>OX421453.1:26927114-26939830 GCA_949126865.1 Montipora capitata
TCAGTTGTTTCCGCATAAACTTTGTACATGGTTTTCACAGTGACGTCATCAAATTCTGAATTAAAAGTCGTTAAGTTCATTTTTTTTTCCTTTTTTCATTGAACGGTTTCGGATATATTTCTTATGGTCTGACAGTGAAAACGATCTATTGTTTAGGCCGCAGTCTTCCTTTCACTAAGTTATGTAATACAGGGAAGATGTACATACTCTCCAATTCCTCTTTGAACACTACTTGCACTTCACACTTCACTTGCACTTCATCTTCGTAGCTGAATGACTGGACCTCTGCGGCATACCAACCTGTATACAATAGCAAGTTGTCCCTGTTAGTTGGTCTATGAATGTAGCAAATCAACTAGGAATCACGTGGACTCAAGGTATTTCATCAGTGTCTTATGTATGGTTTAGGGTCTCGATGAGTGGAGATCTTAGGGCCAATAATTTATAATTTTGGTTACCTAAAATTTCCTCATAACTACCTGCATTAGAATCGTTATGTAATGCAGCGATATTAATTAAGAGGGCTATTCGAACCTGTTGGCCAAACAGTATCTGCCAAGTCCTCTCCTGTCCAGAAGATCTCAACTTCAGCTCCTATCTCAGTAACTGCATCATACTGACTTATCCTTGGACTAGCCATCCTCGCTAACTTAACCTTCTCAGAGTCCAACGCAAGGTGGTATTTGTACGGTATTCCAGGTTCTGTATCAAACTCCACGTCAATAACGTCCTTTTCTTTGTCATATGCGGTTATCTGACCAACATACCAACCTAAATCAAATAAAGGAAGCATTCAAAAAACAAATGGTATGAATATCAATTGAGCCTTTAAATCTTGATAACCTTCTGGAATTAAGAAGTCTCAGATTTTTACGTTATGATCAAATGATTCACGTATTCTTACATCCTACTTTCCTTTTCTCCAAATAATAAAAGACCCATAAAAACCCAATGATTTTACCTTGCCTCCATCCTGTACTGCCAATCTCATTTTTTGTCCAGAAAATCCGTACTTTTGCAGCCACATTTTTCAAAGCATCGTTCTGACTATGCTTTGGATTCGTCACAGCCTCACTCGATTGGCAGCAGAGCATCAACTCCTTTCTCAGGGGCTCAAAAACCTCTTCAGGATTACAAAAGGCAATGCCTTCTGGCACCAATGTACACTTCTTTGGCGTTTTACATGGAAAGAATGCAGAATCTCACAGTCGTGAAGAAGACAAACAGGGACCACTAGGAGTGCAAAATGTTTGCACCTTGGTGATGATGGTGGGATGGCAGAGATACAGCTTCTTCTGAGAACCGATTACCGACCTTTTATCAGCCCTACTCTCAAAACGAGCTCATCTCTTGTGCCACAAGTGACATTGTGGTACCGAAGGATTTCTTTCAGCTGGAAAAGTGACAGTTTGGTAATTTCGCTAACTAAATCTGGAATAGTGTTAACATCTACATTGTAATTGTCAATATCTGCTTCAACGAGGCGTTTCACAAGTTCGTGTTTTTTCCCCCTGTTGACAACCCTGTCTCTCTTTTAGCAATTTTTTTGAACAACACTTTGCTGTTTTGCTTGTAGAGGTCATGTTGTGACCAGTACTCTCTGTCTTTGTCATTTGCAAAGGTATCTTCTAATGTTGCTTGATAATTTTCGGAGAAAATGTTGACTTCATCAATTGGACACCATTATATCAGCGATAGGTAAGGCAAGAAGGAGTCATCAAGCACTTTTAGTGCCTTGAAAAACATTTCCAAAATCGTGGAAGGAAGAAACAGACCTGGAGTGTAGGTGAGGGAATTAGTGTTCAATTTGCGAACTTTTTCTTGAGGCATGTAATGGAGCTCGCCCGATTATAGCCAACGAACAAGATCTGGAATTGGCTGCATCTCTCTGTTGGCGTCTTTTAACTCATTAACTCATGAACTCACTACTGTGGAGTACTTGTCTTGCCAACAAGTACGCAGACCCTCTTCTTGGTAGCTGTTATTCAAAATTTGGTAATCTTCTCGATAGGTGTCAACAAAATCGTCTTCCAAGTCCCATATCATTGCTACTTCGGACCAAACGGAATCCTTGCATGGTACATAGTTGTTGTCGTCCTCATCCTTGTGTCCTTCGGTTTTCCCTAAAAATGTGGAAAGAGCTTACTCGTCATCAAAGGGTAGCGCCTTCCTTTTTCCTGTACTACGCATAGCGATGCATGGTTTCCCTCCAAAGTTAGTATGGAGTAAGCACTTCCTTACTTCCTCAGCTGCAAACTCCATGTTCTCATAGTGCTTCATATCTCCCTTTTCATGCGTTTTGTGGAGACCAGTGCTGGAAAACACTTCATTTGATGAGACTAAGTTATGGACAACGTGAACTCGTTGTACTGGATTTCTTTTGCTATGTCCTTCAGCGAATGGTTTTTGAGCGACCGATTTTAAGCCCAAGATCCTTGCAAGTCGCACTAACAACATTGCAACCATTGGACTTGACGGAGCTTCTGCTGGACCATTGTCCAGCAGCAGTAGCAGCAGCATTGTCCATAAATACAAAGTGTTCTTTGAGTCTCCCAGTGTCTGGATTTATGAAAACAGAATCCAAAGATGGATTGGCCAACAAGGAAAAGAACTCATTGAAGACCCTTTGTACCGTTTGAGGCTCCAAGAATGCAAGATTAAGGATGGTTGCTGCCTTTCCTGATCTTTGAATTACCACGTCTAGGTTGTCGTTCTTGGTGCTAACAATTTTCTTCATTTCAATGAATAAACGAGTCATAGGAATGATTCCGTTAGTTGTTGTTCTCGCCCAATCGTGATCATGTCTTTCCAGGTCACTGGACAGGAGATATGTCTGTGTTCATGATGGCCTTGGCGGTCCGTGTGTCATTCGTCCATTCGATTTTCATTTGAAATCAAAAATGACATTTGGCTTTTCAATTTTGTATTTATCGATTTGTGTCATTTTATTTGGAAACAAAAAGTAAAAACTTAAATAAAAATGTTCATACCATTAAGATTCACATTTTAAACAATGCTTTATCCAATACTATTTTCCATTTTTATGTCTCGAAATAAACGAAAACAGTACGTCGATAACAGAACTTTAATTTGCCTTAACAAACAAAACTAGAAAATTGATTGTAATGTCATTTGTTTATCCAGTTGATAATCGAAAATTAATTGACCAAAAACTTGTTAAAAATTGAAACCCGACTGATCAAAGTAAGGCAAAGGTGGACTCAGTCGGGGAGGCTTGGTTTGAGGGAGGGTGGGGAAAGTGAGATTAACCATGGCCATTTCGATGCACCTGAGTGAGGGAAGGGAGGGGAGAGTTGCGTAAGGAATCCTTTTCGCACCCTTTTGACACATGTTCTTCTGCTTACGGTGCTCACCTTGTCTTCCTTGCTACAGTAGTTAAATTTTAATTCGTGTTTTGTCATCTTCTTGCGTTGGCATGGCGGCTGTCAAGACCTTCGATGTCAGCAGAGAAGGAAAGGATTTAAAAATACGGATGCAAGATGGCGACATGACAGTAGCTAGACTTTCCCGAGCATTTCAGGCAAGTACAACACACTTAATCAGTCTGAGTTGTGCAAAGGTGAACATAAGCTTTTAGTCTAACAGGAATTTCTATTTTAGGTTAAAGCAAATTCTCTCTACCTTAAAAAGGAGTTCGGCGACATGGCCCATTGGCCGAACGATGGTGGTCGTTTTAATGTCATGCACTTAACGGACGGATCTTCCATGCAAGTTATGGGGGAAAGTCTACAAGCAGATCTTTCTCAACCAGATTTCACTCGCCAACATCCGCAAGGTCAGGGATTTTCCTACACAGGAACTGGAGCGGGGCCTGTGCCAGTGCTCGCAGGCAACTACAGGGCACCGCTTTTTGCCGGAAACACCAAAAAAAACAAAGCGATAGCAAAGGTTATTCTCGCAGAAGCAAACAAAAACGACAAAGGAGGAACATTGTTTCGTGAACTGGGACAAACATATGTAAATATCACGGAAGACACGGCAAACGTGACGTATATAATTTCCAAAGTCCGAGAGACTTTCAGTGAGGAAAGACTAGAGCTTTTCACTTCCAATGGGTTAAAAGTTACTGACACAGAGGGAACGAGAGGTAGGTGTTATCTTTCTACATACCTGCATCTGTCAATTCAGGTCACGCAATCGTGACGTGGTTTTTAATTATTGCAATGTTTGCATCCCTGGCTTTTCTAGCTGATGCATACTCCTCCAATATTTGTGGTTCATGGTTGGTAAAGCAATCAAACCTCAGAAAAATTGCAATATACCATGATGGCTGGTTGTAAATATAAAAAGGAAATTAAATTACTGAAATTCTTCACACACTCTGAATGTAAGATGGAGAACGGTTGACGTAAGGAAGAATAGATTTGAGCATAAGAATATCAAGTTTATTAACACGAATACAACGGAAGGAAATGAATAAAGCGGATAAAAACGGGAAAAAGTAACACTGAATATATAAAAATGGAACAAAAACTACACTGAGCTACAAAATGATATGTGCAAGCATAAATGATACAACAAATGTTGAAACACTTTACAATACCTTGCCCTCCCACAATGTTGTTTTGGCAAATGTCTTCAGAAACTCACATTCAAACAACATTGTGAGGTGTGAGTAAGCTAAAGTTACTAACTCTAAGGAACTAGTCTGGAAGTAGGAAGATCTTTGCTCTCATCAATGATGAAAATGTGAGGGTTCCACCAAAGAGACCGGCAAAGTCAAAGGCCACATACCTTAGCCAGGCTGCTTCTGATATTTCAGATGGGAGTGATGATGATTTTGTTTCAAAGAAGTCCAACAAGAAGTTTAAGTCAACAGAGAAAGATCAGGACTTTCACCAAATGAAGCGTGATATAAATGATGTGAAATGCATGGTAACTGAAATGCTTGAGGTTAACAAATCATTGCCTTTGCCACTTGGAATCACAAAGCTAGTGAAAGATGCATTCCAGTGTAAGATCTGTCATGAGACACCCATGAAACCAGCAATAATTGCAACTAAGTGTTGTAGTAGCCTCTTAGGATGTGAAGAGTGTGTGAATATTTGGTATGACGGGGTCCATGGTCTCAGCAAGAAGTGTCCTCATTGTAATGAGCCCAGGGGATATGCATTCACCTTCCAGTTCAAAGTACTTGATGATCTCATCACAGGAATGAGAAAGGCTCTGAGATCTGAGGAAGATAATCAACTTTCTGAATGAAATACAAATTAAGTACAATTCAGCATCTTTTCATGGTTGGGTTTCTCTTCATTATCGAAGAAGTAAACAGTTGAACATATAGATATAGTTATGGCTTGCTAACTAATAATGACAGTGTGCTGGTTTGTTATAGGTTGCGATTTGTTAGTGCTGTCATTAAGGTAAACAGACAGAAATGTTGATATTTCATGTTCTGCTCATACAGTATTTCTGCCCTCATGCAGTTGGGTGTCTGCTAGCATATATTTATGCTTCCCACTTATAGTAATAGCCCATTTTCGAGTTGCTGCATGCCTCAGTTTCAAAGCGAGCCTGGTGTACAACCATTTAAATGAAAATGAGTTGCGTATTCTTATGCAAATCAAACTTAGTAATTTCCCTTACAATAGTTGAGCACCAACACTCACTTTGAAACCGAGACAAACATCAACTCGGAAATGGCCTATTGTTAGATACTATTGACATTTCCTAGTTATGAAATAATGTAAATCTCATTCTCAATAAAGTTGAGCATATGTGACGAAAGGAAACGAAACAAAACTATACTTTGTTGCTTCATGGAGTTTATCTTCTTTTTGAGGAACATGCATGTATTTCAATAGCCCCTTGTCTTGCATGAAGACTAAAAGTGATAATGCGTGACAACCTTGCATTTGTGAATGTATGATTGTAATTTTCAGCAAGACCCTCTTTAACCCTTTGACAACTAAACTGGCCTAAACTGGCCATACATGTACTTAGTATTTTACTTTGTCAATGCTCCTGTTTAACGCCAGACGATTTTACTCATCAATGGGGAACCCCTAGGCGTCAATGGGTTAGCTATGTTAGCTTAAGAAAAAACCTTTTAAACCACTGTGAAATATTCTAAAAAACTGTCTTTGTTTGCAGCTTATAATTATTTCTATTAAGTGAAAGCATTAAGTGAAATAGTTAGGTTGATGAAACACTGCAGTCCTTCTTGAAATAATCTATGGTCACCATTAACCAAATGGTGAAAGATAGTATCAAAGCTCGAAAATCTCAAAAGGAACTGCATCATTCTTTGATGTTGAAGGCCTGGATGGTTGGCAAGAAGGTCAACTCCATATGGCACAGGACAGGTAAGATGTCCTCCTTGACCTTCATAAGCAGCTACAGCATCTGCCACAGTTGGAAGGATGGTTGGCTGTGGAAGAGTAAATGTGTTGTTGTTGTTCCTCATCAAGTCATCTGGGACACCCTTCCCTAAACACACAATATTAATTCGTCGATTCAATAAGCATATTCCGATTCAAAGGGTATTTGGTAAATATCATTGTGGTATTATTCAGGTAACCTATGATGATACAAAATTTGGAATGGTGTATTGAAGCTTACCAGGTATTGGGTGCTGGTTTCAGCTGTCAAATACTTGTTTTATTCCTACTGCAGCGACTTGGGTGGCAAAATTTGACACTGAAAACTTGACCAGATCATCATCCATGTCTATCAGATCATCATTAACCATAGCATTTAATACACGTTTAATGGGATAATTGACCCGAGCATTGAACTCCACCCATTTCCTTTCTGCTGGATGATTCTGTTGTAAAAGAGCAAGAAAAATTTAATATAAATTAACAGTGGAAAGTGGAATAATAAACCTCTCTAAAAACAAAACAAAATTACCTTCCTATATAATGTGCAGTTTACTGCATATGAATTTGGAGTGAAAATGATATGTTAAAAATGGTTGTTATTTTATTATGAGAATTTCTTCTTTAAAAGCCATATGCAACCCTTTCCATATTTTATATAGTTAAGCTGTAACAGAGTAAAATGCAGGGGGACCTTTCCCTGCTGCGGCCATTTTTCTTTATTGTTTCATGTCATTTGTCGTCTTGGCCTTTCAAATTTAGCGCCATTGCAACCGTGAATATCCCGGATGTGTCATACATTTCTGCGCGATGTATTGACAATGTTCTTTTTCCTTTTCATTGCAAATCTCTTGATGGACGTTCTTTGTTAAATCTCTTTTTACAGAAACAACTGACTTTATTGTGTGGGCTTACCTCTTTTGACATTGTCTGAATAAATGGGGCTCTTCTTGTATTACTTCTGTAATTAGCCATTTGCTCTTGGACATAAAGTAATAGGTAGAATTCATTTCCATGGTCAACCCTTATCTGGTCCCACATGCCATACGCTAAAACTGCAGGTCTGTTAATTAAGGATAAACATTAGTGAGTCAGGTGAGTAATATGTAGTGTCTAATGTCCATACTCAGATGAGCTAAACAGCCATGAGAATGAGAAAAATGATCTTAATAATAATTATTATATCATCACCTGTATACATGCTCGTAGATCACAGAGTTGTTTTTAACTGGCATTGATGCAAATGACACCAGTTTTCCACTGTATCCATCTGAAGCGCACACATGAGTTAGTCCATACATAGCAAGTTTTTCATTTTGATCGATATGCAGTTTGTGTCCAAAGTAATCTGCCTTGTAAGGAATTGGATTTATATTTCTTTGAACATTAGCGCATCTTGCCATCTGATACACCGGACAGACCGCGGATATAGCTTTCCCAACACGTCTATCCCCAGCATCGATTCCCTTGCTTTTTAAGAACCCTTTCATCATTTTACGGCCCCAGGTTGGTCCAACCTGTAAGAAAAAAATATACGGGGAGTAAAATAGGGAAATCTTGTTCAGCCTCAATGTAGCAAAGCGATGTTCCATATGGAAGGACTTCGCTATGAGCTCACCTGTCCAACTGCAGTTCGTACGTGTTCCTCTAGTTCATCGGTTGAGATCCGATTACGAACGATGTTGTTCTTTAAACAGTACTTCCTAACTGTTCTCTCGCTGAACCCCTTTTCACCAGGATACATCTGTTTTAATATGTCACTGATTTCCGCATGAGTCTTCTTTTGGTGAAGAAACAAATCTGGGATAAAATCCACGTCTGTAGCATCCATGTTTGAATTTGGCGCCAACCTCTTTCCAGGCTGTCGCAATATCCACGGTCACTCGTGCCATGGCTCCGCTATTGTGGACAAGGATCGCTACACCGTCCCCTCACCTCGCCTCCTCTCTCCTTCTCTCCCCTCCCCCAAGCCAGCCCTACAAGGTCAACCCTCCCTCAAACCAAGCCTCCTCGACTGAGTCCACCTTTGCCTTACTTTGATCAGTCGGGTTTCAATTTTTAACAAAAACAAAAATCAAAAATTGAAATTAATTTTCCATTATCAACTGGATAAACAAATGACATTACAATCAAACATAAAAATGGAAAATAGTATTGGATAAAGCATTGTTTAAAATGTGAATCTTAAAGGTCTAGCTTAAAATTGACGTTATGTGTTGTCCACTGGAGGTTAACCACTAATTTCTCTACACCAGTCCTTGGGGGCTTGTGTAGTGATAGCCAAGCATTCACTCCTTTTCCATCGTGATGCCTCTTTGCTTGGTAAGTACCTTCTATATTACCTTCTCTATAGTTATGTGTGTAATTAAAGTAGCAGGAGAGGGATATTTTGAAATCCTTGAATGCAAGTGTCAGCACAGTTTTTCTTGCCTGCCTCATGATCGTGCTGCTATCTGCAGCAGGATATAACACCAAGTCTATTAACCTCTGATGACTTTCAAGTCCTCCACCAGCAGAATTGATACGGTCTTGATTGCCGAAAGCAAACTCTAAAATAGTGGGGAGATATGGAAATTCTTCGCATTTTAATGTCCTTCCTCTACCCTCATATATGCCGCAATCAATTTCGCTTCCTCCTTTTTTGTTCTTCTTAGACATTTTCCTCCCCGTCCACTTTAATTTCCTTCGCCATTTGTTCAGGTTAGAGAATACAATGTCCGTAGATCGTGCAATTGACCTTCTATCCTGGACGTTTGATAGTTTCATAACATAATTAACACCAGTTATTTCGGACACCAGAGCCTTAACAGTATCTTGGTCGCGTTTGGTGTCAAGATAGCTGAGGATGCCGTTGAATGAATTGCCAACTGACTCTTATAGGTGATTTCTTATCGATTCCCGAAGATTTTCCTTGATTTCTTCCAACGAATTGATCTCATTTTGGGCATTTCCTCCTCTCTTTTCCAGAATGAAAGCGCAACCATTTGTTGAATGACATTTAAATATCTTGATATTGTCTTCAAAAACGTTGCTGGGCGAAGCGACATTGTTTCATTGGTCCCTTTTCTTTCTTTGTACACTCGGACAAGTTGCTGAGTAGGAACAACTGGTCCGTGGTTCAAAATGTATTCTGCCACTGACAAGACAGCCGTCAGATGCATCTGTTGTTTCGAATATGCCCCCACTCCGTCATCTCAATGACATTCTTCAAGGCCTTTCAATGACCCGCTTGAATCGATCATGGGGTTACTAGAATCTAGATATGTTGCTCATAGCAATAAATCCTCTTTGCTTGTACAAGCTTTTCGACGCTCCTTCTAGGGGTATTATCCCTTCACTCGTATTTTTTTCAATTGAAAACTAGGAATTATATTTTGGTTTTTCCGTCATATCATCATTTCCGTTTCCCCTAATCTAGAAAAATCGTCAATGGACTGTTGACCACGACATGTTTCCTTGATGTGAATTTGTTCTATATTGTTCCGTTCCCTTTTTTACTTGCGTGCGTGAATGGTACACTAAGAAGAAGTTCTTCTTAGTGCACTCTTCCTTCATAGATCGACTTGGAATATCAATTTTATGTTTCACGTAAGTAAGTAAGTAGGTAAACTTTATTTAAACACGGAAAATCATCAGTTAAGCTAAAAAAAAGTAAAAAAACTGTTTACAACTGTTTTACATGATTACCGTGTGGGAATCCGATAGGTCAGATACTTGACAGCTTCTCCCACGTAAGAGTATCGAGAAGGAGGTTTGAGCTCGTATCAAAGGGTAATTTAGTAATTACCCTAGCTGCGCGATTTTGTAATTTTTGCAGCTTATCACTTCACTGGCCACTTAAGCAGTCCCAGACAGGACTGCAATAATCAAAATGAGGTAATATTAAAGCGTTATAAATTTGAAGTGCAGTATTAGCTGAGATAAAGTGCCATATTCGTTTTAAGGCTCCTATAGCTGTGGAAACTTTCCTGCATATTTCGTCTACATGATTTGACCAAGAAAGCCGATCATCAATGGTAAAACCGAGGGATTTAGTGCAATCTACTCTCTTGATAATTTCGTCATCAATTTGTATATCAACCTCGTCACATTGAGTGTTTAATCGCTGCCTAGATCCAATTATCATTAACTCGGTCTTAGCCACATTTAAACTCAACCTGTTGGCTCTCAGCCAACAGTTAAGGTTACTGAGTTCAGGAGTTAATGCTAGTTTAAGCTCTGTTAAAGTTTTTGCAGTTAGGGTTATATTGGTATCGTCAGGGAACATTCTCGGGGAAGCATCCTGGAGGCAGTTAGGAAGATCGTTAATATACATTAAAAATAGCAAGGGACCTAATATGGTGCCTTGCGGAAGCCCACAAGTAATAGTGTGAGGAGTTGACAGTCTTCCATTAACGTTACATCTTTGGGTCCGATTGCTTAGGTACGATTGAAACCAAGTGATAGTTTCCTGGTCGGCCCCAAAGTATGACATCTTGCGTAAAATGATTTCATGGTCGATAGTGTCGAATGCCTTTTTAAGGTCAATAAAAACAACGCTATTCAGGAAGCCATTGTCGATGTTAACAGACCAGCTATTTGTCGCCTCAAGCAAAGCTGTAATGGTACTGTGTAAGGAACGGAACCCTGACTGGCAACTTGACAGCAGTTTATTATCATTTAGGTAATGGTAAAGTTGGTCATAGACAAGTTTTTCAAGCACTTTCGAGACTACTGGGATAACGGAGATGGGGCGATAATTATTTATGTCTGATTTTGAGCCTTTTTTAAAGATCGGTGTCACCCTAACCAATTTCCATTCAGTTGGATAGATTCCTGTGAGGATTGATTTCGTAAATATGTCTGTTAGTGAGGGTGAGCTCGCAGGGATTCCACAAAGGGGCTTTTCTTTGTAGATATTCTTTTCGCCTTAGGATTCACCACAAGTGTCCCACTTTCTTTTCTTTCATTTGAAAGGGTGTGTTGTATGAGGGGTGATCTCCGCCATTATTAACTTTCAAATTTTGTTATGCCATTCTCCTATGCTTTTATTCAGTTTTCTTAGGAATTCTTATATGCATGTTGATTCCTATTATTTCCTTTCGAAATCTTTTCTGATTTTATTATTCCATTATGAATTCTTTTATTCAGTTTCGAATTCTGTTATTCGCTTTCGAATTTTGTAATTCTGTAATTCGATTGTACAGTCCTCTCGTGCAGTTTCCAATCCTATTATTTCCTTTCCAATTCTATTATGCCAATATCAATTCTGTTATTCAGTTCCCAATTCTATTATTCGCTTTTGATTTATGTTCTTTCAAATCCGGGATTTTCAGAGTTTATTTGGCCGACAATGCCCTGGGGACCAGTAAAGAGTTTTCCCCCGATATAGCAAACCATGGCAGCCTTGGACGTCGACGTTTTACGGAATCGATTACGAGCATGCATAAATGCAATTCTACAGCAACTTAATTCACCAAATTTTGACTCTGATAGTCATGATTCTGTATTCTTCCGTGTGGAACTATTGCAAGGTTTGATGGGGCTATAGGGATTGATAACAACAGTAAGTTACGCTAAGTTTGAGATTTCTTGAGCTCTCATAGCCAACTTCTTCTGCATGTGTTGCCGAAAAGCTTTTCACTGGTAATCGTGATATACCCAAATATGTAGTTCTACAAGAACAGGTTGAATTTCTAATAGAAAGACATTTTTCTGTGCCTGAGATCTTCAAACTTCTTGGGGTCAGCAAGTGAACTGTGGAAAGGCGGATGTCAGAATATGGATTAAGTATCCGGGCAAGTTATGATGGAATGAATGATAATGAGCTTGATGACATTGTTACTGGGATACTGAGGGATTTTCCCAACGCTGGATATAAAAGAATGGCAGGTATTTTTCTTGCAAGAGGAATGTACTGTGGCCCATAAGGGACATGCAAACCCCCGGCTGTTTATTTAGTGTAATTTGGCGATATACTTTCAGTCTAAAGTATTTAAATATATATTTTTTTCCCTTTGAAAACCCAATACTTTTGTATTTGAAACGCAGCTTTTTTTTGGAAACCCCCCCCCCCCCTTTTTTTTTTAACCCAGCTTTTTTTTTAAAAGAAACTCAGATTGTTTTGAAAACCCAACTTTTTTAAAAACCCAACTTTTTTTTGAAATCCCAGCATTTTTTTTTTCAGGCGTTCATGGGTCGTGTTCAGGGTCTATACCACAACCATACTTATCGCAGGCACAAAATCAACATGGCGAAAGTCTTTGAGACCACACGTTCGGAGATCAAGTCGTTTAGGTAGGTAAGCAACTTCTGGCTTTCTTTACTGTAAGCCATACCCTAACAGAGGCTAACGACTATTAAAACTGATTCCTTCAGATCTGTGATTGGACACTG
>OX421453.1:26940030-26942530 GCA_949126865.1 Montipora capitata
TAGGTCCCGATATCTTGCTAGTGTTAACAATGAAAAGACAAGTTTTGCATCGTGAGCGCGCGCATTTGAAAGTGCCGGGTTGCTCATTAGTTTTGAGCGCGCTTCTAACTAAAAAGTTGCCTACGTTTTTGTCGCGTTTGAATGAAATAAGTGGAGGTTGCGAAAAGATTCTACCAGTCTCGGGATCATTTTGGAGTAATTTAAAATTACTAAGAATGATGCTTTTGACTGCGTGATTATGAGGATGGAAAGTGAGGGTGAATGGAATTCTGTCATTCTTATCTTATTGTCACGTTTGTAGTGATGACTGTCGATCAAATTGTTGGGCGCGATGATGGCCCGCTTTGACCACAGAGACAGGATTTGCTGGAAAAATCGGAGTCATCACTATGTAGTGATGACTCCGATTTTTCCAGCAAATCAGAGGAGATGTGCCAGTTCTTCGAAAAACGTGGCTATCCTGTCTGTGGTCAAAGCGGGCCATCATCGCGCCCAACAATTTGATCGACAGTCATCACTACAAACGTCACAAAAAGATAAGAATGACAGAATTCCATTCACCCTCACTTTCCATCCTCATAATCACGCAGTCAAAAGCATCATTCTTAGTAATTTTAAATTACTCCAAAATGATCCCGAGACTGGTAGAATCTTTTCGCAACCTCCACTTATTTCATTCAAACGCGACAAAAACGTAGGCAACTTTTTAGTTAGAAGCGCGCTCAAAACTAACGAGCAACCCGGCACTTTCAAATGCGCGCGCTCACGATGCAAAACTTGTCTTTTCATTGTTAACACTAGCAAGATATCGGGACCTAAGCAATCTGTTAAGATCACAGATCGTTTTACATGTACCTCCGCAAATGTCATTTATTGCATAACCTGTACGTTATGCAATAAATTATACATTGGTGAGACAGGTAGACGACTAGGTGACCGATTCCGCGAACACCTTCGCGATGTTGAGAAGAATGACAAAGATGCATCTAAGCCAGTCGCTCGCCATTTTAATCTGCCTAACCACTCCAAAAAACACATGGCTATCTGCGGCCTTTCCCTACATCTAGGTACGACGGAAAGCCGCAAGAATCTGGAACAAAAATTCATCTTTCAAATCGGCACTCTTAATCCTCACGGCATTAACGAACGCTTTTCATTTAACTAATATATTCCTACTTTTCACGTTGCCATGTTACCACCAATAGCATAGCTCCTACTCTACTATAAAAACTACTTGTAACCCATAATCCCTTGATTCGCTCTGACGAAGGGCTAACGCTCGAAACGTCAGCTTTTAGATTCTCTGTACGGTGGCCAATTTACATTATCAACTTTGTTGATAAAACCAAATTTTTGTTATTTGTTTGCTTGTATGCTTTTGGTTCAGCTTTAAAATGCAGTGTAAGAGTGTCTTCTTGGAAAGAAAACTAATGTATTGTGTTTTCTTGAATATTTTCCCTGCTCTTTTATTAAAAACCTGAGCTCTTAAAAGGAGCATTTGTTCCAAGAATAATCACAAACAATCTCTTTATTTTGTGTGTGTTTTCACTGTAGTGAAATTGATGGATTTAGTTATTTAACTGTTTCAGGTGGCAGACTACACAGAGCATGCACTCGGTTTCAGCACTGCAGTTGCTGAAAAATTTTTGACTGAAGAGGTGAATTCAAGCTATTGATCTTTCACATGAAAACACAGGTTGTTGTACCTTCATAACCAAATATGCATGTTTCCAGGGGTTAGCTTCATAGCACCTGCCTCCTCTGATTCAAAATCCATCAATCCCGTTGTCCTGCCCTGACAGGAAACTTTTGTTCAAATGACGAGCTATCTCGTACATTGTTTTTGAGTTATGTACTGTAATATATTCAGAGATGGGAGATTCGTGTTTAGCCTTTCCTTTACCAATGGATGATTGGAGAGCAATAGAAAAAAGCTTCAGAGACAAATGGAACTTTCCCCATTGCATAGGTGCAGTGGACGGGAAACATATCATGATGCAAACTTGTGGCTTCAGATCGTACTACTATAATTACAAAGGAACGCACTCTATTGTTTTAATGGTATTGGCAGATATGGTATTTCACATTTGTTTTTTTTTTTAGCTCAAACGTTTTATTTATGAAAATAGATTTTGCGTGTCGTCCTCCTTTTCCCTTTTTTTCTGGGCCCGGTTGTTCAAAGAGCAGATAAATCTTATCCAGCGGATGAAATTTATTCAATTACGCCCCATTCCGACTTAGCTCTTTACGGTTAAAACCTTTTATCCAGTGGAAAAAACTGTTGAAAAACATGCATGGCTGCTCGAACAGTCAACCATTGAGTTAAAGAATTAAAGCAAAGTACATGTAAGCTCACCTGGAAGACGTACAGACGCATAAACTGCAAAATAAAGAAATTAGAGATTGATCGATATTTTACATATAATTGTTGGCATTTTATTTTCTAGAAGAAACATACTTTATTTTGTTTTTAGAGAGTTGTTCGGGGACCAAAAGAGCT
>OX421453.1:26947530-26980030 GCA_949126865.1 Montipora capitata
AATGTGTCCACAACAATGTGTCCTCGTTTGCCAGTACCTTTAGAGAAAAAGTGAATCTTTCCTCGTGTGATCAGCATGACAACCTATTTTGTTGATCACATGTATATATTTAATCTTTTGCTGAAGTTAAACTTGAAATGTTAGACAGGTTGGTTTATAAGTTGGACATAGGTGATTATTGATTTAAATTTGAAACGTCCTCCATCTTCTCAATCAATAACATTAAGTTGTTTTTCCATTCAGTAACTGTGTAGCAAGAATTCATAGTGTAATACACGATCAAGGCTTGTGTTAATGAACAAAATGAAATGGGAAATTTGATTTTGAAGTTAAAAACATTGCTCCTATCTTGTTTTACTATAGAAAGCAAACAGGGGTCCTTTGTTTGTGGAGGCAAAGTTTTCAACAGTTTCCGAGGTAAACGGTAGGTTCCAAGTTCTGCTTTCTGTCTTCAGGTTCTGTTAAGATGGCTCCAACCTGTTTTGCAGCACTTTTCAGCCCATATAATTTGATTGATCAATACTACCATACTTTATCAGTTGATACTATAATAATGGTACCAAATGAATGCCCAAACATTGGTAAACAAGTTACAAACATTTTCTTGACATAATCGATTACCATAGCAACAGTATATCCTTTTAAAAACACCCCTAATCTTAGCTTTCAGTGCCTATAACTAAAAAAAAGCCTGGTGATACAGCTAAGATGTAACTTTTTGCACAGTTTGAAAAAAATTGTGGGGGCAGATTCAGAGCCACCTTAAGTGGTTGAAATGGTAACTTGTTTACCAATGTTTAGGCATCCATTTGGTACCATTATTATAGTATCACCTGATTAAGTGTGGTAGTATTGATCCATCAAAGTATAAGGGCTGGAAAGTGCTACAAATCAGGTGTATAAATGGTTGCCAAAGAATAGCCCATTTTACAGTTGTGTGCTTAGTTACAAACCATACTGCTTTTTAAATGTAAATGCAAAACAAGTTGGCACAGGAACAGTATGATCTACATATGAAAAACCATGACGTTTATATCAAAACAAAGTCACCGTAAGCCTCACTTTCCATTAAAGGCCAACTGTGAAGTGGACTATTGTTAAACAGTTACCTGCAATGAATTACCCAGGGAGGGAGATTATTCACTCTCGAGTAGCTTCATGCTACAAATACTGTAGCATCAAGCAGGAACAACTGCCACAAATGGACTACCTGAAAGGCCATGATCAAATGCTGTTTATCCTCTTCCTCTTAGATTAATTACAAACGCAAGAAAAAATTCATTTCATTTGAAATATACTTAGGCCTAGAGCTCGATTGTTACCATTTACATGCTAAAAAATACAGAAATACCATCAAGTAATCTAAATTTAGCTGGTGCCTCAGTTCGAAAGTCTTAGGTTCTCCTTTCCCATGAGATCAAACCAAATGGTTACCAACCCAAGATAAGAATTCCTTACTTTAAAGGAAACAAATTATGAGGTACAGAATCATTCCATGCACTTGATGGTTTTTCTCAACCTTGAAATATGGGAAAAACTCGTGATCTGGCTTGGATAAGGAAATAACTGTTTACTTCAAGCTCTCAATATGAAAAAGAAGTTCATTGTAAAGAACAGATGCTTCCATGGGGGTTCCTGGCATTTGCAGATTGTTTTCTTCCATGGCCATTTCTGGAAGCTCTGCAAATGTTTCATAAGAGGTAGAAATGGGATTATCGCAACACATATCCTTACCCACCAAAATAGCATCTTCATCTCCTGTGTGGTGTGTAACTAATTGTTTCTTGCAACTCTGGTAAGAAGAACAAGACATCTGGGCGTCCTGGAGGAGATTCTTGATTTAAGGATGGCCTGAACCTGTGAAGGTTCCAGTGTTGAGCAACGCGGTTGAGCTCTTCCTGTATCGATGGCATAAATGAAAACCGCAGACATTCTTCATGTAAAGGATCATTGTCGCAGTATAAGCCAACAGCCCTTAAATCTTTAAAAAAATTGATCCACCAATCAGTAGCGTTCTTGTGTAAAAAAGACCACCAGGCCTCGATCCGTTGGTTAGACACTGAGCGCCCATATAGAGAGCTTTTCTCTCCGGCCATCGAGTCTGTCCCATTTCTTCTAAAAAAGTGTTGCAATGCACAAATGTTAACGTTTTCAGTTCCTCTGTCACTCCGTACACATCATGGAACACCACCTACTTGCTTCACACAATCAAGGAAATACAGCGCCTTGAGGCGAGGATCATCATTTCATGTTCCAACCTCAAGCCATAATATACGTCGGCTGTAGCCATCTATAGCTTCGTGAATACATAGTCCAAAAGGTAGTCAACCAGCGCGTCTGTATGGACTGGCAAAGGTACACAAGAAAGACATCCCAGTCAGACCGGTACTGTCTATCCCGGGTCTGCAAACCACAAGGTAGCTGCCGGTGTGGCAGAATGGTTATCTGTAGTGCCAGAGTGTAAAATCAACTCCTCGACCAAGACAGTATGTGATAAACTGAAGACTTTCATTCATGAAGAAGACGAGATTATGATTAGCTTTGACGTGTCATCATTATGTACTAATGTACCACTAATGGAGGTAATCCTGGTGTGTACCGACAAGCTGTACAACATGCCAGTAGACCAGAGACCCCTAATTGATCGAGAAACCCATATCACACTCGCCAAAGTAGCATCATGTGAAGTGGTCTTGTCCACTCACAATGGCTTCTATAAACAGGTTGATGGTCTGGCCGTGAGGAGTCCACGTGTCCCACATCTAGCAAATGGGTGGCTCAGCCAGTTTGAGAACCTCATTAAAAATGACGCAAAGATATATATGAGATACATGGATGATATCTTGAGAGAAATCAAGTGCTCACGGGTAGAACAGAAATTGGAAGGAATTAACAATATACCCAAGAACTTAGAGTTTACCCTTGAAACGGAAGTGGATCACAATCTTTCATTTCTCAACATGCGATTAATCCATGACCATGAAACGGGCAAGCTATCCTCTACGTGGTATTTCAAACTCACTGACACAGGCCTCATCATGAACTATCATGCTCTAGCCCCCAAGCGGTACAAGCATTCAGTGGTATCTGGGTTCGTTTACCGGATCTACCGCGCATGTAGTTCGTGGCAGAATTTCCATGATAGTAGTAGAATTTTCATTGTTATGCTGCACCTCTATGGTACACGTGAAGATACTAAGATATGGGCGAAAACAATTTCCGCACATGGGAAGAAGTGCAGCAGGATGGAGGTTTTCGTTGCTGAGGGGAGATGGGTGGGACAAAAAAGGGGGCTCTTTAGCAACCTCTTGGGGCATGAACGCATAACAGGGTGATTACAAGTGTGGAGGGCGAATAAATACCCGCCCAATGCCCATGGGTATTACAATGGTCTCTAGAGAAAAAGCGTGCTAATTTATGTATCGCGTGTGGCCATTTCGGCGCAATCATATTAATGAAAATAGTAGTAGAATTTTCATTGTTATGCTGCACCTCTATGGCACACGTGAAGATACTAAGATATGGGCGAAAATAATTTCTTACCCAAGTACAAATTGCCGCAAATAACCCAACATATACTTTAAAAGACCCACATTCTTCCCAATCTCAGAAGCTCAATTTATTTTAAAAAGGGGTGGATAGAATGTTTCAAGGGAAGCCGAGGGAAAGTCTTTCGAGATTATTACGAGCTCGAAACTCCACCCCCATCGATTCTGCATGGGAAATATTATCCTTCCCTTTAACAGAGCCCTTCGCAACTTTAGGGACTTGAGAATAGTATTGAGCCGTCTGCACGCTTTTCCATCCAACGTGTCTTGCCACCTGGTTGACTGAGGCACCAAGGAGGGACTGGGTTATGGAACAACCACTCCTAAAACCGTGCATATTTTCGCCCTCGTGAAATTTCAGAGTCGTGAGATGGAGGCGTAGGCGGTTAGCTACAGTAGAGCCAACGAAAGGCTTTGTGGAGACGCGGCCCTTTGGGTCAGGGGCATGGAACAAAAAGCGCTCCCGAAGCTTGATATTCATGAGGTCAGTCAGCTTAACGTATGTAGTGAGGTTTACGACGAGACAGACTATGCTGTCATGAGGGCAATTCTTAACAGCAAAGATATTGGAGTCCTCTCCTCGAAGCGTTTTCCCGATTTTGTGGTGAACCAATAAGCCATGTTTTTCAGGAAGCAGGAGAACCTCTTTAGTATAAACACGGCCAAGGTCAGATGCTCTGTCAGCGGAGTAGAAATCTAGGCAGAAGAAAGCCAGATCACAGCTCACGATGTATCTTTCCAGGGGAGATATGGAAGGAAGAAATGTCCACTTACAAAGGTAAGAGCAAAGTTTAGTGAACTTGTCAAAGAAAAAAGGCACGGCTTGCTTTTGCTTGTTCCTCGGAGATAGAAGCAAGGTATTTCTTGACAAACGGATGAGCTGCAGGGTTACCAGGTGATAGCCCTGACCTCTCGCCAGACCGGCCAATAGAATTAAAAATGGAATGCAACTTCCCAAATGTACTATCAACTGTACCAGCAGCCAATCTGGAAGGGTAGCTACATTTCCGCTTGGAATAAGAGCCAAATTTAGGACAGCTAGGAACGTGAATCTTGGTTTTCCCCTTAGAGTCCTTCCACACGAGAAATCTAATGAGGTCTTTTGGGGAAGCAGAAATGGGAGACTTTGGGGTAGGGAAAGAAGGCAAAAAGGACTCCAGTTCCAAATGTAAATTACATTTCTGTCTTTCATATGGCTTGACAGCTCTGGCTGATTGAAGACAGGAGATTCTGCAATCGATCACAGGAAGATGAAGGGAAACCCTGGTAGTGCTAAATGGAACCGAAGGGGGAGCAGGTTGAAATCCATAATTCTGGCAAAAGTTAAAACCACAGTCATTGGCGTAAGAGCAGTCAGGGCACGAGGAGGCAGGCTTCCAAATGCGTGGAACATTTGCGGGAGACTAAAAAGAGGAAAAAATGCGAAAACAAATGGGCTTAAGCACTTTGATGAGGAGTTACACAAATAATAAGTACAATATAGAACACAGAGGGCCGAAGCTCTGAGTATAAGGAAAAAGCATTCTCTTCTATGTTAAGAATTTAAACCGGGCAAATTCGGAATACCCATAAGTCCCATTGAAGTGGCCTAGAATCAATACCAGTATTTGTCGGGAAAAGCAGGATGTTGTGCTCTCCTTTGGAACCTAGCTTGAATGAGTCAACACAGAACGAGACGAGAAGTGGCCACCAGTATTTTCTTGGACGAAGGTCTGGTACTACAATCGTGTAGGGGCAGCTTTGAGATGCAAGGAATCTGATCAAGGGGCCAACAAGCACGAACGGAGGAAACACATACGCAATGTGGGATGGAGACAGCCTGCGAGAAAACGTTGACGCTGAGAGCCTGTAGTGAGGGTGACGGTGCAAAAAAAGGGAGTGCCCTACCAGAAGAATCTTTCTGGACATTCCCGGAGGTAGCCATAAGATCGATGGTGTGTGGGCCAAATGCTCTTTGTACAAGGAGCCAAGATGCAGGGCTGAGCATGCGGTCCCGATCTGAGGGAATGCAAGAGGGAGAATCTGCCGGATTTTGTTGAGAAGGGACAAAGTGCAAAATGACTTGCAAATTAGCAGATAACGTTAAATGGAAGATTTCTTTAAGAGCATTGTTAACACGGGTGTTCCAAAAACCGTCCTTTCTCCAGCAAGCAACTAGGGTTGCGCTGTCAACGAAGCAATCAATTGTAGCATTAGAGATCAAACCAGCAACCCTTGACAGAACATAGAGAAGGGCCAATGTTTCCTTTACCACGATGGGTAGGTCACTTTCAGACAGATCCCAATGACCGTGTAATTCTTGCTGAGGTTGGTCAGGAAGTCAAAGGATGCCACCCCAACCAGAGTCCGAAGCATCAGAGAAGACATCCAACTGGAAATGTTTTTCGTCCTTCCAAGGTAAAAACCCAGACCAAGAATAAAGGAAACACCAGTGCTCGTACTCCGCCTTTAATTCGCAGGAAAAGGGAATAGCTCTTGGAGACTTGGATGCCCTTGACAACGCGAGGCAGGCCACACGAGAGAATTACCTGGCGGCAGGGACAACAAGTGTGAAGGAGTTAATCTTGCCCACAAATTTCTGCAGTGACTTCAAAGATACTGTCTTGTGGTTAAGTAGATCTTCCCTCAGGGAAGCGAACCTAATCTTCTTGTCGGGCGGCATCAAGAACGCAGTTTTAATGATATACCCCAGAAAAATAGGTGCTTGTGTAGGTACAAGAGTGGACTTTTTAAGGCCAATGAAGTAGCCAAGATCGATGAGGATGTAACATGCGATATAAAGGGCTGCCTGAGCACGCTGAAAGTCAGACCACGAAAATGGAGGGGCATTATGGCAGATTTGAAGTTGCCTGAAATGGCGGTCGTCTATGTACTGGGAACAGGGTACACCATGCGAACGAATATAACTAGTAGCAACCAGACCGATAGAATGATACAGGTACACGCTAGCCTTCCAACCAAAGGGGAGGGTATTAAAAACAAAGTACCAGCCACTCCACTCAAGGCCAAAGTAGGTTCGAGTTTCTGTCGAAAGACGAACATGGTCATAGCCACTTTTATTGTTGCAAGTGGTCTGAAAATTACCCTTGTGAACGTATCGGGGAAGGTCAGTAATGAGATCCAAAGAAAAAGGGAGATATTTGATCCACAGATTGAGGAATCTCTCGTCGTGACACATGTGAGGCTTAGATGGCTCTACAGTGATCGAGATAACCAGGTGAGGGGGTGACACTTCTCCCACTGTCCCCCAGACAGACAAGGATCCATTGGCAACCCGTTCCAAAATAGAGATTATTAGAGATTAATTCAGAAAAAGCTTGGCAGCTTCTCTTGTTGGGGAAGAGAGCGTGAGGGGGTAAAGGTACCCTCAAACTTAATGAAAAACTTTTTTATATCTACACCAAACTCCAGGTAGCGATGAAGTGTTGAACGGTTGGGGAAATCGTGTAGGATCTCTGACCACATGGGAAGGCTGTGGTGGATGGAACCTGGGATGAAAAACGAGGACTCATGAAAACGAAGAAGATCAGGAGAAGCGTGGAACTTTCTGGACGCCACCATTCGGGTAGACAGGAGTGGACAGGCCCAGCTGGCAGGCTCCCCTTTCCAGTTACACCAAGTGGGTCAAACAATTTAGGAGACACCTAGAACGAGCAAGGCAAAAAGAAAAAGGGGGAATAAACCACTACAAAAGCAAACAGGTACGGTAAAGGGGAGCCACCAACTAGGCTGATCCAGGGACCCCGTCACAGACAGAGTATCAGGTATTGTTTAGAGAACCCGTCCCAGATCGACCAAATTGATAGCAGAAGTGCCCTAAAGAATCCCGGAGTAAAATAAAACACATCTCATGTCCAAGCAGAAAACATTTATTAAACAAATCAGAGCGACAAAAGCAAACAGAAACAGCTTAGTTCCTTGGGCAAAATCTTGCAATATGGCCACTCCTGCGACAATTGAAGCATGTAGGCGGTGGACGCAGAGCATAGCAAAAATCAGGAGACCTGTGGGAGAAACCTGGACCAGGCGGACGCGAAGCTATACTGGGCCCCCATGAGGCAGAAGGGCGCAGGGACTTCTGGATAGCTTTCGCCTTCTTTGTCTCCGACCAACTTTAATAAAATGCTTTGGAACTGCGGCTTCCCCAGGAGAGGGCGGCATTGGCGTAGAATCATGCTGAAACGTTTAGTCCTGACGTCTGCATTGTCCCATGCCAAATCTACTAACGACTCTAATCCAGCGAGAGCTTTGTAGGGGTCAAACACCGGGGGAGGCTTGGCAAGCTCTTGTTGAAGAGACAAAAGAGCAGCCCCAACGGAATTGGACGCGGACATTCTTTTTAACTGCAGAAGCTGATTTTGGAGTTCTCTAATGGTCAAAGTAAAATTGAGGTCAGGAAACAAAGTAGCACGAGGAGGAAAATATTTACCACAATTAAGCATATTGAGACAACAACATCGGACAAAGTGGATAAAAATATCATGTTTACGCGCGAGTATTACACACACATTAGAGGCGGGGATCAAGCACCCTACACGTTCCGACCAAGTAAATGCGTGTAACTGGTTACACGCAGCAATATTGAGTGTAAAATTACGCACAGTCCTTAAACTAAATCTCACGAGGTGCAAAAAATGGAACAAAATATAACAGAGCATGTAGAGAAAGAAAAACACCGTGTGACCTGAACCCTACTAAAAGAGTGCAGTGTGATATACAGTCTAATCTTACGCCCTCTTGCCTCTGGCCCTAAAACAGTTTGGATAGAATCGACTGGTATGCTAAAACTGGCTTTCCGCTTTGCAGTGAAGGTTATATATTTGTGCATTTATTTACCCATCTATTTTGCTGTAGCTTAATCAAGCGGCACCAGCAAAGGAAGGTGTGCAAGTATTCACACTGAAAAAGGAACATAGACACACAATGGCCGCAGCCACACTAGAGAGTTAACTGGGTTATTTTTAATTAATTAATTACGGTTAACCGGGTTACTGAAAAATCGTAATGCGGCCGCTAATTTTGCCTGTTCATGGAACTTAAACCGGGTTTACGTTTACCATGGAAATTAATTGATGAACAAAAGATTTTTAACTGGGTTAGGTTAAGTTAAAAACACCTTTCCCGTGCTTTAACCCAGGTTGCGATTTCTTATCAGCAGTCTGGTCGGCGCCGTGCATTGGCTTTTTTGCAAAATGTGTGAATCATAACGGTCTGGGTGGCAAATGTTCGGCGCGGAAAATTTTACACTTACATAAGCTTTTGAATATGGCGTCTGGTAACAACATTTATATTTCCCCAAACCATCGCTGGACTCTCGGATATACCAAGACTCGAGGACAATTCGTTAGACGGCGATAGAGAATACTCTGAAGTCCACACGAAATTATCATCATGTTTGGGAGAACTACCTCAGAAATTTGCGTATTGCGCATTGGAAGGAAGAGGGGCCTCCCTAGCCGTGAGTAAAGAGAAAGGAAACGGAAACAAAGAAAAAGAATCGAGAATATAGCAACATGGTCCTCGAAGTCTGCCATTTTGTCGGTTTATCTCATGACGTCAATTGAGGTAACCCTTTTATAACCGAGTTCAGTGCAGCCGCTCGTAAAATATGACCCCGTTATTTTATTATAACGAACCTTTAACCGAGTTCAGTTGTTTAGAATTTTTAACCAGGTTTCTAAAAAAATAAACCTGGTTAACTCTCTAAGTGTGGCTGCAGCCAGCATCACTTTCGTTATCATAAAATTACTGCAATCCTTGCACTTTAAGCAATCCTAAGGTTGAATAGAAATCTTACATACTCCAAAGCTCTCGTGTGCCACACGTGCAAATAACTGGCAAACAGGTGACTAAGAGAAATGAACTCGACCGAGTAAACAATGCGAGGCTACTCGCAAGTAAAGAAATGCGCCGTTTCTATTGGCAAAGGCATAACGAGATTAGGAATACAATTACACATCGCAGAAGTATTTGGGAAATAGCCACTGTAATGAAAACAGAACCTTGCGATACACTAAACAATGCAAAGCCAGCAAAAGAAAATCTCGTGGAGATTACGACGTCAAAACGGAGAAAGCATGCTGTTTGCGAAGAGAATTCAAAGTGAGAATTTAGAGACGAACAATATCCGGAGAAGCATATATCTCCAAAGTCAAGTCACATACGAGAAATAAAAATATGCCAACAGTGGCAGAGTACAAGAAAAGTAAACTGTAAGGCAATGTGACACACATCATAGAAACAACTCACATGGTGCATATAACCCACGGGTTGACTCTCTTTGTAGAAAATTGACTTAAGAACCGACAAGAGGGAAAAACCCAACATGAAGGCAACCTTTGCCAAAAACTCGCGTTAAATTGAAGGAACAAACGTTGAGAAATCAGCTGGAATAAATGACAGCTTTTTACTTTGTTGAATTAGCGATGGACGCTAAGTAGTTTGAAGGCAACACACGCCACCGCACACCCAATGAAAACAAACTTCGAGGCGAAACGCGCCACCAAAAGTAGGTGAAAAGGCCACACACCCAGAAGACTAACTCGAAGGTGACACACGCTAAGAAAACAAAACTCGAAAGGCGACACACGCTATGAAAACTCCTCAAAAGGCAACATACGCTATGAAAAGAAACTCGGAGGCGATTAAGGCCATGAAAACAAACCTGGTAGGCGATACGCGCCATAAAAACTACTTCAAAAAGCGACACACGCCGCAAACTCTAACTTAAAGGCGACACACGCAAGGAAAGTCGAACTAACTTGGCAGACTTGAAGACGATACACGCCATGAAAACGAACACAGAGGTAAAACATATTGCATGGAAATTCTAAAAAGGTCACACATACTATGAAAAAGTAACTTGAGGGTGACACACGCCGTGAAAACAAACTTGGAGATAACACACGCCAAGAAAACTAGTTCAAGCGGGAACACATGTCATGAAAGCAAAGGTGACACACACGACACATTTCAAAAGTGGACCACAAGGCGAGCAACAAACAACCACAGTAAAGTGAGAAAAACCAGCTTACGTCTTCAGTGGGAGCGACCGGGTAATCGCCGGCAGCAGGAACTTCGGCTGCGGCTGCAGCTTCAGCAGCTAGAGGAGTGGCCACAAAAACGTCTGGAGGGATAGGAACAGAAACTTCAGCCATAAGGAAGGGCTCAGTGACGGAAACGTGGAAACGAAGACAAAAAAGGGGGCTCTGTAGTGACCTCTCGGGGCATGAACGCATAACAGGGTGATTACAAGTGTGAAGGGCGAATAAATACCCTGCCCAATGCCCATGGTCATTACGATGGTCTCTAGAGAAAAAGCGTGCTAATTTATGCATCGCACATGGCCATTTCGGCGCAATCATATCAATGAAAATAGCCTGGGAAAAGAAAAGCGCATACTGGAGAATAACCAGACACTCGATTCCATCGTTGTAAAACACCCTACAGAGAAGCCATCAACCCAGTCAAACACAAGATCTGGCAAAGTCTCTCTGTTCATCCAGTATAGAGGAAAATGCACTGAGGATTATGCACGTGCGCTTCACAAAATCATTGCGTCGTGTGCCATCATAAGGGAGCTTAAGCACCGACGACGAATGAGACGAAGACTGGGTAGCGGGTTTCGTTCTCGGCGGGAAAAATAAACACTTAAGCAAAAGCCCCAAGCGACGCCGGCCTTAAAAATCTCTTTTGAATATGTCGTCATTTAGAGATTCGCGGTCTTTCCTTCTCCTCATGCAAAATGATGGTGTGATTGATGATGAAGAATTCATATTACTGTATGAGCAATATTTTTCGAGAAACCCAGATTTTCCGTACGACGGTTACCCTGATTTTGACCTTGAAGAAGTCGACGAATCTGAGTGCTTGGCTGAATTCAGATTTAGAAAGAGAGATATAGTGGCTCTTTCAGATGTCCTTCAAATTCCTGCCATCATTGAATGCGAACAAAGGTAACTATTAAACAAGCAAAGTTGGAAGTGCCTTATTCAACCCTCTTTTTCAAAAACTGAAGCAATGAAAATGATTATTTATTTGTACTTGTGTCAAATACAAGCTTATCTTTATTAACAATTTGAAATTATTGTTGTTGTTGTTGTTGTTTAGATCTATTTGTGACGGTGTGGAGGGTCTCTGTATTCTTTTAAAACGATTGTCCTATCCATGTAGATATGGAGATATGATACAAAGGTTTCCTAAACCAGTAGCAATTCTCAGCATGGTAACAAACCAGCTGGTGGACCACGTATACAGTCATCATGCTCACAGGGTTGCACAGGGGAACCACAACATTTTAAGTCCAGTTAAACTTCAGACGTACGTCGATGCAATTGTATCCAAGGGTTCTCCTTTAGCAAATTGCTTTGGATTCATTGAAGGAACTGTTCGGCCTATAACACGTCCAGGAGCAAACCAGCGCACAGTTTACAATGGCCACGAAAGAGTGCATGCGTTAAAGTTTCAAAGCGTTGCATTACCTAATGGTCGAATTGGAAACCTTTATGGCCCAGTTGGTAAGGGAAAAAAAAAATTTACTTACCGGTTGTCTCTCTATACATCACCTATTTATGTCCGGTTTCAGTCTGTTTATGAAAAACTAATTTCTATAAAAACTTCATTATTATTATTATTATTATTATTATTATTATTTGAACTACTATTTGTAAAACTATTTATCAATATTATTCTGTCATATAAATTGTGTTAGATTCAAACTTCTCTATCTGTTTATTTGTTTTTTCCGAACGTTACTGTATTGTTACTCTATCTTATTTACGCGCGTGTGACATTGCGTTACATCATGACGCCTTGATGTATTTGGATCAGTTTTCAATCAAGTTTTTCAATTGCCACGTGCTTTCACTCGCTAGTGTTCTGTTTTAGTTTCTGCTGTTTAATTAACCTTTCTTCGTGTATTTCTTAGCTTCTCCAGATCAGAGGAATATTTGTAAGTTTACTTTATGCTGTGTTTTTCAATCAGTGCATCAGTCTCTTAGAAATATTGTGATTTATTTCCTTTCAGTCGAACCATTGTTTCTTTATTGTCATTGCTGATCTTCAAATATTGACTTCGAATGTGTTCGGATTACCTCTTGATCACTTCAATTGTAGTAAGCATTAAATGGAACCTTTTTTAATTGTCTACGATTTGGTGCTTACAAATTGTACTATCAATAATTATTATATCCTTTATTTAGATTATTGAGTTTGTTATAATTTGTAATTAAAATTGATTAGAAATTTCTAAATTAATGTATTTTTTTTATGATTCTCTTTCAAAACCTTTTCTATGTCTTTAGAGGGGAGGAGACATGACACTGGTATGTTGGCTGATTCAAGGTTGCTGGACAGCCTTGAGCACTTTGCATTTAATCCTGCAGGCCAGCCCCTCTGTCTCTACGGAGATCCTGCCTACCCATTAAGAATCCACCTGCAAGGTCCATTCAAGTTTGGTATTCTCACTCACCAGATGGAACAATATAATGCTGCAATGAGCGCCGTAAGAAGTTCTGTCGAGTGGCTGTTTGGCGATGTTGTAACCTCTTTTAAGTTCATGGACTTTAAAAAAAATTTGAAGCTAATGCTTAGTAGTGTGGGGAAAATGTATGTTGTTTCTGTTCTTCTCAGGAATGCTCTCACCTGTCTGTATGGAAACCAGACATCTAAGTTTTTTGATCTGAGCCCACCAAGCCTTGAAGAGTACTTTTCTTAAATATTGTGATACTGAAGGATGAACTTGTACTCTGTATAAACCCTACATATGGACATATATGTACAGGTGTCTTACATGATAGTTCAGAATAAACATTTTGTTCTCTTGTTGGTTTAAAATCATTATATTGTCTGGTCCTGGAGCAGTGGGGCTGTCAGATTTTTTACAGCTAGGCGATCCTTATTTTTTTTCACCTCGCTGTAAAAAATCTGACAACCCCACTGCTTGGTATTAAAATAACAGAAAAAGTATGTGAGCCTTCTTGGCTTGCTTTCCCAACAATAGAGGATGAAGGGTAAGGAACAACAGTCAAAGCACAAGAGTTTTCTTGACTTCTTTTCAGTTGCTACAACTATAGAAAGATAGACAATGCAATGAACATGTCCATTTTGACATGAGTTCAACATCAATAAAAAAGTTCTGAAACTGAATAAGTTCACTAAAGTAATAAGTAAAATTAACTGACCTGTACAAGAAATTTTTTTCCCAAAATAACTCATTTAACTTGGTTTTTCACTAAACTTGCCACAAGTATATACACTGTAGTCACAAATCTGAAGTTGTTTGGTAGTTTAAAATGTATTCCCATGGCTATCCGATTTTGTACACAGTCATATAATCAGTTCAAATATTCAAATATTTATAAGGAGCAAATGCAAAAGACAAGACCTTTATCATAGTTCAACCTAAGTGTAATGGTTAAATATCATATTAATAGCTTGCAACATTTCTGAAACCAGTAATAGCCACTGCAGGCCAGGCTGCAAAATAGTTCTTGTTATTGAGGGCAAATTATGCTTTTTTTTACTAGCTGACCCCAAAAAATATCCTCCCTCCAAGAAAAAAATAATAAAAATTAAAGTTAAATAAAAAGTACCTACATGTAGTACGAACTATGCTTGAGCGCGCCTATCGACTGTCATCCTCTTGGGAGTTTTTTACTGAAGAATGTACTCGACTTGAAACGTTTTTTCCAATCTTCGTGACTGTTTAATTTATGAAATGCTATACATTAGGGAATTGTCACCCTCTCTAAATGTCCAAAGTGACTCAATCAACGCAAAGTTATTTGTATAACATTCTTTACAACACCTAGTATGCAACTGATTATGCTTTCCATCTATTTAAACTCTAGCACTTGTATTTAATTATCACTCGATAATGGAGTTACGATGACTTTGAAACGTCGTGAAAATAAATATCTAGTCAGTTTGATTTGTTTTTCTTTCTTAGTTATAAGTTTTTCTAAGAAACTACTTAGAGAAAATACTGCTAAAGACAATTCATTTGAATGGTGAATTCATTTGCCGATGCTAAATGTTAAGGAAGTGATGGAGTGAGTTGAGAATCCAGCCCTCATTGTACACTCTACTAACCCAACCCCCCTCTGCCCAAAAAGAATGCATAAGACTATTGTTTTCCAAATGTCCCTGGATGTACAGGACATTTAGATATAGTGTATTGTGGGATTTCAAAATACTCAAGCATCACATTTTGTAGCCTTCGAAACAGGTGTCAAAATGAAATTGGGAGGGCAAGGAAAAGGAAGAGCAGATAGGGAGAGGAAAGGTACACCCGCCATAAGAACGACCCTCTGTTCATTTCTGCAGTCGAAAAATTTTGATTTGCTAAGACCCCTAATTAACATTTTCACACCAAGTCATGGTTATACCAAGGTCAGATTTCCAACACCCCCACCCAGCGCTGTTTATAAAACATTGTATAAGCCTATAGGGCTTGTCATTGGGTTTTTGCAGTATTCATCGATTTTTGGTAAACAAAAATTCCTTGGTTACACAATCAAGAGGTGTGTAAAACCTTGTTCTTATTGGTGAAAGTGTTGACAGTCAATTGACCGGGCAATGTGATTAGACCACAAAACATTTGTTGGGCACAATGCAAAAATGAGTTCTTGTACCAGATGTGCCTCCCCCTTTTCTCTTATATACCTCCTGCCCCACCCTGCTCTCCCCTTTTTGTGCCTGCCAGGCTTTACAATTCAAACAACATATTCTCAAACTATAAAAACTCAACATCTTTTGATGGTGCCATTAACAGGTGTTCCACTGGAACATTTATTCCTTTTTCTTATTCTCCATTAAAGCCATCAATATTTTGTTCTGCTGTTGCTGCTGTGTGATAAGCATTGCTTGCAAGCTTTGTTGTTGCTCCTGCATTTGACTCATGAAAGCGTGCATCATACTGTCTTGTTGCTGAGCAGCTTGAGCTTGTTTATATGCAGCAAGTTCCAATTCCCTTTTCCTCAGTTCAAGTTCCTTTTCTTTGAAATCATGATCTTTTGCTGATTTTTCCTTTAGATAATCAATTGTATCACTTGTGCTACTTCTTACCTTCTTCTTTCCATTGCCACTATCCGATTCATCATCCTCCCATTTTTTAGTATCAGCCATTCTTTCCATTGCTTGTTTTATCACTTCTTCTGCTGTTGCCTTTTCCTTTCCTGCCTTTCTATTTTTGTCAAGATCCTGCGACTCAATTTCAGCTTTACCATCCTTTTCTCTCTCTAAAATTTCTTCCAGCAAACTATCCAGTTCTGATATTTCCACATGAATTCCTGACGCTTTCTCCTCGTCCCTTAATTCTTGGGCTAGCTTTGCAGTCAAGAGAGAGTACCTGTCACGGGCAGCTCTGGCGGATACTCTGAACTTTGGCTGGTCAATGGCATTCAGCCGCTGGGCAATAGCGTCCCAAACCTTTTCCCTTTCTGGGCTCCTCGGTTTGAAATTAAACGGTTCCGAGACAAGAACTTCACGACACATGATGACATCGTGTTCCGTTGACCACTGAAAATACTTGTTTCTGTTCGATGATAGAAAAGTAGAACTTTAGGGCCAAATTTTTAGCAACCTTAAGCAAGAATTCACTTCACTAACAGCTGATGTAAGTTATTGGCAAAGTACTGAGTAATGGCATCTGCAAAGCCCTGATTTCCTGGAAAAAAACACTCGTCAGTGGCGCATTCACAGAATAAGTTATAAACAACAAAATCCGATAAAAACAGGCTTCATCAACCAATAAAGAATCAAATAATTCATGCAAAATAAAGCCAGGGTATACACCGAGCTTTCGTGAGTTTAAACAGGTCAACTTACTTACGTTTTCGGGAGAACGCCAACTCACTCAAAATTCAGTCGTCCACGTATGCACAACGACGCCTTGACTGAGACTGACATGCGCAATTCATTCAAAGTATCCCGATTTTACTTCCGCCGGTCATCATCCTGTCATTCGTTGTCGGTGCTTAAGCTCCCTATTATGACACTCAGAAAACTCAAGACAGTACTGCCTTCACTAAAGCCACCAGTGGAGAACGTGCTTAAAAGCGGGCTTTTTTATCGTCTCAAGTGTCCACGGTGCTCTGCGTGCTATGTTGGCAAAACCAGCCAACATCTCCAGTCTCGCTTCAAGGAATGTACGAGGGCATAATGGCTGAGGTACCTGGAAGGCATATCCATATCAAAATGAGACGGGTAGCACATTCAATTACTGCTGACGTGACTGCCATCTTGTCTATTTGTAACTTTGGTCAGCGGTAAGACAAGTACTTCAAGTAGGTACGTCATGTATGGAGACATATTATGTACCAGTACAGTCCCACCTCGGTTTCAACAGGAAACAAAAATTAAAAAACGCAGTTTTCAAAAAAATTTAGGTTCTAAAAAAAAGCTGGGTTTTCAAAACAAACTGAGTTTCTTTTTTTTAAAAGATGGGTTTTCAAAACAAACTGAGTTTCTTTTTAAATAGCTGGGTTTTAAATGCAAAAGTATTGGGTTTTCAAAGGAATAAAAAGAATATTTAAATACTTGAGACTGAAGGTTTATCGCAAAATGACACCAAATAAACAGCTGGAGGTTTGCGTGTCCCTTATGGGCCACGGTAGGAATACGACTCCAACAGAGTAGGATATGTTATGCGATGCAACGAGGGAATCCCGAGGGTTGTCTTCTGAGGTCACTTGAGTTGACCGTTCTTCACCGCCAAAAATACCAGGTATATGGACCTTTGGCCCTTTGGCATGTAGATGGTAATCACAAGCTTATAAGGTATGAACGAAGAGTGATTTGCTGCTGGGCTATTAAACTGTGGGCTAATGTTACTAGTGCCAAAACTGTGTTGCCCCACTGATGAAAGGTAATCCAAGACAGTCTTGGATTGTGGATTCCACGGTGTGGATTCCGAATTGAAGACCCTGGATTCTGGATTCCTCGTCAGTGGAACTTGGATTCAGATTCTAATGGCTGGCAGGATTATGGATTCCTTGAGCTGAATTCTGGATTCCAAAGCCCATGATTCTGGATTGTACCGGCAAAAATTTTCTGGATTCAAGATTTCACAAGAAAAACTTCCCCACATCCCTGATTCAAAATCCGGATTAAACTGTAAATACTGCTCGTGAGGTTCCGGCTCCACTTCTTTGAAAGTTTGACCATCTTACATAGAGATACGCTGAGAAAATGAGATAAAAGTGCGCATTATTCTGACCTATTAATCTGTTTGAATAGCTGTAAAAGGGGCCTTGCAGTGAAAGCCTTGCAGCAAAAGCCTTGCAGCGAAGGAGGAATTGGTCAATTATAAGACGCTTGCAAACAGAAAAGATGGTAGAAACAATATATAAAAATGATTGAGTGAGGTTGATTATGAGAACCTAATATGTAGATTTAGCCAGGGCGAAAAGTGTCACTCCAGCGATTCAATTGGTAATTTTGCATTTTCTTGGTTTCACACGCATCAGGAGCTGCGCTAGAAAATTCTCAAAAAGTGCACATTAGCATCACAAAATAACAGGAATGCATACTTGAGATTGATCAATATCTAAAACGTATTTAAAACTTGTTATTTTGTCACATGACAACACTGAGAAGCAAAAAATAGCTGTATTTAAAAGCCAACATTAACATGAATGCTCTTTTTAAAAGATGTTGTAGGACACTGTTAAAGAAGAACATGTGGTAGGCGTAAAAATGCCATGAAAATGTTTTAAAACCTTCCACAACCTGTTGATTCTGCTATTATAGACAGTTTGCAAGCTTTTGCAAATTCTTCATAACTTTCATGAGATGTTGGAATGATTACTCGATTAAAACAAGTATCAGCCTCAAGTATCTTCTTCTCTGGGTTAGTTTGGAATGAGACTTGAAAGCTCTCTTGAGGATCATTTATTGTACTTCCAGTTACAAACAGTGCTAAGGAAGTAATCAGGGTCCGCCCAGTGCTTTCATCTGTATCAAGGAGTAAAAAAATAAGATCATGTTACTTACTGTGTGCACTTATTGGCAGTTTGGGGGGAGTGGTTTCAGATGGGACTCATAGAGATAGCCCAGTGTCTAAGTTGATTGCAAGAATTGTGCCTTTGACATTTCTTAGCAGATTCTCATACACCAAAAGCCAGACCTCATTAAAACCTCTGCAGAAAATATCAAGAGGTAACAAACGCTTAGACGTAAATAATAATAACTCTAAGGGCTTACGATCACCTACATGTACATGTATTTTGATCTTTAAAATCCTACTTTTTTACAGGAGGATAGGAGTCATTAAAAGCACTAAAAGATACTCTACAGTATAATGGAACTGGCACCTTCACAGCTTCCAGCTTCTTCTATAAATTGAAGAAACCAGTTCCATGACTGTTCAGTATCTTCTTTGCAGCTCTCTGTAGTCCGAAGTTTTGTTTGCTGGAGCTTCCCTTTTAGGGTTTCAGCATCAACCTTGACCTGGTCTGGTGAGGGGAAGATCACATTTTTGATAACAGGATACGTTCGCAACGAATCGTCAAGGCCAAGACAATTCAGGCCTGCAGCTTTGACACAGCAAGAAAACGTTTTTACAATAAAGTGTGCTTTATTTAAATAGTTTTAAATTAACCACTGTTGAATAGTTTTAAAAAATTACAATAAGGCAGTCTTCTTCATCTTTTACAAAAACAGGACTATGGACTTCACAATCCACAATGAGAATGAACAGTGTTGCCTACATTACAACCAGCGAAATGGTACAAGCAGCAAAAACACTTTCTTTCCAAGAGGCCTTATAAAGAAAGCTTTCGGAAAAAAAAAAGTAAAATAAAATAAAATAAGTAAAGTGAATATGGCCGTAATAACAAGGTGGTAACAAAAACAAAGTGGCTGTAAGGTGGGGTTTTACAGTCCCAGTAAAAAAGTAAATATTACCTACTTCTGCCTCCAGAATATGTTTCAAGTCTAAGTCTGGTAAGTCATCCAGACTCACAAGTTCCTTTTCTGTATCTACACGGCCAGTAGCCAGGTACTCTCTGAGACAAGGTGCAAGCCCCACAAATCCTGGACCATCATGGAGAATGCTGTGGGCTACAACCTTTCCAGCAATTTCAAAGCAACTGGAAGCCACGGCATCAACCCCATAAAATGGCAGGAAATGACTCTGCAAGCCTCCAAAAAGTTGAATGTTAAAGGCAGGATCAACTTTTACAAATCATGCTATTGCATCATGAAAGAATTCCTTGGTTGGCCCACCAAGGTCAGCACACTGCTCATTGTAGAATTTGACATCTGGTGATTTTGTCAGCTGAAAGTGAGGGTCTTTGTAGATCTTCATTACTTGTCGAAGACGTGACAGCTGAAATCTGTTCACTTCTATGAACACTGTCCCTTGTTCTTTTTTTCTTTTGTATAGTCTCAGCACATGAGAAGTTGAACCTTCATCTAACTGCACACTAGAGGGGGCTGATGGAAGTTCTGTATCTGTGGCGGAGAGATCTGAAAAATTAATGTTACTCGCATAAAGATGTGGAACAAGGACAAAACCTTTTTTTATGTCAAAAACACAGACCCACAGAAGTAGTACATGTTTGTTCTGTTATGCTGCTATGGCTGGGGGTGCTCAATGCTTTTACCACCACCCTTAAAGCACCAATACTCACAACCCATGGTGCCATCTGTAGTTTTGTTTGCCATTCATTACCAGAAATTTAAGACAAAATGGCGGACGCCCAGACTCGACCCAGACCTTCCGCTCTCTAAGAATGGCCGCCGATCGTTATAGAGAAATGTATGGAGAAAATTGAAGAAGTGGAAATTTCAGATCTAAAGTGGCATACACGACATTTGCCGACCTCTAAATGTAAAGTGTACGTACCATATCATTATTTACGGTAGTTTTGGTCTCTCGAAAGTTCACCAACGTGCCGCCAACAACACATTTTACGAACGGCTGTTACAGTTCCTTGAGCTCTCTAATTCTTTCAAAAAAGCTCAGAGGTGCCTACCTTCCCTCCACATTTTAGAACATTTCGTTGATGTGAATCCTTGGTGCCGACCTCTCTAATCGTCGATCGATGTTCAAACTTTAAAACGTGATAAAAATCAGCCTTTATCCATTCCCCAAATTGCCGCCCAAATTGCGATAAAAGAGGTAAAAATACATCCATTTCTGCGATAAAAGCGGTACAAAATGGACCACTGCGCTTATTATTCCTTGTGAAAAGTAGAGTTTCTGTCTCCAGTTTGTTTTGATCGCCATCTTTACAGGTGGGTACTTCATATATGATTATTATTATACAGAATATCGCTGGCTAAGTGTACTGTGGGCCCTGATTTTTGAAAATTATTTTTACTCTGCCAAGTCACACGCATGAAACGAAGTTGTTTCTTCTCTCTAAAATCGTCATTCGAACAGGAGCCCAGACTCTAGTTTCCCCTTTTTCATTCTCCCTTGTATTGACAACCTCAAAAAAGAAATTAAATTGATTCAGATCCTTTGATAGTGTGTTATTTCAGTCCTTGTTTTTTCTATCTACTGCTTTCTTTATCGATTCTTTATGCCGCCATCTTGATAATTTGAAACCGCGTGCCAAATACTTCGCGGGCGCAAAATGTCGCCGATTTCTGGTAATGTTGACTTCACTGCCTGATGAAGATTACTAGCAGAGCATGAAGTGTAATGTTTTGTAACAGTAGTTGCGACTGTGAGGGTCGTGACCCCTAATCCCCCTAGAGTTGTAACTCCCATAAGCCCTTGCGTTATAAGTGTAATAAATAAGAAAGCACATGGTCGAAAGTGTTGACTCTGTTTGTGGATTAGTTCGCTGTTTCCCACTGGAGACGCTGTTGAAATCCGGCTTTGAAGCTCTATCGACGAGTGAATAACACGAGAAGTCATCAACTGTGCTTATGTTGGAAACATCAGTGATGACAAACACCTTTTATGGTGATAAAAGAAATCTAATGATACTAATGTTGCATTACTTTTTTCTCTTGCAATACTTTTTCAACTAAAATAAAAGGAAGGCAATCTCCACTTTATGCATACCTTGGTAGAAATGTCCTGGCTGGAATACTGGTGTGAGCTCTTCACAATCATCATCTAACATACAAATAGAGCAAACATTAGTAATGGTTTATTATTTACCAAAAATGAAGTCATTTAAAACAACAACAACAACAACAAATACTTACCTTCCTTGCAGCCTGCCAGCTGTGCTGCAGCTTGGTTTACATCACCACTACTCTTAAGGTTTCTTCAAGCACTGAGTATTCCTCAGTAGGAAACATTTCTTTTAGCTTTGCCACGTCACTTGTACTCTCCTACACAAAAAAAATTAAATCCTTAAGTGTGAACAATTACTGTAAACAAGCTAACTGTAATGGCAGTTGAGCTTAAAAAGATTTCTGACTTTCTGTGTACAATAGCCAAGCATTTTACTGAACAGCTGGCTATGTATGTATCTTTGAAGATGGTACAGTGCAAGACCATGTTTCCTAGATACGTTTACTAATGATTGGGTAGATTCTAAGTACAGTCACAGTAGTTTGTTTACGTGTAAGAAAGTCAGATACACATAACACTCCCATTCTTGTAACATTACAACCCCCAGCCATTTATAGCGCAAATAATACTTGTAAGTTCTCTGTGTTTTCCCTCAATATGCATGCAATTATAATGATGTCTTACTGATGTAAATGGTAACAACTATTGTGTGCGCTGATTCTGCAAAAATTAGCCTTTTAACCAATTTTATTATCTTTGGTTTTGAATTAATTTTTATTTATAAAAAAACAATGGGTCAAGTTCCCCTGGGACCTCTATTGGGAAAACAATTCAAATAGAACAGACCGCAGATAATTGTTGTTACGTGTAAAATTATCTAAAAGCAATAACTATTCACCGGTAGGATGCCTAAACTGTGGGGTGTCTGGAAAACCCGAATAGCGAATAGCGAATAGTCGCGAATAGCGAATAGCGAACAGCGAATAGTCGCGAATAGCGAATAGTACGAACAGTGTGAATAGTGGCGAATAGTGACAAATAGTCATCAATAGTCACCGCCTTATGCTAAACAATCTCGTAATCAAAGCAAATAATATGCTCACCTGTCGTCGAAAGAGAGTTTCGTGCATGCTTTTACAAACACTCTAAAGAAGAACAAACATCAAAATGCAAAAATATAAATCACTTTCATTAATATATCAAGCTCATGATCATCTCCTTGCACAGTGGCGCCCGAACATAAATTTTAGATACTCACATTTCATCATCCTCATTTGTGCTGTCCGATCCGGCGAGACACGTTCTGTAACAAGGAATTAAATCAAAATGTGAGGCAAGTGGTTTGTGATTAAAGAGACAAACGAGCTACTCTGATAACCGTTGCGTTAATTAATTATCCAAATAACCAACAGGATTTCAGTGCATTTATTACCTTTTCTTCTCAGGGCTGAAGCTGTCCTTCTCCGACACATCTCGGCTTTTTTAGCGGGAAAATCCCATCCAACGTTGCTGCGCGGTTGACCAGGAAGTACTGGGTACCAAATTTTCGTCACTGATTTCGTCACAATCCCCCCCCCCCCTCCACCCTTATTCGTCACTATTCGTGACTATTCGTCACTATTCGTGACTATTCGTCACTATTCGCGACTATTCGCCACTATTCGCACTATTCGTACTATTCGTGACTATTCGCTGTTCGCTATTCGCGACTATTCGCTATTCGGGTTTTCCAGACACCCCTAAACTGTGTGTATTAAAGAGGTTTTAGAGAGCTACATACACACCACGCCAACAATTGACAAAGGAAAATAAAGCAAATCTTTCCAACTTCTTTTTCTCAGGTGCCATCATACTACAATTTTCAGTGACTATAAGCAAAGTTTAATACCCTAACAGTAATAAACACATATATCCATGAACAAATAAGACTGTACCTGCAAAACTGTGGGTAGGAGATCATCATCTGAATCCTAGATTAGTAATAAAAAATAGCTTTTTACTATAGTTTTTAGCCATGTACACACAGTCATATGCTAACAACCATTGACATGTGAGCTATCTTGAAATATCTTTACAAAAGCATGTTTATTGAAAATTAGATGTTGATGCCTCTGTCAAGTTTCTTGATCTACATTCAACCATGTGCTGCCGCACTGATGTTACTGGCAGCATGAATCTTCACTCTGCACTCTACTTGTGGCAATTCACTGGGCTCAGTACGGCTGCTTTCTTTCTATTAAAATAAATTACCATGGGGACGGAGGATATTATGAATGACACTCATGCACATACACACCAAGGCTTTTCCTTATTTTTAAACAAGACCTATGAATGTAACTATAGAAATGACAAAATGTTGATAAAATGTGTTATGTAGTACGTATGGGTTCAGGAACTCTTCAAACGCTATTTCAATAATCTTCACATTTCACGGTTACACATAGGTATTGTAATAATCAGAAAAAACAAATGTAAAGTTTTACTATTAAAAGCCACTATTATTCATTTAAAATATTTCTCCATTTCTGATTGGCTAAAAGCACATGCATAATTCACCATAACGAGCCACTGCTGACCAAATTGGGAAGAATTTTGCGATTAATCAGCCGATGACGTCAAAAGTGCAGCCAATTGCGGTTAATGCAGCATTAACCGACCTGGGGATGACGTTGAGTTGTTTTCGTTGTGAAAAGAAAAATGGACGAAAAGTCGGCGAAACATTTTACTCGTTTCACAACTCGACAACTCGATGGACAACATCTGCTATTTAGAGTATATTCGCAGACCTGAACAGCCCTTTATCTTCTAAACATGCACTATGGAGGTGACCATAACATCGACATGTTTTATCTTGTTTTTACACTAGGAATTATTTGAAGGAATAATAAAGCAATTGATGAATTCGGCTTTCGTAGAATACAAAGAATTATGTAGATCTCGGAGGGTGTTATCCACTGAGGATGACCTCGATCTGCATAATTCTTCATATTCTCATTTATTAATTGCTAATTTCTTAAACTAAAATTCTAGATCAGCACCAACTGTGCCAGGCAAATCAATGCGATCCTCCCAGCAATATGACTCCCATAAGTCGCTCGATATGGTTATGCAATCATACAACATAACACTCATGATTGAGAGCTAGTGGCAGAGTAACTCAACATCATGACATCCCCTCTTTTATGAGATAACTATACTAAACAGAAACAAACAAATAAAAGCAGGTTCAAACGCTCAGTGTTCCATGAGAGTCTCAATACAAAAAGCGATGGAAAAAAACAATGTTCAACGTTCATTGTCCATGTGAGTCTCAGTACATTTGGTAATCCTGATGCCAAACAGGTGGTAGCCTTCTGCGGTCTGAATGGCGCGGATGCATCCCCAGTGGCTCTTTCTCTGGTCTTGTGTCAGCGTCCGGTGCCTGAAAGTCGGTTCTGGTTGCAGTTACGGGGTGGGGCCTTGGTTCCAAAAGGGCAGGCCCAGTCTCGGCTTCTGTAGGGTTTTGATTGAATTCCAGTGTCTCAGGCTCACGGTATACTGGATTCAACGGTGGGGGCATTTCAGGCGTCAGTCGCAATTGTCAACGGTTGCGACGGTAGTGCCTACCGCATACTTCTACTTGATATGACCTATTCTTCAGAACTCGGGTGCAAGTCCCCAGGGTCCATTTCTGCCTCCCAGGAAGTCTCATTCGGATAGTCTGACCACATTTCAAAGGTTCTAATGGGCGACACTTCTTGTTGTACTGGCGCACTTGTCTTGACTTGCGATGGGATAGTTTGGTGGCGGTGTCCTTGTGAGATGGGTGAATCAGGAGATTTTTATGTGTGGGCAACAAAGTTTGAGTACGGAATCCCGTTAACCTCTGCACTGGCGATGTTCCAATGCCTTCTGTTGGGGTGTTACACCAATCTGTGAGGGCTAACAAAGGATCCTGCTCATCTGCTTTGGCTTTCTTCATTAAGCTCTTGCAAGTCTTGACCGCGTTTTCAGCACAACCATTTGACTGGGGGTAGTAGGAACTCGAAGTCAGATGCTCAAATTGCCACTCCTTCGCAAATCCACTGAATGCCGATGATGTAAACTGAGTTCTGTTATCAGTTACAATTACGTCTGGTATCCCATGTCGCGAAAACTGGACTTTGCAAGCAGTAATGATTCTCAGAGACCTAGCCTCTTTAACTTCCTGGACTTCGAAGAAACCGCTCCAGTAATCCACTAGAATAAAAAATTGTTGCTGTCCCAGTTCAAACATGTCTGCACCAAGAATCGACCATGGCCGAGGTGGGACTGGATAAGGTTGCATGGGCTTCCGGCATTGGTCTGGCTTTTGGGCTTGGCAGATGGAACACTTGGTAATGAAATCCTTTACTTCGGTATTCATAAGGGGCCAATATAGCACTTCTCTGGCGTGCTGCAGACATCCTTTGATGCCAGTGTGCGATCTGTGAATTTGTTTCAACATTTCTTTCCTCATGGATTTACGTACTATTAGCCATTCGCCCAGGAAGACTAGTCCGTTGTCTTCTACCAATTCGCTTCTCTTGTCATAGTACGGTGTTAATTCGAGGTTACACTGTTTCTTTGAGGGCGCCCATCCACTTCTTATGGTTGCGATAAGACTTTGCAAGGCCGGATCTTTTGCTGTCTCCAATCTGAACTCGGCAATCCTGTACGGTGCAATGGCGAGGTTTTCCAAGTGGTCAATTGTTTCAGGCGTGCAGACCAGACCTGTGTCGTGCCGGGATGAGGGCCATCAACATCCGCTGGAGTCTCTTTGGTGACTTGTGAATTGGTTTGCTAAAAACCGCTTTCAGCGGTTCGTGGTCGGACTCGATGTGGGCAACTTCGCGTCCAAGTGTGTACTGATCAAACTTTTTAGTTGACCACACAATTGCTAATAATTCTTTTTCAATTAGGGCATAACGAGTTTCCGTGTCAGTAGGCGCCCTGGAGGCATAGGCGATGGGCTGTCCATTCTGCATTAGTACAGCACCCAGACCAGTCTTGCTGGCGTCGCATTGGATTGTGACATCTTCTTTGATATCGTAGTACTTTAGGACAGGGGCTTCAGTCAAGTACTCTTTTACTGTGGTGAATTCTTTGTGGTGCTACAGTAACCAGCACCACTCCACTTCCTTAGAGTTTTCGCAACGGTTCAGTCATGTCGGACAAAATAGGCAAGAATTTGGCCAAATAATTGACCATGCCAAAAAACCTGTTAAGGCCTTTAACATCGGTGGGCGGTGGCATAGTTAAAATGTTTTCCACTTTGGCAGGGTCAGCCTTCAGGCCCCCAGGAGTTAGGAGATGTCCTACAAACCGCACTTCGGTTTTGCTCGTTTCATCTTGTCTTTGTTGAGCTTCAGATTCCACTCCCGACATTTCTGAAAGAAAGCATGTTCATGCCTTTTGAGGCTGGTGTGGATCTCGTCATCAGACTCACCAAAACCAGCTATTAGAAAATCATCCGCCATGACTTCAACATCCTCTAGGTCTTCTACAAATTCATGCATAGATTGCTGCCAGACTTCAGTAGCACTGAAGATGCCAAATGGCATGCACGTCTACCGTTAATATCCAAAGGGCGAGTTGAATGTTGTCAGGTAACTTGAGGCATCGTCTAAAACAACTTGGTGGAAACCATCCTTTGCGTCGCAGAGAGTAAACTTCTTGGCACCTGCTAGTCGGGTGGCAACTTCTTCTTCTTCATTCAAAACTACCGACTGTTTATAAACTATTGTCATTACTGTGAGAGAAGCCTCTTATGAGGGTTATCCGTGGGAAAAGCACAAACAAAGCGTTTCAGTTCATTTATGTCCTGTGAAGCATTAGACAAGTCTGCTCCCGTGAGGGCCCGATCTGAGGCCATGCAATGTCTCGCCATCATTTGCACCCATCTTCTTGAGATATATCTTTAAATGGGCTTCTGCGGCAGCTGAAGTGAAAGGCGAATCTTGAATATCTCCATCAGGTGTCGTTCGACGGAACAGGTAGCCACGTGCAAGGTCAACTTGGATTTGTCGTGCCACATCCAGGTATTGCTCGATTCCTTTAATGGGACAGATGGTTGTTTGTGGGTTTTGTCTGATTCCAGAAACATTTTCGTCCCCCTCCCTCAAGGTCCTCCCCCAAACATGATTAAACAGAAAACTGTCATTATTTGGAAAACGTAAAATTTCAGGCCCACATCACCTGGTCGATCGCCACTGAAGAAAGCTGCTTTAAAATAAGCCTGATTGTGGGCGATAATGAACCGTTGGACGGCAGAGGTAAACTTCTCCAACTCTCTTTGCAAGTGGAGTGGTAGCATGGTGAGCTTATCCACAAAGAAAGGGGTAGCCTGCTTGGGTGTGACTCTGGTTTGTAATTGCTCCGCGGCACTACACGAAGAATTTTTCACAGATTTATCTGCTGCAGGGTTGCCCAATCCCAGTCTCTTATCCCACTCTCCATCTCTTCCTTTAGCGTGGAAAATAGACCTCAACTTCCCTATGTAAGAATCCACAGTTTGTATGACAGTTGTCGATGGCAGTCACAAGGATGACTACTTTGTTGCCCAATGAACTTACAGCTGTTACAGTGAACCTGCGTTTTTCCATCTTTATCCTTGAGGATAAGGAAATGACACAAACCTCTTGGTGTTACTGTCACCAAAGTTACTTTCCCCGGGAGAGCTGACAAGAACACTTCAAACTGCTTTCGTAAGGAATCCTTCTGCTTTCAGTACCTGGTCGCTTGGTCGTAATTTAGTAAGTAACTCTTTCAACCGTTTATCAATCTTACTGAGGTCAACGTTCAACGCCGGGGTGGACAGATAATCTTTCTTTTATAACCACAGCATTGACAATAACGAAAGTCACCATCATTTGCAAGGCAGCAAATTGGGCATCTTACTGGTGGGACGAAAAGCTTCACCAATTCCTGTAGAGAAAGGAAAGTCGAAAATAGGGGTGCTTAGAACGCCCCGTAACATCAAGGAGTCACCTAAAAGTCTCTCTGTCAGTTTCAAAAAGCGCTTCAATGAACGATCGGATTCATCACGCCTCTGGGGAGCACAATATTTCGTCTACAACGTAAATGTTTAACTATGAGAAGAACGGCTAAAATTCCACATAGAAAGCCCACAAGTGCCCTGGAATGCCTGGATGCCTAGACGGTCGTAGAAGAGCAGTGCAATCACCCTTAGAGGCCATCTTTTGCACTTTTACGGACCTATGCTGAAGGAGTGGCCACCAATACTTTGAAGAGTAGATATCCAGAACAATGATGGTGCAAGACTGTTTAAAACTTTTCAAGAACCTTAAGACTGGACTGACTAAAATCAATGGAGGAAAGACGTACAGATGCCACATAGATGGACCTTGTCGTGTCAGATCGTGTGCGAAAATATTCACCCCTGAGGACCCTGGGGATGGACCTGGGGTAAGGTGTTACGCGATTTATCTTTCATTGCATTTGAATCCAGCGCCATTAGGTAAAATGTATGACCCCCTGGACCACCAAATTCCTTCTGAACACTGTGCCACACATCCTCTGTTAACTGGACAAACGGCAAGAGGGCTCATCAGCAGGGTTCTCATTAGCCCAGATGTAGGACAAGTGCAAGCACACATTAACTCCATACCTGGTGGTAAAGAGTTTCTTCATAGCACTATTAAGTGAAGAACTCCCCCCCCCCCCTTTTGATTATTTGACGTGTGGACAACAACCTGGTTGTCGACTAGTGCGTCCACCCGCGCGTTGCACACTTTATCTCGGCATGACAACAAAGAGTTATCGATCGCCCTGGCTTCCTTCGTTGCAATATCCCAGGATAGTTTCTCTCCAGACCAATAGTCAGAAATTTCTTGTCAGATCGAAGGGTTAAATGATGGAAGCTCCCCAACCCGTGGCTGAGGCATCCGTTCGTAGCCACAGAAATCTGGACATGCCGCTCGTCGTGCCAAGAAAGTGGTTCATCCCAGGATTCTAAAAGTAGCCAGTGGGAGATCTTCTCTCGAAGGGCACCATGCATCAAAATCGCCTTTTGAGAACGCAGGCCCTGAGAAATCGCGGCATTCATTTCTCTGGTAATCAGCTTTGCGGCCAGGACTGCCCGGGAGAATGAAACACATGTTCTAGCCAGGCTTTGCAAAGTTTTAACAGTTACATAAGAGTTTCCCAGAATTTCTCGAACAAAGGCAATAAACTTAAGTTTTTTTTTTTCTGGGATCAAATGAAAGACCTCTTTGGAGGAGTCTGCCAAAAACCCAAGGTAAGGTGCAATCTTGCTGGGGATTAAGATAGATTTCAGCAGGCCCAGAAAATATCCCAAGCGTACCAGATGAAAAGCCACGAGGAAGATCACAGAGCTGGCAGCAGCAATGTCGCGCGCATCGTTCATCTTCAACAGGCTCTACTCTCCTTTATCTAACGGAACTTGAAGTTGTCCATTGTGTCTGTCATCGATGTAAAGAAGACAAGGAACTCCAATTGATTGAAAGAAAGTGGTGGCCATGAGACCTGTTGAATGATAAACATAAGGCGATGTTTTCCACCCGAAAGGTAACATGTAGGTAAAGCACCAGCCTCCCCACTGAATTCCAAAAAAGGTGCAGCTATCTTCCGAGAGTAAGATATGGTCATACCCTGATTTATCATCCAACATGGTCTGGTATGAATGTTTTGCCACATATCGTGGTAGATCATTCAGGGTGTCAAGGGTAAACGGCTTATCCTCCATCCAAAGATGGAGGAAACGTGCATCGTGGCAAAGGCGAGGCTAGGTTGGTTAAAAAGGTGCGATGGTTCCACCTCGCCAACCCGACCCCACCAAGACATTGCCCAGTTCTTAAGCGGTCCATCAAGGTCTTCTGGATCAAACTGACAAAAGGTTTACACGACATGTTGTTTTTGAACGCCTTCCGGAGGGGGTGACTTGCTTTTCCCTTTCCAGCCTGCCCCAGCATATCCTTCTTCCTTTTCAAACAGTGGGCCCTTATGTGGCCGAACTTATGGCAGTGAAAACAATGGACTCCTGGGGCCCGTGGCCTGTGCTCCGTAATGCGTTCATACGGCGTCACTCCAGATTTCCCATGGCTGTCCCGGCGGTAATGCTTTTATACCTTGGAGAAGATGTCAAGGACCATCTCATGATCTTTGTCACCAATCAGACGAAGGAGCAGACTTCGAAATTGATCTTTTGGGAGATCCATCCTTTCACATGCTGTTTGATAGGCTACTTTGTAAAAGCCCTCCATCTGATGTTTATTATCATGCGACATGTTTTGAAGCAACTCAAACATCTCCACAGCCTCGTACTTGTTAAAATCAGATAGGGGACGAGACATGTAGCTCACTCTAGTAATCCTTGACGCACGCTATCAACAGATGACTTTGTCAAGGTTGCCACTGCTTGATGGAGCTTTTGCAATTCTCCTTTCAATTTCTAAAAGACACAAGTCAAACAGACCTTTAACAAGTCTATTCAAAATACAAGGTAAAAACGAAAGGGATTTATTATCCCGAGATAGCTTAACACCAGCAACGTTTTTTTAAAATTATTATTCAGTTCCCTCACATCAGGCAATAAAATTGTACTCCACAAGAGCAAAAGTTTTGCAGAAAAGTCAGCATCAGTTCAATACAATTTGAGCACGCAAATTCTAATGACTCAGAACTCGTAGTTTCGTTCTGAAAAAATATTTTGCCAAAAGAGTGACATTCTAAATAATATAACTCATACCACGTTAGTATTAAAAGAGGTTGGCTTTCCCTTGTAACACCTAAGGAGGAATAAAATTTCTCCGGCAAAAATCTATCAAACGCCCACCGAGGGATTCATACGAGCACAAAACAAAACAACAACGTGTCATCCGCTTAAATAAAACGTTCAAGATTCACTACAGTCAGCAAAGAAAAAAGAGGAGCTCGCCACGGGAATCACACTAGCACGTAAACAGTTGCAAAAACAAAAATCTCAGTTTGAGGTATGTTAACCTCAAATCTCATTACGAGTGTTATGAGTAGTAAAGCCAACATTTTTCCTTGTTCATAAACGTGAAAGCAGTTTTAAAACATCCTTTAGTAATTAGAAGCCTGGCCCTACTGTCTGGTGGAATATTATCAGAATTGACTCAGATCTATCCGAGAAGTATGCGCTTCTAGGTTACCCATTTTTAGGGTCAAAACATGGGCTTGTGGCTGTCATGATTAATGGCGGTTACCATGGCAACGGTACGTCAGCTGGCCCAAAGATGGTTGTTTTCCTTCATCCAACCGAGCAATATATCTCCACACAAAAAATGAAGAACGGGGTTAAGATTTCCATTTCCAACTTTGCTTTTACAGAGAGCTGCTCTTAATAGTTTAGCTATATTTATCCAAGGGTCCCATTTGTGTGGACGCGTAGACTTGGCAAACAACATCATCTTTGTCAGCATAGTGTTCGAACAACAGCCAGCACGACCAATATATTTTGAATATTGGCTCTTAATAACATTTTTGAGACTGTTTTTATGTTGTTATATGTAGAATGTCGGTATTAGTGTATCGGAGCCTGAATTATGTATCCTCTGCGTCTTAAGGGGTTGGGAATCAACTCCATCAACCATTTACCATTTGCCTCAGCAACTCCATCCAACAGGTCAACAATTTCCTGATATGTTCTTCATTGGAATACCAGGCTTGTGTTCCATATAAGAGGCGGGATTGCACTCCCATTAGCTCATTTCTTGTTGACATGTTCACTTCTGGTCCGTAAGAACTTGTCTCATTTCATTGAATTTCCCAATTGCTTTTGATACACCGAGGTTTATAAAATTGCCTTGATCTGTATTGCTGATCGTTTGGCGAAGGTATGTGAACTCTGATACATTGTCCACCCCATTTTCCCCAATTGAAAACAATGAAGGTAACTTAGCAAGTTCATTATTGTTGAATACTTGGGCCTTTGTCTTTGGAAAGGAGATGGTGAGTCCAAATCGAGAGC
>OX421453.1:26985030-26992530 GCA_949126865.1 Montipora capitata
AGAAAAGGTAGCGTTCATATGTAACGTTCTTTTTCGGTGAGCAGTACGCCTCGAACTTCGCCGCAAGGGGTTCTATCTTATTCGCCTCTGTCTCTGTGAAGGTGAAGGTATCATACACTTCGAGAGCCTCTTCCCCGATTGTGTGTAAGAAGACCGCGCATTGAATTTCCTCAACTTTGGAATCTACTCCACTGGCTTTAGCATAGAGCACCCAGCGCTGCTTCCACTTGCGCCAATTTTCGGCAATGTTTCCGTCCAATCTTAAAGGTCCGATAGGCTTCATGTGTTCCATGATGGGCCACTTCTGACACCATGTAATAAACTTGGTTTAAACAAAACAACGACGTAAAATCGCCAAATTTTAGGTTTTGACGACAACTAGAGATTATAGCAATGAACCATTAATTTCCTATTTTTAATTAAAAACTGTTCGTACCCATCCAGTTACAGGATAGTTCACCTGTATTGTACAAGGTTAACAAGATGGAACAATCGCGAAATACTTGCTATGGCGCTTAATTATATTTTACGGTACGCATGCCATTTCCGAGCTCCGTATTTAGTTAAATTTCATCTTCAATAACATTCAACAATGACGAAGTCTAATATTCAGTCACCTAAAAAGGAAGTTTAAGCTTGAAACCCTAACCAAAGAGTTTAAAGAGCTGAAAGAGCTGCTGGAGCAGAAAGAGTTAATTAATTAACTGCCAGAGCGAGAGAAGATGGCGGTCCTTCGTCACCGAATCATGAAAACAGCTTGCAGTTTCTTGGTGACGAATTCGATGACATGCAGGTTTCTCATTCTGCTATCCGGGGAAAACTACCCAAACTTGGCAAATATTTGTCAAATCTTTCAGTTAAAGTCAAGGAAATACCTGATGCTTTGGAAGCGTTGCAGCAGTACAGCTACCAGTACAATTCAAAAATCGTTGGTTACCCACAAGTTAACGAATCTGAATCATATGAAGACACAGCAAAATTATGCCCCCCTTTATTCTCTTGTCTGGGCGTTGACGGAATTACATTAAATGACATTGATATCGCTCATCGCGTGCAGATAAGAGCAAGTGCTGCTGTAAACAAACCTAAATCTATCATTTGCAAGTTCACTTGGCGTCTTGCCAAGGAGAAAGTAATGGCTGTCAGGAGAGCATGTGGTAATATTAGTTCTGAAGACCTTGGCTTTTCACTTTTGAGCGTATTGGAATTTACGATCACCTGACACCAAAGTTGCAGGAACTACTTCATAGCGCCAACAACTTCAACACCCAACATGGTTATAAATTCTGCTGGGCAAAGAATGCAGTTGTCTTCCTTATTAAGAATGAAAGTTCGAGACCAATTAAGGTTAAAATGATGGATGATTTGGCGAGCCTGATGCAACAGAGCAAAGGAACAACTCACCAAACAGATGAGTAACTTTCTTAACGATATAGCCTTTTTATTTAGTTTAAAATGTCTCCGAACAAAGTCAAAGCTAAGTCAAATACTAAGGAACAACAAAAAATAAACAAATCTGTTCTTAAAGAATTGCCATATTATCGTTTATAATTTTGAGATGGTGTGTCTGACTTACAACAGTTATTTTAATCATTTTTGACGCAGTGAGCCATATAAGTTGGTTGTTGTAATAGAGGAGTTGTTCTTGCAACTTTCTCTTAACTAAGAACTCTTTCTTCTTTTATACCCTGTTGCGCAGGAAACCATCCTTTTATTGGTAAACATCCCACCTTTGATTGATAGATTAGTTACATGCCAATGGACTGTATTTTGCGATATCACTAACACTGACGAAGGGATTCTTTTTTCGGGAAGCGAAGTATCTTAAACGCGGTGAAAATTTGTCCAGAGTAGGGATGGATGCCGCCATGCTTCCAAGGTAACAACCTAGCCATGCAATCATATTGTTAACAATGAAAGGGGAATAGAATTATTGCTTACAATAGCACTTATTCAAAAACGCAATTATGGCATTAGAATACTCCTCTTTCTTTCATCCCTTAACCTTAATGGAAAAGTGGCTAGCCATGGAGCGCATATGAGTCATCTTGAGGCTTTTGATCTCTGATTCTGTCATCAGGCATAGGTTCTTTCTAGAGAACATCAAGGGATGAGTGATTTCCTGTTGTAGTGCTTCGATCACATCTGAGTGGACGGCTGCCTGCTGCCTAGCAAATTCTACAGCCTCGTCATCAGAGTCGGTGGCCTCTCTTCTCCTAGATGCCATTCTAGAGAAGAATGAGGATATTTGTTGGGGACGCAGGAACTCCTCCAAGGTGAAGATCCGCTTCCCGTTCTTTTCTTTTTGTATTTTATTGATTTTTTTCTATAATAATGTAATACTTTACACACACAAAGAACAACAAAAAGAACAAAAACAACAACAACAATATAACATAAACAGGATGTTGTAAGAATTTGTAGCAACAAATTATAAATTTCTTGCGCAAATCGATACCAGCGCTTGAACTGTTGTTATCTCTCCATATACTTGCCCCATTTTGACGAGTGTATACTTAATTTATTATTCAAACTTGCAATTCTACTTTCAATATCATAAACTGAATCGATTTTTGATAAAAGAACGGAGAAGGACGGATTTAAAACATTATTTCTACAATAATAAATGTATTGTTTAGCAATAATAATAACATGATTTAATAACAAAAAATCGTCCTTCCTTTCCCATAAACCAAATAATATATCTAAAGTGCAAAGTGAATCAATTTGGATACTTATACCTCTACACCAGCAAATCAAATCATTCCAAAGCGTTGTGATGATGGGACAGGATAGAAGGAGATGTTCAAGGGATTCATCTACGTTATCTTTTGTGAAAAAAAGAACACCGTAACCATCCAAAAATGTATCGAAATGCGCATAGATTTGAAATATTGAATAAAACCTGAAAACAAAACGAACAAGCTAATAGACAATACACACTTAAGCCTAAACAACATTAAACAAAGGACATAAAAAAGCAGCGGATAAATAATATCCAACATGCTGCCTTGGGAATACAGGTCGCAACAATTCATATGTAAATTTCTGCCGGCTCTCCTCACCAAAGACAACAAAACTTAAGCTTAACAACAAAATGCCTGATAATCAAAAATCAAAAAACGACCAGGTCACCGTCTATATACAATTTATCTGGTTGTTCCTTACTAAAGTACGCTTCCCATTCTCGTCTCTCAGGCATCTCATCTCTTTTGAGACGTCATTTGGGTTAGCCTTGACCTGCGTGGTCTCGCCATTTTGAAACTTTCCCTCTAAATATCTCTTTTGCTTGGGATTAAACCGGTGGCATGGCTTAGTAGATTTTCGACATGCCCATCCCTCTGGCAGACAAGGGGAACCACAGTGTATTTCTGCGCCCATTATCGTCACTTCAGAGTGGCTCCCCCCAACCTCAAGACGCTCTGCGTAACTGACCTTCGCTCTGTCAAGTAAGGAGAGGCTCTCGGCCCGGCGGAATTCATGTTTACCGTACATGAGGTGCTGTTCCAGATGTCCGTGTGTCATACAAGACTTGATGCATCTGTCCTCCGGGCATGGAAACAGGAGGCTATCAGCCTGGTGGGTATCAAGTTGTTTCATCATTTCAACAACAGAACTCTCCTCGGGTAAAGTGTCTGTAGGTGATGGCGCCAGCCTTAGCTGTCTGTGTTTCACTGACAAAAACTCTCCTTTCCCTGCCTCCGCAGCAATCCACTCAAATTGGTTATTGCGTGGTATTTCTGAAAGCAGAGGGCAAAATGAATAACTTGGAGCATATGATGCAGTGGAAGGGACGGTGGCCTCATGGTTAGTGCGCTCGACTCCGGATCTAGTGGTCCGGGTTCGAGCCCTGGCGGAGGATATTGTGTTGTGTTCTTTGGCAAGACACGGTGCCTCTCTCCACCTAGGTGCATGAATGGGTACCGGCGAATTTAATGCTGAGGGTAACCCTGCAATGGACTGACATCCCATCCAGGGGAGAGTAGAAACACTCCTAGTCGCTTCATGCTACAGAAACCGGGATAAGCTCTGGCCTAATAGGCCACTTGGCTGGTAAGCAGACTTTACCTTACCTTTACCTTATATGATACAGTGGTACGGACGCAGACTATTATTGTTAATATAATTTCGCTACTTCATTTGGGACCAAAAAGGCAAAGTGCTCATGCTATGAAAACAGTGTATAGTGGACTGTGATTCGTTTTATTCGAACACATGCAATTGTTTCTCGGCAAATTTTAATTGGATGATGCATGCTTACCTGCAAATGAGGTCCAGGATCGGAAATTCCCTGCGCCAATACCATACGCCTTGAAGGCCCTGACACCTTCTGTCGTGATCTCGAAGTTAAACTGATGCCCTCCCACTTGATGGTCTTTGTGTTTACAGTGGTCTTGGCAACTGGTACAACCGTTACTCGCACACCAGGAATACCCTCATTGGACTTGATAGCCTTCTTAAGGTCAGCAAGTGTTGTTGCTGAGTGACCTTGGTTGATGTATTGCTTCACGTGCCTCTTGATCTGCTCTGCTTTCCTATCACATGGACCCTTGCCACCTTGTGGGTCACAAAAATCCATCTGGCAGAGGTCCATCTTGGTTTTTTCTCGCAGTAAGTGGCACTCTAGTATGGTGGTTGCGCAGTGGTAGCATCCTGCATTGTCTTGGCGGTATTCTACTCTCGTTAACTCGGGGTGTTTATGCTTCAAGATCGTAAACACATGCTCCATCACGGTCACTACTGTGTGACTGTCCTGTAGACCAGACTCAATTATGTGCACGAAAGTTTGCGCTATCAGCTCTCCTCCCTGTTTGCTCTGACACACTGTCAAGTGCCATGACATACCTCTCTTTCCAAATAACTCAGACTGCGTTTCCCTGTACTGGGCGGGTAAGAATTTCATGACGAAATCCTGTGTGATTAGCACCGAGTCTTCCTGGATGCTATCCACAATATCCGTCCTAGCTGTATTTTGGTTAACCATTCGCAGCTGATGAGTCTTCCAAGAGCGGATTCCGTCACATGCAGTTCTTGCCGTAAATAGAAGGTCGTCCTGAAGGTCCTGCAGGACGTTGGTAGCCTGGATTAAGGACTCAACTGAATCTAGAAAGACTGAAGCAGATAAGGGACATAGTTAGATAGGACTATTGTACCCTAGGCTGAGTTCAGGTTTTATCGTTTGCGTACCGTTTTCAAGGTCTCGCAGCTGTCACAAAGTTGATTATGTTGGTGATCACAGTGTTGGCGATAGCACTCCTTCTTAGGGTCACTGAACGCGAACACTCTACAGTGGTCAGGGGTAGTACCAGCCATGGAACAGTGGATCTGTAAATCAGACAATCATACTGTTACACCTCTACACAATGAACAAACAGACTCTATTTACACCGTAGGCACTCAGGTCCCTTGCCTTGTAATTGCTTTTGATGTATTGCTTGAGGTATTTAAGTTGTTCTTGAGTCCAGCAATTATCCTGAGTGGCGCCATACTGCACTAGGGTGTCAAGGAGAGATAACAGATCATCAAAACCGCCCCCCTGCCATCCTCTGCCGTGTAGCTGTCTACCCCCTGTAAACTGTTTCGAACTAACGCCACGCATGCTTCAGACAAGATTCTAAACAGAGTACGGGTCGAGAGTGGAGTGTAATCCTCTTCGCTGCAATAATGGTTGTATTGCTTGATCAGGCGAGATGGACACATAGTCCATATCACATTGGGATTGTCAATCTTCGTGCCGCTGATTAATTTCAGGGTCTTTCTACCAAATGGGAGATCCTGAACCATGTTAGAAGAGGTAACAAAGTCGAGGAAGTGCTCTAACGTGACAGAGTCCACTTTTTGTCTAGGCTTCTTGACCACCTGTTGTACAGGGAGTCCCATGCCGACCTCTAGCGTGTATCGTCTTGGCGCAGTGAACTCATATCTTGTCAGTCGAGGTATGTGCGCTGCCAGTGCTGCGTAGATTATTTTACTGGCCACAAGACTTAGCAGTTGGCGCCTTATCTCGGAGGAGTCAGCTTGTTTGTAGGACTCCACCGCAGCTAACAGTAAATCACTGCCAGGACGTAAGGACTCAAGGAAGTGGCTAACTTCGTCTTTTCTTTTCACTTCCTCCCACAATTCTGGAGCGGACTGCAACGCTACAGTTTTCAAGACTTCTGCGATGATTTCGCTAGCTTTAAGGGTGTAGCAGTCATGCGTTTTCGAAGTGGCATCACTCCAAGGACGCTTCATAATAGAGCCGAGAGGCCCAATACTGCACTCATCCACGAACCATTGCAATGCTGTGATTTTGCCTTTGTCAGTGTTATCTGCTGTTCTGGGGTATTGTGCACGTGTGGCTTGGCTGATGCTGTCCTCGGTCGTCGATTGTGTCTCCTCCTGGGATGAGGAAAGCTGGTACAGAGTACTATCATGGTTAATAGCCAATCTCTCTAGGTCCTGTGAAAGCGCTTCCAAACTCTTTTCCTGATCACCTGCCAGGACGCTGTCTTCACTGTCAGCAGAAACACTTTCAAGAGCCTTGGTTAATAATGAAAAAATATAATGTAAATTACTACTCAAATGCCAGCTGTCCATAGCATAACGCCGATTTCCGTGTGTCGTCACGGGAACCATATTCACATTTAAAACTCTGCATTTCCTATCACTAACGACCAAGGTCTGGGTTTTATTTTAATTCAGTTATTACCTTTCCTATATCTTTTGTTTGAAACCCTCGACATGTAAGAGCATTGTTCTCTTTCAAATGGATAACTGGCTAAACCTTCTCACTTTGCGGAAATTAAAATGCACTGGGCATCCAGGAAATAGGTCTTTTGGGGTTTTGAGGACATTCTTTTAGAAAGGAGATGCAGATCTGCTTCAAGGCTGGAAAATCCAGGGAAGTGCAAGACGAAAACAGAAATTCCAGGGGAGATCACTTAGCCAGGGTTCGATGAGCACTTATTTCTTTCCTCTGCTCTGTAGCGCTCCCACTGTACCCCCACATGCGTGCCCAGTCACTTGGTGAAAGAGGGAACTAGAGTGCAAGGGATCGCGGGTCAAAAGAGGGCTGCCCATAATCCTTCACGTGCCTCCTCTTCTCGTCACATATTACCTTTTGTGTCTTTTTTTTTTCCTACTGACAAGCGACTGTTAGAGTCAGCTGCATTGTTTGCTTACCGTGACAGGAATCGCACAACACTCAATTCACGAAACACAAGAAAGAGTAGTCTACTAAAGCACTCTTTTTCGATAATTGTTATGGGTGCACAAAAGAGGAAAGCAAAGAAAAAAAGAGTCAGTCTACAAACGTATGCGGGACGCACTATAAAATGATGACGTTCACTATTTTAAGTCAATCAATCAATAAATCAGTCTTTATTATTTATAATGTGCGCATTAACATATGAATAGGATCACATGTGCGTAACAATAAGATAAATAAAACTATTAAACCATTACTATACATATATAGCTAAAAATTAAATTAAAAATATAAATAAGATAAATATGTAC
>OX421453.1:27000030-27007530 GCA_949126865.1 Montipora capitata
TTCTCATCCAGTTGGATCTTAACTGGCTCACACTTGAACAAGCCTATATCTCCAAAGAACTCAGCATCCACCTCTTCTAATCTCGCAACTAAACCCATTTCACAAGCTGCTTCTCGACCCAGCAAGTTACTTGCATGTTCTCCACTGATTACAAAAGCATTGAATTGGTACTTCTTGTTGCAATGTGTCACTGCTGTTGTAAACTGCCCAGCGCACTGCAACTTGCCTCCTGGACTGAAAAGGGCTATCTTCGATACATGTAACTTGGGCTGATTTGGTAAACTATCAAAGGTAGACTTTGAAATGGCGGTGATATCTGCACCTGTATCAATTTTAAACACCACAGGCTTACCACTGACCTTAAGCTGGACCTTCTATTTGTCATCTTGATGTAAATCCTTGACAACACACCAAAGAACCAACGACCAGCACTGCTATCATTTGAAGAACTACCACCACCACTACTATTCACTTCACTCACCGACTTGGACCAACAAACAGCTGCAAAGTGACCCACGTTTTGACATTTTAAACAACGTTTATCTTTTGCTAAACAGTGTTCGGGCCTTGAGTGGTGAAGACCGCATCTGCCACATTTTTTTTTACCCTGTTTTTGGGATGGATCCTCTTTCTTTCCTTTTCCCTTTTCCAACGTGGATTAGACGCTTTCTTCTTACTGTACACCTCTACAACAACTTTCGATGCAAGGGAATTCTGATCTGAGTAACCTGAGACTTGACCATTTCTGACTGGCGAGCTATTTGAATCGCGACTTCCAGCGTTAAATCCGACTTTAACTGCAATTTCTGCGACACACCTTTATCCAGAATTCCAATGACGATTCTGTCCCGTATTTGGTTATCGCGGCTGTCCCCAAAGTTACAGTGTTTGGCTAATTCGTAAAGACTTCGTACGAACGATTCGACTGTCCCCCCTTGCTGTTGGATCCTTTGGTGAAAACGTGCCCGCTCGTGAATTATGTTCCGATTCGGCACGAAATGTTCATCAAATTTCGCCAAAATCACGTCGAATTTTGCATCATCTCCTTCAGCCAAGGTAAAGGACTTATACACATGTTCTGCTTCTCTTCCCATTGTGTAAATGAGAGCACTGACTTGCACGGCGCCTTCCTCTTTGTGAAGTTTTGTCGCGAGTTGAAATCGCAGGAAATTCTGCTTCCAATCTGGCCAGTCGAGCGGTTTGGAAAAGTCAAATTTCTCTGGAGGGCTTAATTTCAGCATTTTACTTGTTTAACCGCTGCCACCATGTCTTGAAATCTGAACAGAATTTATTTTATAACAACAAACAAACTTGATGTACAACGTCAACCATTTGGCAAGAGCACATGGCGAGCCTAAAGCCTTAATGCGCATGTCGCTAGCATTACTAAGCAACCATGCAATATTGACTCAGACCGTAAGACTGGAGTAACGTGGTCGTACCTGGGTGCATTAGTTATTAATCTGGCTGCAGCATTTTGTACACGCTGTAGTTTGGATATGGATTTCATTGGCAGTCCGTAGAGGAGGCTATTGCAGTAATCAAGTTTACCAATAACTACAGCATGAACAAGTGTTTGTGCAGTTTCGACAGATAGGTATTTTCTGATCCTTCTAATGTTGTGGATATAGTAGAATGCAGTTTTACAAGTGTTGTTAATATGTGGTAACAGGGTCATATTTTCTTCAAATAGCACTCCCAGAGTCCTAGCCATCGCGGCTGGTCCTACAGCAGAGTCGCCGACAGACAAGGTTTTAATGTTGACCTTGTTGTTGCTTCGTACCAATTATCAGAAATTCTGTCTTGGTGTCATTAATTTTCATCTTATCCATGATCATCCATGCACGAATTGCCTTTATACAGTTTTCCATGGCTGCAATAAATTCTTCTTCCGTTGCGGTGCATCCTGGCTTAAAAGACAGATATAGCTGTGTGTCATCTGCACACGCATGCACACAAGGTAGGTACTTTTCAATGATCATGAAAAGCTTACTAGAGTATAAGGTGAATAACAATGGTCCAAGACACGAACCTTGAGGCACTCCACACGTTGTCATGAATACCTTAGAGACTCCACCGTCAAGTGTTACTCATTGAGATCGACCAGACAAATATGACGAGGACCACTTTAGAGCTTTACCAGATATGCCAAATGATTTCGTCAGACGTTCCAACAAGATATTATGATCGACGGTGTCGAACACAGCGCTTAAGTCTAAGGGAACTAATAGTGTTACATGCTGTTGATTCATACTCAGGCGGATGTCGTTGTAAATTTTAAGCAGTGCTGTCTCCGTGCTGTAACGTTTTCTGTACGCTGACTGTAACTTGGGGAGCAAATCATTAGCCATAAGGTGATCGTAAGTTTGATTGTAAACGGCTCGCTCTGTCAGCTTTGAGATGAACCTTTGGTTACTGATAGGACATAAGTTATTAAAATCTGCGGCAAGTCCAGCTTTCTTTAGAAGTGGCTTTACAAGAGCCTCTTTCCAAACTTGCGGAAAATAACCATGGACTAAGGAAGAATTGATAATCTTGCTTATGACAGGTAATAACACATCCAGACAATCAGTAACCAGAAACCAGTGAAGAAGGCATAGGGTCCAATACACAATGTTTTTTAGAAGCGGACGAAACAAGATTACGAACATCATCTTCACTAAGCTGCTTAAAATGATCTAATGTTGAGCAGCTATCTGGTAGAACCTGATCATCAGGCAATAGTGCACGTTTGTCCTCGCTGAGAATTGTAGCATCTATTTCACGACGAATTCTAGTGATCGTTTGAACGCAAAACTCGCCAATGTCGTTACAGAGCATGTTTTTATTAAAATAGTTCAGAAAGCAAAGGTCTTCCTTAGGAGTTAAAAGAGACTTAGCAGATCTATTTTTGCACGCCTGTTTTGACTGCTTTTTATGGCGTCACAATGCTTATGTTCAGCTTTTCGCGGCACTGCCGACAGATGGCTGGAAAAATGACAAAGTATAAGTGTTATAGCCTTGTCACTGGATTCAACTGAGTTAGTGTGATATTCCTACCAAATAACTATAATACAGGTGGAATACCTGAACCGATTGGTATTATTGATCCTGTTGTGTTGAATATTTCCTCCGGCATCTTCCTATTGATAGCGCGATCACGCGGGCCCTTTTTTGAGCTGTGAGATGCCATCCCCTCTGGAACCTGGCAAAGTTTTTTCCGGCCTCTCCATTTGATACCAAAGGAATCTCGGTGCTTTGGAAACACGCGAAAGTTTATGTCAGCAGTCTCCTCAAACACTCCTGTTATGTAGAAAAGAGGCCATGAACAAATGAAACCCTATTGGAAAAGATACCCAAGAGAGGGCTACGAAAATGTCCTTACCTGCCCTCAGCAGGATCAATTCTTTCTCAGATGACCCGTCGTCTCCACGCATTTTCAGCATCTCTAAGTGCCCCGTTATTTCGCACTTACAATGACTTAGCAAGTGGTATTCAGTGATCATATTTCCTTTCACAGTAACTGAACCACAATCCGTCCCCGAAAGCTTTCCTATCTCGCATTTATCCATGCTTTTGCACTTTTCCGAACAAAAATTTTTGCTACTAAATATTCACATCTGCATGTTCTGGCGAGACTGCAAAATGTTTGAAGACACTTCGAGCACTTGCACACATCTATTGAACACATTTGTTTTGAGATTGATTGACAGGTCAAGGCGAGGTTCTGCACGCGGTTTTCTCGGTGAATATAATACTTTTGAACATCCTCCAAGAAAAGAAAGATTGTGAAAGAACATTATATTTAGAAATAGTCAGTATACTCTTGTGAATACCCATAACGTGTTTTCTGGGGAATTTTAGTTACATTGGCAACAAAATAAAGCGTCATGAATTACAACACTAAATTCTAGTACCTTCCCACGCATTCAAATGAGTGCAAATACGTAGCTCCTTTCTTCGAAAGTTCTGGTATAAACACAACAAAAGTAAAATGTGTCAAGTGAAGTTTCGTTGTCATCTAAGGGTGGACACGTGGCCAATTGGGTGCGAACCTCTTGCCGCCAAACATCTGAAGTTGAAGGGAGTTCCCATAAATTTGCTAAAATAGTGCTAAGAATGAATAGCAGAATAGTGATCTTCCTGGGTCTTTGGGAAGCGTTTTCTTTAGAATACCAAAGTGTTTCACTGTCGGCTCACATTAGAATTAGTATTTTGCTTCTTATGCTGAGTCAACAAAGCGAAATTAAATAAAATAATGAAATCAGTTAAATTTGGCTGTTCTCGTGACTTCAATACAACGTACATTATGAACACACGCGTGAGCTCCCTGAGTAGGGGATAAAACTTTTGTGCGAACGTTTGCTTAACAGCTGTAAAAAAGAGCATCACGTTGGCAGGTTATATTTCCCAGGGGATTCTCTAGTGAATTTCCAAGGGGACTTACAAGACAAAAATTTCAAGCTCCATTCCATACAAATATGGTACCAGTCCTCCATAAAAGTAAAACTGCAGGTAATTCATTACCAATGAACATAAAAAGATACAATCAAATGGTTGAAGAAGTGTCGCTCGTGTCACGGTGTTTCATAGCGTTCGAAGATTTCGCTACGCCATTGTCGGGAGTAACGGCGCGTGTAACCTTTAAGCCTCACAAAAAAAAAACCTTGGTAACAAAACAAAGACACGTCAGTATAAGCAAGCAGAAAGAAAACAGATTCTTTTGCATTTACAGTTCCTGTAACTCGCAACCAGTCCTTGAGACCATGTCTCCCAGTATGTGTCTCGAGAAAAGTCGATTTTTGGTATTTTTGAGGCGCTGTCCTGAAAACACACAAAGATTGCCCGCGGTAATTTTTGTGTTAAAAACTACACCAATGTAAGTCCTTCCAAAACGGACAAACAAATTTTCTAAAGTCCGTCTACCACTCAAAAAATATCCCGGGAAGGAAGCATAGTCCCTGACTCATGACAGTGCGGTGAGAAACGAGCCATATTTGAACATACTTTTCTTAGTCCAAAGCATTGTTGATCCCTGTGAAATATATATGGCTGACATCTATAGATTACCATTAACAACTAGATTAAGTTTCATTGGGTATGAAGGTTTCAGTAAATGTTTACCGAATTTTGAAAAAGGTGTATTTATTTGTTTTTCGCAGCAAAAAATGCTCCCTTAAGGTAAATTCATCCCATAATATAATTTTCGTGTGTCGGAAAAAACAAATTATGTCAAACAACGAGGCATGGAATAGGCTTTATTTTGACAAAGTTTCAAGATTTTGATTTTTGGGTCGATTTCCAACTTTGCTCGATCCTTACTGGCAGAGACTCTTAACATTCTAATGAGTCTGCAGATTTACCAAACATTCCTGGATACGTCTTTGAACATGCTCCAACACCCCTAGCGTGTGGAGGTACTGGCCTTTTTATTGACGAAACCCTTGATTACACAATCCTAGAAGCAACTTCGAATGAATCTTTCCAAGCATTATGGATCGAAATTCGCTTTCCGAAAAAGAAAAATGTGACTTGTGGTATCGTATATCGACAACACAATTCACCAGAGAATTTTCTTAAATATATTGAGGAGGCAGTAGGGAAATATTCTGCTGGAGGTAAGAATTTATGCCTGCTAGGCGATTTTAATCTTTGTTTGCAAAGAATGGAAACTTGTCATTACAGTCATGGATTCCTATTGGCCTTACAAAGTTCTCTCATTCCGACGATTGATAAACCAACGCTTGTTCACAGAACTTCAGCCAGCCTTATTGACAATATTTTTGTTAATAATCCGGATCAGGTTGTTGTAAGTGGCAACCTTATTACTGATGTTAGCGACCACTTTTCGCAGTTTTGTATCCTAGCATCGACAATAGATAGAATCAACTTGAAAGGCAAATCAAGAAGCGTGATTTCTCACATTGTTCTGACACCTTTAATGGTGAACCTGCCACAATTGATTGGAATTTAATCATAGAGAGACCAGGTACAAACATAGATGAGATCTTCTCATCGTTCTATAAAGCAATTAATAAAATTGTAAATAAACATGCTCCAATTGTAACTTTCTCAGAGCGCAAGATCAAACAATTTTCAAAGCCATGGTTAACCAAGGGATTACGAATTTCAATCCAAGCAAAAAAATAGATTATATCAATGTGGTGATTTTGAGAAATATAAATATTACAGAAACAAAATTTGTACTCTGATTCGCTTAATTAAGAAAAGTTAATATCATGAACTTTTCAAGAACAACTTGAATGATATGCGGAAAACGTGACAAGCTATAAATGCGCTACTAAATCGTCGCAAGAGAAGTCTTAAACTAATCAATAAACTTAAGGATCCACAAATTAATAATAGCATTGTCGATGACCCATCGCGTATACCCAACATTATAAATATGTATTTTTCATCTGTTGGTAATAATTTAGCAACTAAAATGCCTCAAGCTGAGCATTCTTATATGGACTGTCTCAGTAATTCCAAATCACCAGATACTTCATTCTTCTTTACGCCTGTTACTTCGCATGAAGTGAAACTTGAAATTCTATCCATTCCGAATAATAAATCACATGGCCTGTATTCTTGTCGTACAAAACTTTTAAAATGCTCTTGTGATATAATATCTCCTGTACTTGCATATTTTCTCAACAAGTCTGTCAGTCTAGGTGCATACCCTTCTAAATTGAAAATGTCCAAAATTATACCAATCTACAAATTTTGATAACGAAACTGATGCCTGCAATTATAGACCAATTTCCTTATTGTCAAACTTCAATAGAATTTTTGAGAAAATTATGTACAACAGAATAAAGGTTTTCATAGAAAAACATCAGCTATTATCTTCATCTCAATACGGTTTTCGTCAAGCACACTCAACTGAACATGCTATATTTGACATGGTAGAAACCATCCGTACCAATATGGACAGAGGACTTTTTTCCTGTGGCGACCTTAAGAAAGCTTTTGACACTGTCCACCATAAAATTTTACTTGATAAACTTAATTATTACGGCTTTCGAGGAATCGTTAATCATTGGTTTTCCTCTTATTTAACAAATCGTACTCAAACAACTGAGATTAACTCTTACATTTCGGATAAAGAAGTAGTTAATTGTGGTGTACCCCAAAGGTCCGTTTTAGGGCCGCTCCTCTTTTTGTTATACGTTAACGATATTCAACATTGCTCCAGAAAACTTAAATTTTTCCTTTTTGCGGGTGGTACTAATGTCCTTTATTCTCACGAAAATCTCAAGACATTGGAATTAATTGTAAATGCTGAATTGAACAACTTATTTAATTAGTTAACCTCAAATAAACTTACACTTACTATAAAAAAAAACAAACCTTGTTATTTTTCGCCCACACCAAAAAAAGCTTAATTACCTGCCCCAGATTAATATTTTTGATAAGGGACCGGTCATTATTTATGTAGAGAGGGGGAGGGAAAAAGATTTTGATAAATGAAATTTTTTGCCAGGCCCTTCCTCCTTAGGTCTAAAAATGGCAAATAGC
>OX421453.1:27032530-27047530 GCA_949126865.1 Montipora capitata
TCACTCAGTCCTTCTAAATAGCTTCGTAATCTCATCCCTGGATTAATAGCCCTGACCACTGCATCAACAACCTCTTGTGGCTTGTAGCCCTTTTGCAGTGCACCTTCAATTTGTCTCACCAGACTCACAAAACTCAATTTGTCCTTTTGCCCTGGTTCCCCGATTTGGCCAATGATCTTTAGTTCTCGTTTAAAATCACTCGGTTGGAAGTATAATGACTTTGACTCACCCTTCGCCTTCACCTCCTCTTTGTTGTCAACATCCTTCTCCGGTGAATGTGCTTTAGCCATGGTCAATGCCTCAAATTTCTGTTTAATCACCTCATATTCCAACTTCACCTTTTCTAGTTCTGATTGAGAGACTTCCGACTTCTTTTTTTTGCTTACATCCTCGAGCGGTGGACACCAAGGTGTGTGAATCATTATTCCAGTCCTGAAATCTTCCAAAAACTCGGTGTCCGGCTCCACGCTGCCCTTCAATTTGGCTTCGAGATGTTCCTCGGTCAATCTGACAAGTCCTTTCCTCGTTTTATCCTTAATGTCACTGTCACCGCAGCCTAAAGTCTTACCAAGTACTCCCAGATCCTCAACCTTTAGCTGGCAGAGATGACTCTGGATCTCCATTTGTATGTCGTCGATCTCCATCGCGTGTGTTGATTCCTTCACGAGCGTGTGCACGATTTCAGCTATTTTAAAAACTTGTTTCCTTGTCTCCTCGCTCCCGTCCTCATCGATTGCTTAAAACGTTGTCTTATTTTCTTTCATATCTTCCGGACAGGCCCCCAAATGTTGCACACTGAGCGGACGGAAGCATGGATTCAGACTCGCACTAAAAACACACACATATTCTAAAATGGCAGACAACAACAACAACATGTCTTTATTCTTCCCATGATTCCTTGCTACAGTTTTGTTGCTGGGGGGAGGGGGGTTAACACGGTATTCCTTAACCTAACTGTATAGGCTACACATTTTGGGTTCCATCAATCAAATTTCTGAACATAGCTGCAGGGGCGATTTACTGACCGCCTCAGGAAAGTGTATTGGAGTTTTTGTTCAGTTCACAGCTTGATATTACCATTATGAGGCTCTTCATCGGCATTGAGTTCAAATTTACGAATGTACAGTGGGAACCAAAGATGCTCGTTGGTAGGACCACACGTCAATTGATTTTGGCATCCATGGTTTTAGGTCATCTCTTGGCTAGGAGTCTGAAGTTTGATTGATTGGAACCAAAACGCAGTTTCTCTGTTGGCGCGTGAAAATGACATTCCACAGAACTGTGACCTTTATTAATAAAAAGACCTATATTAAAATGGTAATACTGGCCTTTCACTGCCTTGATACAATAATAATTTATTATTAAAAAAATGCTTCCAGATGTTGACTATCCTAGGGACACTTTGAACTCTGGATCACTGCTGGCTTTTGATCTCACCATTGTGCCATAAAACTTATTTAATACCTGAAATAAATTACATGTACAGAAAGTAATCATCATGGGAATGAACCGTACAACTCATTGCTTTAGCATACATGTCAGCCCAGTCAAAATGTTTTTGAGTAGTAGGCAAGCTGGCTATAGTAATAGGCAGCAGAGGCCAAAGGGTTTGCAAGCTAGGGGGGTCCCGGGGGACATGCTCCTCCAGAAAATTTTGAAAATATTGGCTTCAAATGGTTGCATCTCGTGCATTTTAGGGTAAACTGAGCCCCTATTAGATAGCATTAAGATAACAGTAATAAAGAGTTACACAAGACCTTCAATTTTCAAACTGAAGTTATATTCTGCCAGAAGCATTATTGGAAAAAAAGGATAACTATAGTACAAGCAAGTACTTCTCAACTGTGAAAGTGAGAAAAAATTAAAATTTCAATCGATTTCAATTAAACTCTTCTCAATGCAAAGCTATGGGTTTCTGGGGCTACATACCTGATACCTTACGGAAAATTTTAGAAATATGTGGAGTCCCTGCGCCAATGTCACGAGATCGTTTGGATGCCGTTTTGTTTGTACTTCCAACAATCGTAACTGGCAGAAGCGATTGTGTGCGGCTCTGGGTTACGTGATGTATTTTTTAGTTACAATTTGAACTAGAAGTTTAGAAGAGACCTTATAGCTTGAGAGATGATGAAGGCTAGCAGTACGCAGTCGAAACGTAGTGATTAAAGGGACAACGTAGTAAGAAAAATGATAATACTTTATAAGTATAATTTGTAATTTACAGTGATGAACAACAACTCGAAACAACCTCGTCCTGCATACAAGTCCGACCAGTGTGAAGTAAGCGGCAGATATTTCACTGTAGGCGGCAAAATAGCCAGCTGCTGGCACATTTTGACTGGGTTGCATGTATGAAATCTGATTAGGGCAGAGAAATAAAACTATGGTGCTTACCTAATAAAGTTAATTGCTTCATTGAAATGATTGCTGAATCAGTTGGTACCTTGATCCAGCTCTGGAATTCCGTCAGGCGGGAGTGCCGCATCGATATGTGCTTTGTGCACAGTCATCTTCAGCTTGCCAGAAAACAAGACATCCTGCTGTGTACGCCATTTCCTGACCATGTATTCTTTTATGTGATCATTCATGAGCGATGTTATGATTGTTGTTTCGGGCAGGCTTCCGTAACGATTTTCAGCTTGAAGTTGGGACTGTCAAGAAATGTTTAGTGCTTGGCATTTTGTCAAGTGATGTTTACAAAATTAGTGAATATTACAACCAAGTACTGTGAATTTGATCAGCTGATTGATTTTTTTAAAAATAATTTATAAAGTTATCATTAGCTTGGATCATTGAATATTAAATTAATTTTGTGAAACATTTAAGACACAAATATTTTGTGAGAGTTCTGCTTTTCACCTATTAAATTGTTCAGATGTACATTGTAATTTGTTAGCAGGATTTGCTCAACTCTGGAAATAACGTTTTCATTAACAAAGGAATTATGATGGTCAATTATGCTTTAATTACCATGGTGCATCTGATAACCAAGGACTTTGAGAGAAGTTTGACAAGTTGATAGTTGCTTAACCTTTTTTAAGGGGTGTATAATGATTACCATAGTGAGCCGTGTATTGGAATTACTAAACTGCTGACTGAACTAAAAGCAATGAAGGAGAATTGCTTTCCTGAGTTAGTTTGATAAGGAAAGTGTGGTCCATTAGTCAAGGTCTATTCAGTTACATGTGTCTGGATCCCAAGGCCTATTATGGCCGTTATCAAAATTAGGGACAAAGTCTGGGTCTCAGACGAAAAAAAAACCGTACACATCATTACCATAATCTTTTAGACTGTAAAAATGTACATGTACCCACAATTCACGCTCATATTCTGTTGTCACTGATGTTAATATGCAGTACGTGCATCAAGATGATACTGCAATTCCTCTATAATTATTGCAAATCTTGGTGATAGGATATATACATGAATTGTACACCATGCATCTAATTTTTTTATAACAATTGAAACTCAATTAATGTCTGTGAGCAACTGTGCAGAAAGGATATAATTCACTTTTTGCACTATTGAATAAGGATCCAGGTTTGTCACTGGCTTTTTGATGACACTTCATACTTTCTGATGTGGAACAGGTGTTGAAAGATGAAAATGGACGTCTTAATAAGCTGCTGGGAGAGAGAGATGAGGAAATGAGGATTTTATGCAAAGCAAGAGATGGGGAGAAAAGGGCTTTGGCTGGTGAGAAATTTAAAACTCGAAGGGCTTATACCGCATTTTCAATAATCATTTTCAATGGTCTTCAGATTTTTCTAGAAATTAGTTACTTCATGTATATGCCTGCACGAAACAAACTACGCCAGCACAGCGCTGCTTTGCGCGTTTCATGAGCGCTGCAAGGATCACTGCTTAAAGGTTGCACAAACACTGTTTTCGTTGCGCTGCAGCAGTTCCGAAAAATGACTGCACGAGTGCTGTGTTAGCGACGCTGAGCTCTGCAGGAAAGCTTCAGTAAAATTGCTTCGAGAAGCCGTACAGTGCAAAAACATTGGTCTTGCAGCGTTGTGCAGCGTTCTTTAAGCGCTGCTTAGAAATTTTCCATTGCTGTAAAAGATCTGTTGTCACCGGATGGGGTCATACAAAACATCGCCCACGTCAAGGTCCAGTTGCGGTAGTTTGGCTCGTCACACAGTCTACGAAACCTCCCTTCTGTATAACTTACCACAAAAAAATCTAGACGTAACTGCTACGATTAACTATCTACATCACATATTTCAAGCCTCCAGCCTATAATGCTGTTGTTACGTTGTCACGTGGTTCGTATATTACATATCATTTCACAATACATGAAGTGTCCTACCCTAGGAATTCAACACAGTTTTTTATGATGATCTGACAAGGATCGACCCATACAAATGATACCAGTAAAGCCTCTGTTCACTGGGCAATTTTGTCGCGACACAAGTTGCACGAAAAATTGCCCACTGTAACATACCCTGCCACAGACATTCCTCTCTGCTTTTTTGTTGCCGTCACCGTTACGTTGCGAGAAGTAGAAATCTGTTCAATCTTTTTAACGGGTCTCGCAACTCTGCTGTTGCTTAGTGTAACACCATCCCTGCAACTTGTGTCGCAACAAAATTGCGAGACAAGTTGCATGAAAATTGCCTGGTGTAACATAGGCTTATTACTGTTTCCGCCTTTCATGATAACTCTGAGAACCATATACCTCATGTAAATATTTATGCTTACATCCAATCTTCATATATCTTGACTATTTTTGTCAGCCACTCTCTTCCTTCAGCTTTTAGCATTGCTGTCTCCCCTTCTTATCGCTTGTCTTTCGGGACGTTGGAGAGGCATTACATTTAACTCCTGCGTTTCGATCCAATAGACGATCGCATATTTTGTGCTTTGCTTTGGATTAGTTTCGGCGTTTTCAGAAGGAAAGTTACCATCGTTTGGCGGTACATCGCTTGCAATACGTTCCATTTCCATTTTCAGCCAATTGAAGGGAACACTTAGCTCAACGTATTGGCGGATCTTACGAAGCTTACTTCATGCATTCAAATTTGAGCGTGCTAACTGAAGCTGCCTCGCTTGCCAGTCAAAGCAAATTCTAAGGTATAGATGTCAGTCATTTGAGGCCAATGGCAGAGCAGCACGTATGAAATTTCTTAGGGGTACCGGATGCAAAAGAGAGACAAATTTTAATCACTACAACTGTATTAATAATAGCTTCTAAAGTTTCCCAAAGCTATATGTTCGTATGAAATGAATATGCGATATATTTGCGCCTTCCATGGTCTTCCATTGGATCACAATGTCACGATCGGCGATCAACTATGTGAAGTCCACCCGAGAGTACAGCTTTGCCCAAGCAATTGTTCGTGATTTGGTGGCCATGAAAGGTAATAAAAAAATTGTTTCACAAGATGTCCTAGTATAGCTCTGTGATGGACTTTTGCGTTAGAAATCTTCAATGCCGAAATTAAACCCAGATGCGCGGGTTTTTATGTTTCCATCGCTCAAGTTTATCTGCAGTGTTGCGCAGCGATGTTGCAACCTTCAAGGGTCGCGAGAGGCTTTAGGCTCACGCAGTTAACTCTTGCAGCTTTTAAGAAGTTGCTTCCAGCGCTGCTCTAGCGCTGCTTAAACGTGACAAAAAATTGCAGCGCTTTTGCAGTGTGTGTTCTTTGCCAATGGTTCCGTAAGCGACTCATAATGAAAACTGCCTTAAGTTTATATATTTGGGATTGGCCAAAATGAAAATGATGTGGAACATGGTTTCGTTTTGTAAGCTTCATGGATTTTTGTTTAAATGAGCTCCTACCATCAATTAAATGTGCCCCCAACCAAACAATTTTTTTGTTCCCCAAAAGTCAAATTGAACCACCAGAAGACATCTGTATCTAATCAGAATGCGTTGCAGATATGTGTTTTTCAGCAAGATTAGAAATGACTGCCCGCTCTTAGAACCAATTTCAGAATTCTCTCTTGCTGACTTGCACTTATCATGACCCTGTGATGATTGATTTGGATTTGCAGGTACTGGTGTAGCTGCAGACACTGCCGCTGGTGGGATAATGGAGCTGTCCAAGAGAAGGAGAGAACTTACGTGTATATCAGACTTGAAGTGTGAATGGAATAAAGTGCGTCTATTGTCAAAGAAAACGCAAGAAATGGAGAGAAAGGTTTGCGTAATAATTTTTGTTTGGTACATAACTCAGGCTTTTGCTTGCTCTTGTCCTGTATTGCCTGATTTCAAGCCGAATGGGACTAGGTACGAGTCTATAATGTAAAGTCAAGTCAAGTAAAGTCAATTTATTTAATGTCAGTGGTTACGAAACTGGTATCAATGGAAGCCGATGGTGCGCCTTTTACCCGCCCTCCCTCTGTCAGTGCTCCGTGTCATAGATATTTAAAGCTATAGCTACACGGATCAGAGGAAAGTGGAAACAGACGTTGAAGTCACCGAGGATCGAACTGGGGACCCCTTGCTCCGAAAGCCGCGCACTAGCCAACCGAGCTACGCCTGCAAATGTTGGTTTTTGAGGAGAGGGGAAAACCGGAGTACCCGTGGAAAAACCTCTCGGAGCAGAGTAGAGAACCAACAAAACTCAACCCCACATATTGCTTAGAATCCGGGAATCGATCCTGGGCCACATTGGTGGAAGGCGAGTGCTCTCACCACTACACCAGCCCTCCTGGCAACTATTGATCCACATAGTCAGAAAGAGCGCACTGAAATTTACAAGATCCCTAGGTTTCGTGTTAGTCGGGCTAATTTTAACTGAGATACAGCCATTTAAATATGTACAAATTTACAAAGAAATGTTGGTAAGTGGCTGTATCTCGCTTAATATTGGGTCTATTAACACCAAACTTAGGGATTTGTAAAGCTTGGTGCACATGTGACTCAATAGTTGCTAATCCCATAATTTCCAGACTCGTACCATGTCCCCGTTGGCTTGAAATCAGGCAATACTACGACCGTTGCTTTTTTGGGTTACTTCCCATCCATTAGACAGATAGCAGGTGGTAGATGGTGTTGTTATCGCAATAGAGAGCAAGCGCTTAACCCACACCCCTGTTTTTGTGACCCGGTTTATAGTTTGTGGTATCCCCATCAATCAATATGGACTCTCAGTGATCTCGAACTGATTTCTGTGAATAAACTGCTTTAAGTGGCTCAAGGTCTTCTAGCGGAATTTTTCGGATTTCGCCGTCGGTCCAACTGCTCAGTCGTTCAACCCACGTTAAAACGCTTACAAATTGCAATTAATAACAAAATGTTTACTTCATAATAAACTATGATAACGTAGCTATAATAACAAGCACTAAACAAGAACAAGTCCCAGTGGATGACTCCGATAACAAATGATTTAACGAAGGAACAAACGTACCAACGGAAAAATGGAGGTTTCATAACATACGAAACCTCCAAGAGAGTCTTTAACAAGACGCTCCATAAAAGGGTACACTGGGTTGCCTGTGGTACGTGTTACACAATTGAACTACAGGGTTCGAGTTAATTTTTTCGAGTGGGGGGTCATTAAGACCATTTGAGGGTCACCCACATGTGGCGCCAGCAGAGGCCCTTTGGCTCACACGTTCACACCTTTAATTATTTTGTAATATCCTGTCCCATTTTGACGTCTTTTAGTTTTTTAAGCTTTGGTAATAAATTCAGTTTAAAGATAACATAATATGCTCTTGAGTAAAATTCACTCATTTCTTCTCAGATAAAGAAAAAAAATAACATTGTTTTTAAAGATAGTTCTGAATCGAATTCTCATCGAAAGATTAATGACAATCGATCGTAAAAAGACGAAGATTTCTGCAGTTTCTGACTTTTATGATGTTTTGTCAAAAGGAAGAGATTGATCACATGCTAGGCAACCATAAAGATGCACGTGATCACCTTTTATCAACTGAATGAACTACGGGAAAGCATGTTAATCGTTCGTCGTTTTCAGAGTAAAACCACGTCTTTGGTTTTTTAATTGTGTTGTAATATTTAACTGAATATTTACATTTCATCTGTCGGGTCAGGAAGCCTTCTTTGTCGGGTTCCTGAGGACGTATCTATTTTGACTTCAGGGTGAACTATTTACACAATTGCCAGGTTGAGTGGCCATGAGAGGGACCTGTCATTTATTAGAAGGGGGTGGGGTGGTGCAATTCCGTTTTCCCAGGTGAATTTTTTTTATGCCCTCCCCCAATGTCCTGCAGAAAAAAATGTAACCCTCCCCCTTGTATGGCCCAAAATAGTTATGACCCTCCCCACACTAAAAGACGTGACAGGGATTATTGAAAGAGATCAACTTTTACCTTGTGCACTTCATAGGAGAAAGGGTGTTGCTCTCCTCCCTGATCTTGTGCAGGTAGCAACGCGAGAGGAATTGTCATGATCGTTCTCATCACTTTCCTCCGATTCCTCAAAGCTTGAAGAACCAATTTCTGCTAATACTAAGCCCACCTCCTCATCTTGATCCTCATCCTCTGATGAAAGATTGGCTTCTACCAACTCTTTGTCACTATCAAACTGTTCCTGTTGCATTGCCGAGTTTGTTAAATTGCTTATTATGTGCCTTTGCACTTCAATCAATTTATCTTTCTTCAAAGGATGAGTCTTCAGATGATGTTATTGTACATATTTGTCCAACACAGCACCTGTTTGCTTACTCAGAGTCCCATCATTGAGCATGCCAACCCAATCATAGTCTTGGTACAGTACCGCTCAAAAGTAAGTTACCAACCTCGCGCGATTCGCGTCGCGCACTACAGGAATCATGCGCGCGATGGTAAGAAATCTGTAAGTGCAGTGGCTTGACGCTCGCGTGCGATTTTAATTGACCTTTTGTTTCAAACTTTAACTGTGGAAGGTGTTTGTGAAAGGCCAATTTTCGAAAAAAATATGCCTATGATAAATTGCAGTATCTTCGTATGTAAAAATGTGGCAATTTCCGAGCACATTTCATTGTTTACAAAGCTTTGTTTGCCGATCGACAAACCGTGAATCAAGCGCTTTTGTAAGGACTTCTACAGTCTCTCTTTCTTTCTCTTTTCCTTCTTTAGCTCCAACAATTTCAAGTGCTCCAAATATGTTTTCACACATTCTTCTGATGCAACAAACGTCTGTGCGAATTTTGAAATGCTGTCAAGATCTTCCAGCAAGCATTCGCAAGAGTGATATGCTTTCTTTAACTGAGCTCATGGTAAATAATCGTCAACGGTTCTGTCGATTGTGGGCGTCATGTCCACAGGTAGGTAGTGAAATCCAGGGCTTTGATAATCAAGGAATGGCCTTGGAATGCGCTCAGTCTGACCACAACACTTTCCACTTGACTTGCAAAAGTCACATAGTTTGCCACTGGAAATTTTAGAAGCCCCTTTCTGGTATTCGAGAAACATCTCTCCAATTTGGAAGTGAATGTCAATAATTGCATATATCTTCGTGAAGTAACTGCAACTCGGGACCTGGCATCTCTTAGCATCTGTCTTGGCTGCTGTATGTTGAATCAGATAATTTCTTTTGAAAAAAAAATTGATTGTTTTCACAAGTTGTAACATACCATTTAACAAAGTCTCCAGCAGGCCCTGGCTCATCCTCCACCATGGCTGCTACCTCCTGGGCTACTTGCCATGCATTCTGTTCCATGCAGTGTTTCTCTTTTTGCTTTATTCATTCGCTGATAGTGCACCAATCTCCACAGCAGTCGTGTCGTCAAATGGCTTGAAATATTGCCATCTCAATATGCTGACCCATCAACAAGGGCATCACCAATGGATGCATTTGTTCTTTCTGCTTCATTTTGAGCAGAGTTCCCGTGAGCACGATGGATGCGGTTAACACGATCAGATGAATGAATGCGGGCAATTTCTGTCCCTGAAAGGAACCTCAGTATTGGTCATTCCCACTCCAGGGCCTGCATCTGTGGTCTTCAGGATGCTACAGCACTTTCTAGGGGGGTTCAAACAAGCTATCTTCCTAAGATACTGGGAGCATTCACTTAAAAGGTCAATTTCATTGTGTCCCACAGCTTCTCCTGTTTTATATAGATAAGCATATCTCTTTCTAGTGAGGCTGCGTTTTCTTTAATGTTGACAAGTTTTTCCAGGAACTCATTTGCCAATGTTTCTTCAGATTCTTTGACCCTTTCTTTATCCTCTGTCCAAACCCTCATGATTTCGTCAAGTTGATTCACAAGCCATGCAAGTTTCTCATTCTCATAGCAGTAATGCTGGCAGATATGGATAGATGCATTAAAGCTCACCTTAACACCCTGTTTCACTCAAAGACTGGTAATTTGATTCGAGGAGAAGAGTATTTTAAATCGTTTGATGAAGATGTTATTACAAGGCTTGATGAAGCTAAAAAAAGAGTAAACAGTGAATTGAAATATCTTAATGAGAAACTTGATCAATGCAAAGACGTTTCGCGGTGTGGTACTGTTAAAAAAAAGTTAAGAAAAAGATCACAGAAACAGAACAAAAGGAAGAGCAAAAAAAGGAAACAACAGAGAGAAAATAAAAATTTTAAACTGCCTCATCAGCTTTTGTCAGCAGACTTAAATTCAGATGTTATCGACAATGTGAATGTAGAATCTCTTGCGCGCCTTTCAGTTAGACAGGTCACGTGCCTGACAAAAATGGCAAAGAATGGTCACTTGACAGCACAAGACTATGTAGATGGGTTTATGGAAGAAAGTGAGGAAGAACTGGGTACAGATGATGTAAGGCTCTCTGGGGAAGATAGTGACAGCTTGACAGAGAATGAGGAGTGTGATGACAACCTTAAATATTGTGATGCTCCACTGAGGGGTTTAATGTGAGCTGGATTAATTTATATCGCCTCAACATTGAATATGTATTGATTGGTTGGTTCTCACAGAAAATCTTCAAGAACGTTTAGATATAAAATGTTTCGTTTGATATGTAAAGACCACTTTTGTGCAAGAGTTGACATACATGTAGGGTTGTTGGGTTGTTCAGGTTGATCATTATTAAAGTTTAAAATGCTTACTGTGCAAGGGACTTGTTTGTTAAATAATACATTTTATTTGTTTATTTATTTTTATTTAATTGAACAGCAATGTTTGCTAAAAATGGTAAAGCCCTCCCAAAAGCCCAGCTTTTAAGCTGGGCTTTGGGGAGGGCCATAAAATTTAATGACCCTCCCCCCATTTGCACCAGCCCTCCCCCCCTCTAATAAATGACAGGTCCCTAATTGAAAATCTGAACATCCATGAGATACCAAAACAGACTTGCGAATTATCGCAAATCACAATGCTGACAAGCACAAAAGCAGAAGAAATGGTTAATAAATATGAAGTTTGTTACTATCTGAATGTTTTTTTCAATGGGATGTCAAAAGGCCAAGTGGATGTTATGCATAATAGGGCAAGTTCGGGCTATCAAGTTGAGCGTGTGACCCGTTATAAATATTTTTTCACAAAATGTTCCCGAATCGTCAAGTATCACCACAGAAGACAAGAACATCATTCCAAAAGCTTATTCTACGCAAAAAGTAGGTTCTGGAGGTAATTTTGAGAGTGCAAATCAAGTTAACATGGTTTCGTATATTTATATTTAATTAAGTTAACACAACAGAAAGACACTTACCTTATTTTGACACGAAAATGCTTTACTATTGCCATAAAAACTATCCAGTTAAGCTCGCATATTACACAACATGATGAATGCATAAAGGCCACCTTTTCCAGCGAAATATTTTTTGAAATAAACAACATATTTGCTATTAGAGGCAAAAAACCCTTCGTATTTCATTACGTGCATGAAGACAAAAAACTCGATCTTGTCAAATTACACTCCGTGTCAAAAACGCAACTAAATCAATTTCCCACCAGTGTTCAGCATCAAACCCTTTACTGAAAAACCCTTTACTTGAATTATCAAGCAAAAAGTGGGCAACAAGCTTTCCTTCAAATAATTTTTGACTGTTACGTGCAGGAATAACCAAGAGATGTCCGCAAACAAGGCATGAATGAAAATAACTCCTGAGTACGATATAAGGCACGCAACAAAAGTGTGACAACGAGCAGTTACCCTTTTTCAACCATTAGTTAATTAGTTATACACAGTTACAATTACTTAGGTTAAAGTTTAAGTTAAGCAGTTTGTAAAGCGAAGCGGCTTACTGTCTTTCATGACGATTCAAGCATTCATCTTGATTAACTTCGAACTCCAAGTTCCATGGACTGTAGACATGAATTCTTGGCTTTCTTGATTCACTGGATTTTTTCCACTCACTGGAATTTCTGTGCACACAAACTCTCACGAAGGACTTAATAATAAACTCTGAACTCTTTATCTTCTTCCTGTTTTGGCTATTGTCTCTTTCTTCTCTTTCTTCTCTCCGGATATAGTAAGGTCAAAGGTTATAGCTTCGCCATAGTTATCGCAGTTGATTATAGCTTTATCACAGTTATCGCATCCACCAATCACAGCCGGCCACGAGGGTAAGCCCTTGGGCAAAGAGTTTGTTCTGTTATTGACAAGCCTGCTTTTATACTTTTACTCTAAGCATCTGGAATGTTCTGTTTCTATTTATAGTCTATTACAAGGTGTGCTATTTGTGGAAACTGCTGAGTCACATCAAAGAAATTTCTGGAAAATTACAGATTGTTAGATAATTCTAGAAAAGTTTGGAACTGCATGACAGATAAACCAAAAATAATTCTGATCCTCATAACACTAACAAGAATTAGTGAAATTTCCAATTGTTACCAGAAGACTGTGCAGATCCAAGTTGTTCAATTCCTTCTCTGTCTTTGTTAAACCCATAAGTTACCAGAGGATTTTCCGTTTGGTTTCAGTGTTCTACATAACAGCACACTTGGTAAAACATTAGAAATACTGCTCACCTCGATTTCGGCTCGATGGGCGATAAATTATTGTCGAAGTCCATTACTCGCCACTTTTAAGATTCCAGATATATTTGTCTTGTTTATCCAATTGACGTTCCATTCTTGAGCTCCATAAGGATATATTTTGTTTAGAGATGCACTCCAAACGCCACGCGCGTTACAATGACTTCCGACGCCATTGCAGGTTTAATAATTAACACCAGGGAAATCCACGCATTACCCCAGCCCCCTTAACCTAACAAAATACGCCCAAAAGACTCTATGCACAAAGACACCTCTTGGCAGGGGAGTGACAGGCAAGACTTTTCCCCGACACGGAAAAAACTAACAAAAAAACCCACGAAATGAAACCCAGATTCCGACTGAGTTTGGCAACCCAGTAATTAAGGGCTGGTTATCATATTCGATGCAAAACCTAACCACAAGCGTTTTTATAAGCACCATTTTTTGTCAAAGGGTCTTGAGAACAGCAGGTGAGAAATAGCTTGAAGACATAAAACAACATATTTTATTTTTTTTTATGAGACATGACTTGTTTTGGCATACTAATGCCATCATTAAGCGTTTTCGCAATGAAGACAGAACTGGAATGACAGTAGCAAAGGTCGGACTCGACATACTAGTCCAAAGCACGAGGTGCCTAGAATGTGATTGGATTAAGTGCAAGGTGTGACGTTCACGTGAGACAAAGTTGCTCTGTAACAGAGAATAGCCTTGGCTCAAATGCATTTCCCTTGCAGAGGTCATGGTTGTAATATTAACTTGAATTTATAAAGGTTTATAAATTGGCTAAAACTGGCCAATTTTTTCAAATTTGGAGACGGTGTCTTCAGAAAGTCGCCAAAAATTAAATATGTATAGCTCTTTTTGCCACAAATATATTTCAGATCTTGTTAGGACTCTTTGTAATATATTTTTTATCACGTATGTTGTATTTGTGAGCTACAGTACGAATTTAGATTTTTATTCAGTTTTGTCCTAAAAATAGCAATTTAAGCATGGCAGTGCCCCTTTAAGATTGATTGATTTCTGTATCCAAAGGCTGTTTACTTTGAGTGTAAGTTTTGGATTTCACGGTCCAACATTATTCACGTTCCAAACTGACCGATTGGATCTCAGAGGGTTGGATCCAAGGAAGAGTGACGTCATTTACTCGCCAGCTTAAGACTTCAGCGTGTTAACTCAGCTTATTTAATATATGCAAAATACGAGTTTAAAAATCTGAAAGCCAAACCCCCATGTTGCATAATAATTTAAATGTAGTCAAGTAAATATCATGAGCGTTTGTCCCTGTTATACTACATGTACCTTACTGTACTGCTATATTCTTTTACCACATCCTTTTAAAATTTCTGTTCCTGTTGGGTCTTAGCTAAATACCTTGTAGGGAACCTTGTGTCCTATATTACACGTAGATCTAAGTTGTATGCCAGGAAAGTCATCTTCCACGTTGTTAAACTAATTGTCTCTCATATTGAAAAGATACTTATTAATAAGAATGTGGTCATTTCAAGACAAGTTAAATTCTGCTTCTTGATGTATCCACCATTCAGTGAAACCCTACTTCCTGGAATTTCATGCTTTTAGTGGGTTGTTTCTGGTCGTGTCATTTTCCCTCATTGCTAGCTTTTTGGTGTTGTTTACAGGGTTACCCTCTGCCAGGTTTTGCATTTCCGTCAAGACACTATGGAGGGGTGCAGCAACAGTTACCCACAATGGGGCCCCAAGAACAACCTTCCCATTTCCATTCTATGAATACAGGTCCAGTGATGCAACAAGACATAGATATGGTGTTCCAACAGCAACAATATCCACAGCAGCCACCTGGCTATGGCAACGGCAACTACCAAGGGTATAATGGAGGATATCAAGGTCCTGGACCTGTCTCAACTCAAACCCCGACACAACCTGTGGCGTCATACCAGGGAAGTTATCAAGCAGAGCATGGATATCCTGAGGCGCCAAGTGCGAACCAAGCTATGGCAGAGTTTGGCTTTGAGGCTGGGCCTCATCAAAGTATGGGCATAACTAGACCAGCATCTCTGAGCCTGGCTAATCTGTCTGCCATGAGCAACTGGCAGCATTACTACCCAGATGGTTTTGGGGTGAATCGGCCAGTTTCTCCTGTGCATAAGCAGATGCAGCCATCTCG
>OX421453.1:27075030-27080030 GCA_949126865.1 Montipora capitata
CTGATTACTCATGCGCATGAGGTATAAAATGCCCTCCGTTTCTTGTTTTCTGTGTCACATTAGTGCATGGAAATTTATGCTTGCATACATTTACATACATGACTGTAACATTACGTGGGGCGGGGGGTAGGGGATCATTCAAAAAATTAATTGCTGCTGAAAACTGTATTGTTGAGTCAGAAAAATTAATAGAAAGACTTGAAAAGAAGTATTAGAATCTTAAAATGTATGTATGCTTGGAATATCAGTCCATTTTGCATGACAACATAAACAGTGCGTGTTTGAAGAAATCAACCATCCCTCTCATGTTTCAAGCCCTTAAGTAGACTTGCCACAATTCCACCTCACGAGAATCCCAGGAGAAAATGTTTTGGCGAGGGAAGCGTGATTTTTCGGACGCGATTCTACACGAGACAAAGAGCTTTTGAATTTCTAGCCCTTAAGAGGAAATGTCCACTAAAACCGAGCGAAAATAAAAAAGGTTGGCACATGATGAAAAAAACAAATTCTTCGTATTTCATACAAAGATAGCCTATCATACTGTAAGAAACGTGGTGGGATTTTTTTCTTGAAAGATTTATTTTAATTCCCGAAAATGACGAAATTCTGTTCGGCCCCCGCGATCAGAGAAAACGCCGCCATTTTAGCGTAAGATGCTAAATTCATATCAATCCCCATTTTCAGTTCGCATCGCTTTTAACCTCACATTTGTGCCCAGAAACTGCTTTAATACGTGTCAACGAGTAATTCGAGCCTAAACATTCACTTCTGTGTAGAAACAGAAATTCAGGGAAAGCCGCGAAAAATTAGCAAAATTTTGCGAGGTCGAAATTCCCGGCTCGGTGCATTTTTTCAGAAGGAAATATCCATTCCCGGTAAAATAGCAAATCGCCCGAAATTTTTAGATTTAGTTAGTAGAAACGTTGGTCTTAATCCGGATATAAAAATTAGCGCCGGGCTTTTTATCAGCGCCGACTATCAACACCCTCAAAATCGGCAAAGTCACAGCATCAATCCGTCAACTTGTGTAAATGGTGTCACGGAAGTCAAGCCGTGACTTCTGCCACTTCTTTTCAGTTCCTCATGATATCTTTCGTTTCTTAATTACTGGCGTATTATGAATGCGATTGCAAGATTTAAAGGGCTTTTTGCACTTGAACTAACATGTAGAAAACATATTTGCGTGTATATTTAATTTAAAGTGAGGAATGAAGAGCGACTTATCATTATCAATTTCACAGTAATCCTGCGCTTGTTTTTCATATTTATTTGGAAGCATCAAGCCTAAAAAATAAATTATGTGCGAAGTGAAGGAAACAAACTTTATGTTGTCGTTGTGGTAAAATAAATTCTGATTTCAACCTGTTAAGGTTGAAATCAGAATTTATTAAAAACCTTAAGGATGTCACGCAACGATTTGGACGTAATAAACCCCAGTCAGGCTCTCCTAATGGAGACAAAAAAATTGAGCCCTACTATTTTAAACTGTATTCCTAACTGTTTCGCGAGATAAGTGAGTTCTGAATACACGAAAGTAGCATATTGGGTCCCTTCAGTAAAACGCTGCGCACGTACTAGATATTCGATTAAGTTCAACTTTTAAAAAGAATAAAATCGTCAGCGCGGAAAGAGCCGTGACAAACTGAGATGCAATAACGAGGACGAGAACGGCCAACGGGAAGTTTGGGGAAAAAGTTGTCAAAAAGTGCCACTAACTATATTGCACGCACAACATAAAACGTTCAAAGAGAGCAGTCATAAGACTGCGCAGAACAAAATGCTACCCCATTAATCCAGGCGATGTTACGGTTTTTGGCAATTTTAAGGATTTTAAACCCCACCAAATCGCAAGTATGAAAGTCCAATGTCCCGTAATACAGAACTGCGTATTGTGAAAACAATTAGCAAATGTTATCTTGAAATTCCTTATCATACATTGCTTTGTGAAATCATACAGAATCACTGGCAGCAAAGAAACGAAAACTTGACCAGAACTTTGAAACGAAAATGTCGAATTCTGGTTTGGATATAATTTACTTAATCCAATACATACTACTTTAATCATAGCTGCTTACAAGTACACTTATCACTGAGCGTTTTTAATTTTTCGATGTACGGTTTCCGGCGCCTAACCTTGATGTCGTCAACAGCGATACCAAAGTGACAACACATCTCTCTTAGGAGTGGGATTGAAAGGGTGTTTAGTTTCCCTGTAGAGGACAGTTCGCAAAGGTTGAAAGAGTCAAACACAATCGGGTGCCTTGGTGTGAGATCGTCAACCACTTGGGATATCATGGTATCAATGTCAGCCTCATATCTAGCAGCTTCCATCACCTCGATTTCAGCTTCTTCGTCAGGGAGAGTTTTCTTTGACGCAAGACGTGAAAAGAATCCTCCTATTTGATTGGCTGTCAGGAAGTCGTCACTGGAACATCCTGGTACCATTGATATCTTTTGCATGCATCATAGATCGAGCCACTGATGCCGGATCAGCTTTTTGCCCTGTCATCTCTCCGAGTTTGAACTTTTTGGTAAGATATGACCGTTGTGCAAAGGTGAAACTAGTACGTCGAGGTCCAGTTACCTTCAGCGCCCAGCCGATATCCAGATTTCGTGCACTGGCGTGTTTGGTTGGGACACTTAACGACGGGTACCATAGTAGCTCCTTGTCCTTCCAGTTGTTCTGCATATTGGACAGCAGCTTTTTCGTATAAGGTTTCATGCTCAAGGGTATATTGGTGCTTACCATAGTCCAAGTGACGAAGCACTGAGGAATGCCTAATGAACCTTTTTATACATCCGTCCTCCGGACAAGCAAAAAGGCTAGTCGAAGCATCTTCCCCTCCCGAGCCTGTGGATTCTTTTTCATCCCCTGAGGGCTTCGCGGAAGCAGTTCGCCCTTTTATCGATGAAAAATTACTTCGGTGTACTTGGGCTACCACAAGGGCCGCGTAAAGCGCCTGAACCTTGTCCAGAAGACTGCTGTTGATACACGATCTTACCCGGACCGATTCCGTACGCCCTCCACACGCGAATCCCCTCAGCTGAATACTCTATGTTGGATAAAAGGCTTACACCATCTATCTTGAATGCTGGAGTTTCCACGCTTGTAAACGGTTCACAAAGCGTGACATTAAGTGAAGGCACTCCACCGAAAGATACCATGGCTTTGAACATCTGTTCTGGTGTCTCGATGTCATTTCCTGAATTTAGGAAGACTCTCGTGTGAGACTTGATGGTCGCTGCCTTGCGGTCACACGCACCCTTTCCTCCCTGTGGATCTGAAAAGTCAAGCCTCTTGAGTACGATGCCCTCCTTTTGGCCTAATTTGCTTGAGCTAATAATGACGTGCCCGCAGTGATAGCAGCCGGCATTGTCTTGCCGATAGTAGACGGTTGTCAAGCTTGGCATGATGGATTTCAGCTGCTGGATCATGTCTGCCATTACTGCGAGAACGGCATTGCTATCCTGACTGCAGGCCTTAAAAATATGGCAGAATGTCAGCATCTGTATTTCGCCATCTACTCTCGTAAACGCAACACTGATATGCCAAGGAATTCCTCGTTTTCCAAACTAGTCTGTCTGGCTCTCGCGGTACTTCCGTGGCAAATACTTCCTGGCCCAGTCCTGGATGGCAAGGACAGAGGATTCGTTTAGTGATTCCAGGAAGTTAATCCTTGCTGAATCTTGTGGATTGAGCGTAAAATATGTGCCTTCCACGATACTATTTGAGCTTTTGCCTGTTTTACTAAGAAACGCATTTCTTCACAATCGTCATCTGATAAATTGCTTTCATTTTTAACGAGTGTGTTGTCTATTTCATCATCCATTGTTGGTGCTAACAACTCGCAGCGATCGCAACAGTCGTCATTGCTGTGTTTGCAGTCATCATAAAAAGCAGGATCTTTGCAATCACTCAATGCAAACAACCTGCAACGATCTGCCACAGTTGAACCCTCACAAACATGCACCTGCAATTGAAAACAAGACTTCTCAGTTCTCTTACTGTTTAAGGATTAAAAAACCGAAAATGAACTTATACATGCTCTATTCTTAAATCAATTAAATCAATGGATAGAACAAAACCGACGAATGCCTCAACATCAACCTGCGCGATGTATTTGTTAATTCGCTTCTTTTATTGTTTTTGTTTTTTTCATTGATTCAAAGCTACAAGCTTCTATATGCCAGAAAAGTATGATAAAAAGTTTGCATGCTTCACCAGCAACACATTTTAGTTAACAGGAACCTCTAATTTTTGAGAAGTTGGGGTGGATATAAGTTAAGCTTTTGAAGCAGCGTATAAATGTAAACCACTGCTCGTGATAGCATCTCCGTTTACAGCGGTTTCTCATTAGTGCGATCTAAATGATTAATGAGAAAACTTACCCTGTAATCACTTTTAAGGTAGCGTTTTGCCGCACGTAGGCCATAGGATCCTTTCGGGCTTTTTGCCATGATGTATTTAAGGTGGCTCCCTAGAGTATTTGTGAATACCATCACTACAGGAAAGAAACCTAGTTAATTTCTCTTGAAGGTTTCCCTGTAGAGATTTACCAGTATGGGTACCGATATAATATGGGTTATTTTTTGGGTGTTAATTTTTAGATTATGGACGTTGTCATGGCAACATCACATCTAATGACAGGCAGATATACTCCTATTTTTCGTCTAAATTCCTTAATATTTATAGTTTTCTTCGGCAAATTTTCTTGTTCTTTGCCACATTATGGAAATGATATTGCCTGACATTTTGAAGCGGTAAAAAGTCAAGGTCACTGAGACGCTTTTGCCAATATTCTGTAATCTGTCTTTTCCTTTACTGTATTCAGACAGATTTTAACAAATGTAGGGTAGTTGATAGGAACTGTATGTGGTTAGAACTGAGCCAATTTAAAACAAATTTTACCCAAGGGAATGCGAGAAAATTAGCAGTTAATTTTACAGATTTGGTCACGCTGCCGTCATAAAGATTGGAAGAACATACACGATTCAGGATT
>OX421453.1:27082530-27090030 GCA_949126865.1 Montipora capitata
CGAGAATACCTGAGAAAAACTGATACGACTTTTAGCAATCTGAGCTGTTCTTAGAACTACTGTTATTGTCAGTATGGGCATGCGACAAAGTCAAAATGGGGAATTGTTTAACAATACAGACTAGTCGTTGATGTGCATTCTGTTTATATTTAGAGGATGCTTCAAGGGGAAATTCTGGTTTTCTCTCTTACTTTTGTTTTACTTAGAGGCCATTTTTTTGCCAGTATTTGTAACAAATTAATCATCTGTGGCTTTACAAAGATCTATTTGTATCACTTTTACATTCCTGAATTAATTCAACTCGCAAATGACGTACAAACAACCCAGGTCCAGGAATTGTTGATCCAACTAAAACTATTGCCGCACCATACAGTCAAGGTAATGTTGAAGTATTTGGTATGGCAAATGCAGGCACACAACGTGTGGCAATGTCTCTGTCGGCACTTGTTTAAAATTTCAGAAATCCAATAACCTCTTCAGCTGACTTGGTTCAAATTACAAACATTGGGAATAATATGTATGCAACTTTTTCACAATCATGCAAACAGGGACTTCTATTTTTGACAGATTTGCATGTTATGATTATAACTTAAGCTACATTAATTATCAGTTGACATACAGTGATAGTTATAGTGGTTTGCTAAATAGTGCACTTCCTCTAATTGCAGACTTTCCTTATGTTATATCAATGTTAGCTGCCTTTGATTCTTTGCTCATGGATAATTAACATGCATATATTTTAACAGTTGAACTTTATACAGTAGCAATATACTGTCTGCCTAATGGGAGGTGTAAATTTTTTTATTCTCATGGCAGAGATTTATTAGGTATGGGACCCATTTGCAACATGTACTACAATTGAAATAGATTCATTAATGAATTTGGTACAACATTTTCAGAATATATGTGCACAAACATCTGTTACTTATGAGATTAAAATGTGTTAACATTATTAAAATGTAAAGCAACAGTGGAAGCATTGTTCATTCATTATATGTTCAAAACCAAAATTTTAGACCCTAGGAGCACTTAAATGATGTTTATCTTTGTTCTTGCAAACGATGTTCTGCTGTGTCATTTTATTCTATTTGTTTTTCCACCTCAAAGTCTTGTAACTATTGCACCTCTCAAACAGTTGATAGTATCATTGAGAATGGAAGAGCAATTTATCAGAAATGTTACTTCAGCAAAATATGTTTTTATTTCTTCTGATTTTCTAAAGAAATTAGACGTAGGCCGCTGGCCATGTAAAAGTTATTCATAGAGCAAGATGTCAGGGAAATTTATATCTTGTTATGTGGTTCCCAGTAAACAACAGCTTAAAACTGCCATTTTGGATAATAAGGAAAGCAGCACAGGCTTTTTGATGTGAATTTCTAGCTACTGCATTAATTGTGTTTTCCAGTGGTATGCAAAACAAAAGATCAGTTACCACGCTTTTGTATGGAATGGCTCTGAACCAAAAAATGTAACAAAAGTATTTTCAAATGTAGATTCTGTTATTGATCTCTTTTGTTCTACTAAGTAGGAGGTTTCATTTCTTAGATGTTTATGTGAACTATGAAATATAGAAAGGAAACTAATAAGAAAGCATAAATCTACTTCAAAAATTGCAGCAAACTGGAAGAAAGAGGAGAGAAATTTACAGCCCAGTGGACCCAGAGAAAAAATAAGAACTTCCTTCAAATTGTTTTGAAAAGTACAGGTCTATGGACCCATCGAAAAAAAAAACCAGACTCTTTCAAATAAAGATGAAAAGTATAGGTCAATGAACTCACACGACAAAGAGCAACTTCTCTCAAATAGATTCTTGTAACACCTACATACCTTGTTTTGTGGTGTACAATAAAGTTATTATTATTATTATTATTATTATTATTATTATTACTATTATTATGGGCAGTTATTATTATTATTATTATTGTTAGCGAATGTGGACAATGGTTAACATATATCAAATACAAGGTGTTACAAATGAACCCACTGGGAACTCGGAAAAAGTTTGGTTAGAGCATCCGTACTAGAACACGGAGGGTCGTGGGTTCGAATCCCATCTGGGGCTCGGATTTTTTCCGAGTTCCCAGTGGGTTCATTTGTAACACCTTGTATTTGATATATATTATTATTGTTATTATTATTATTATCATTATCAAACTGTCAACAAAAGTACAAATAACCTGGCAGCGCATGAGTATAGGCTACTTAGAGCCTCTTGTTAGAGTGTAATGTGAAGTGCTAGGTTTGTACCCTATATGAACCATGTGAGCGTTAGCCCTACTAATGGAAATGGGCCCACACAAGGACAGAGAAAAACTCTGACCAGGGTGGGAATTGAACCCACGACCTTCGGGTTAGATCACCGCTGCTCTACCGACTGAGCTGGATGGTCAGACGGGAGCAGACCGTGGGAACTGAAGATGTTAAAGTCACGGTAATGAACATGTCCAAGTACAAGAAAGGTTAAACAGAGAGACTTTATTTATTCACCGACAATTCACCAGCTAATATACAATGTAATGACATAAATAGATAAATACTAGACTAAAACTACCTGCCAAACAATATATACCCGATTTTAAAACTGTCATAAGAAGAGCTTCATATCAGGCATGATAATGTTATCGATTTGATGATGAAAATTACGGGTAAAATTATATTTAAGACAACGTTTCGGTGTCCTCATGACACGATTATCAGGTCAAAATATCATATTTAACAGATAACAAGAATATTAAAGTTCAAGTTGAAAGTCCCTAAAGGCTAGGTGAAGAGTTTTGCTTTTATCAAGTCACTTTGAATGTTTAGACACGGTTTGTGCTCGCGAATAAGGAACATCTTGTATAGAAGACAGTCAAATTTGCCGGAGCATTTCTTAAGAATGTGAAACATGTTAGATGTTATTGTTCTTGACTGGTGTTGACTTTGGCTGTGTTCGATTATCGATCCAGATCTTTTATGCTCATCTATTCATTGGTAGAGATGTTGACGCGTGTAACCAACATAGCTGGCATCACACCAGCCACATTCAAATTTGTAAACTACTGATTGTTCGTTGATGAACGCGGGCTTGATTTTTCTATGTTTGAGATCTTCTCCAACTTTTCGAGAAATAAAGACTGGGCATAAGTCAGCTGACTCTGTGCGCAAACAGTTGAAGGATCTTGGTAAGATGTTAAACAGCGACTCATGCTGAGTCTTCATTTCTCGAAAAGTTGGAGAAGATGGAAAATATGATTTTACCCGTAATTTTCATCATCAAAAAGTGCTTCTCTCCAAGAATGCCATGACTCAACCTATTTATCCCACGCACTTGTTTCATTAGGCTATTGAACTGCCCCAGGAACTCTGTTAGTCTTACGTCTTGCAGAAGACTGTTCCAAAGCACAGCGCCACTGTAGCTAAAACTATGTTTATAATAGTTTGTGTGTGGTAATGGAACAGTCTAGGGAATCTAGGTTGGCCTTAGAGTAGTAAAGTAGTTGGGGGTATTAGCACATTTTTGACATTTTGTTTTAATACAATTAACTGTTTTAATAAATTTTGCAAAGTCTTAAAATTTTATACTGTTTTTGGAAACAAATAAGGGTGCAAATATGGGGATTATGGTCGTTCAGAATAGCAACATATTAATTAAAACACATGGTGTTAATTAATATGGTGCTATTCAGAACGAGCAGAGCTTGTTTTGATAGCATTCATATTAATTACATCACGATGGGTTTTAGTTATTTGTTGTTATCTGTTGTATAAACAAATGACTAAAATGCTGTGTTTGAAATTAAATTTTCACAACGAAAGTATATTAACAAAAAATGTAGCATGGGTTTTAGTTTGTGTTATTGTTTCTTTAATCTTATGAGCTGCAACAAGATTTTCATTAAATATTTTACTAGATACATAAGTAGGTTTTGAAGCTAGTTTCAATAATTTATTTTCATATGTTACTAATCTAACATCAACTCTTTTTCTTAAATTTTCCATTGTTTTACCATAAACACTATTATTCATAAGTTTAAGGACGGTGCCTACTATTGTTATTGCGTATACGTTCTGCGCATCTCCAGATAATCGGATTTCCTATCGCCGATGCTTACTAATGCAGGGATATTTTTGCGCGGTTTAAAACTATGCAGATAAAGTAGATCTTCATAAGTACTCTTGGTATCCATAAAGAAAATTGGGGTAACCATGCATTCTTTAGAGATAATTGAGGGTCAATTTGAGAAAGAACGCCATACATTGCTTTGTATTTTAAAGCTTTTTACAAATATTGTTCATGAATTATCTTTGAAAAATGCGTGGTTACCCCCAATTTTTTTTTGGATTTCAATAACACTTGTTAAGATCTACCTTTCCTGCATAATCACAAATCCGGGCAAAAATACCTTAGAATTAGTAGGCACCGTCCTTAAAGAAATCTTTTTCAAAATCATTTTTGGACATTGTTCTTTTTTGTGTATTAAAGTCAATATACTGTTTTAACCATGGTGATTGGTTAATTTCAAGAACACGATGAATTTTAGTTATTTTAAGACCTAAATCAAGATATAATTGAAGGTTTCTATAACGAATAACATACTTTTCTTTTTTGCTTAATGTAGGAATTAATTTATTTATGAACTAAACCAGTTGATACATTAAATTTTTCAGCAATATTTTTAGAATAATTTGAATGCATATCTTTTGTAACTTTAATTTTTTCAGGAGCAAGAGGATAATCATTATCCAAATCATGTAATTCATTTGAATATTTGAGATTAATTTCAAGTAACAAACCTTTTTTACTATCTTTTTTATATTTTGCTAAGTCAAGATTATTAATTTGTTTTTCTGTCATCCGTCTCAAATTACCAGTTGGTAGATATTGACTCATAGCCCAACCATATAAATTATTAGCATCGAGATACAAAATATACTTTGAAGGTTTATTTTCATAATATTTTTTCATGTATTTTTATTTGCTTCTGAATATCTATTAGAAATATAACTAATTCCTCCTGTCATACCTTTTTCAATAAATTGATACATATCAATATCAGTAATAAGTTCCAATTTTATACATGTCATCTTAAGCATAGCATCCCATGACAAGCCTGGTGAAGAAAAATAATGACATGGATCTAATTTATAATATTTAATGCAAGTTTTTCTAAAACTTTCAAATACATAAGCTAATAATAATAATAATATATCAGATTTTAGATATAAATCATGATATTCACGAATATTTTTTAAATTAAAAGTATTCCATACATTTTGAGCATGATTGTATTGTTGTTCACTAATATTTTCATCATTTAATATGCTGTAAAAATCTTTTGTTTGGTAATTCAGTTTTATCAAGCTTTTTAATGAATCCATGAAATTATATGGGTAAATTCCTTTTTGTTTCATAAGTTGAAATTGTTTTTGAAGTCTTCTTATGTGTATTTGAATGCTTCTCCAGGTAAATTATTAACCAATTTTTCAAGACTTCAATTCATAAATTGAAAACTGTCAATAAATGTTAAATGATTACCAAGCATGAAAGCCATGTATTTTTCCATATTATTGGGAAGAGCATTAATATTCATTCGACATTCTTCTCCTTTCTTATTTTTGTATGTGTTTTTTAGCTATTTTACCAATATTTTGCATTATAGAGTGACTATCATGACCTCTAAGATTATGAGATATAACACATATTTTATCAGTGAGTCTAAAATTCAGATTACAATCTTGATGAGTAGAACCTCTATATTTTCCAGTAGCATGACAATGGTCTCTTACACGAACATTTTTATCAGTATGTTTTTTGTTACAAATACGGCATGAATCAGCTTTTTAAAAGTTTTTCGTCTTCTTTTGTCATTTTTAATGGTTGGTTAAATTTGGTTTTTATGATATTTTTACAATATTTCACTTAATCAAACATTTTTTTCCATAAATTTGTAAGCAGCATTTTTACCTCTGTATATCTGAACAGTTTTACTATATTTATCATTATAACAACAAACAACTTTATAGCCAAAACCACAATCAGTATGTTTTTGATAAGATTCAGTGTAAGATTTATCAGTATTTGGTTTACAACTATGAACTTTTTCAGTCAAACTTTCAAAATCACTATAAATAACAAATGGTACTGCTAGTTGTTTATGAAAATTCATAAACTTTACTTGTGAACCTTTTTCAGACATTTTAATTGCTTGTTTATCATTAACTTGAAGACATGTTTCTTTGTGATTTCATAAAATTTGTACAGAGCTGAAGCATTGTAAACAATACATACAAAAGTGTTTTCTTTCTTTGTGTTTTGTTTCAGTAATCAATAATAAATCCATATGCTTGTCATATTTTGCTTTTGAAATATATAATGGAAATGGATGTTTATTTTAATAACCAAATATATTAATTGAAATACTGTTTTGTTTTTCAATTTTATTTACTTGATTAAGTTTTACTGGAAAATTAATTTTATCATATTTTAATTGAGATACAAATTCATCTTTTGTTGTTCTATGAGCATTATTTTTAAATGGATTCAAATGTCGAATGTGGCACCATCTAAAGCATTCATTATCTTGATTTCGCAAATTAATTAATCCTTTTTTCGGACTTTGTGATTCTTTTGGTAATTTAATATAAGATGATCCTCTTAATGGCTCATATTTGACAATATTAAGATAATGATTATCAACAGACTTGATTCTCCAATTTGATCCTTCAGAATTTCATTGGGCTATTTTATTTAATATTTGCTGTTTTGATAATTTTAAAGCTAGATCAATTTGTGTTTTGTATATTGCCCCCAGCCAAAAGCCAGAGGAGGCACCTTAGGACTCCCCGCGTAATATAGAGGAAGACTGGAGAACAGAGAATGTAGGTATTTCCGGTAGATTATAACCAGAAAAAATCTCGATTTCATTGCTTGCGCGGCCGCAAGGTATCAACGTTTTTCCCGCAAATGGTCATGGGAGGCCAGCACGTTTGGGCCATGCAAAGGGGAAATTTTCAACCGATCGCGGAGTGGTTTTACTAAAGTTTTCCAGCCGAAAAATTGCACTAAAGGCTTCGGAAAGGATAAAGAAAAGGATCGTGGTTCATTGGTTGGAATTTCAAGCGTTAAAATCCCTGAAAAGTCAAGATTATTTTCGTAGCGATACAATTGCGTGTTTTCACCACATGTTCCTTCGATCTTACAGAATTGTGTTTTCCCTCAAAATATTCGCTTGTTTTCGCTTTCACTAAAACATATTCACCTTGATTTCATGTCCAGCGAATTGTTTTATCCTTTGGGATGAATTTTCCGTCGAAAAATCGGTTATTTGGGTGGTTTTTAGTCTTGAGGTGATATGTCTCGTTGCCGTTAGCAACGGGTCGCAAATTTGACAATTTTATCGGATCAACATATTATAGCGAATTATCGCTAATCGGACTACAAAAAAAAATTGTGAAAGTATTCGTGCCTGGTCAGTTTGAAGTATTTTTTGGGGTGCGTTGCTAAGGATTAAGTAATTT
>OX421453.1:27100030-27102530 GCA_949126865.1 Montipora capitata
GCCGCGTCCAAGTGTTACGGATGGGAATGAAGACCTTGCAGCTTCCATTCTTGAACCTCTTTTTACATTCGATGGCGATGACACACTCGAGGTAAACTTAGATTTAGAGTGAGACGGAGGTTTAATCCAAACAATTTCCGATGTTCCTCCAACTCAGTAGGGAGGTTTACCATTGTCAGTCTATTCTCAGATATTCGATTTCCAGTTTCGTTTCGTAACTTTTGAAGTGCCTCTGCAGCAGTCGCCAGATTTTTATTTATTCAGTGACTCGGCGATCTCTTCACTTCCGGCTGCCATGTTGATTTCATGTCCAGATTTCGCGGGTTTTTTGTTATCCCATGATCCCCTTCCTACCCGATTGCACACTCGCAGAGAATTATGGTACCATCATAATGCCAAAACTACATCATAATACCAAAACTACATCATAATGCCAAAACTACTTCATAATGCCAAGACTACATCATAATTCCAAAACTACTTCATAACGCCAAAACTACTTCATAACCCCATAACTACTTCATAATGCCAAAACTACTTCATAATCCCATACTACTTCATAATGCCAAAACTACTTCATAATCCCATAACTACTTCATAATGCCAAAATTACTTCAATAGAAAACTACCTCATAGCCCCATAACTACTTCATAATAATAATAATAATAATAATAATAATAATAATAATAATAATAATAATAATACTTCATAATAGTAAAAGTGAATTTTGTCACTAATGATGCTCCATATTATCTTGATTAAAGATGAATTTTAAAAACATTGTATGGATCATCAAAGCAATAATAATAATAATAATAATAATAATAATAATAATAATAATAATAATACTTCATAATACTAAAAATGAATTTTGTCACTAATGACGCTCCGTATTATCAGTTCAGGCGGCCCTGCAAGTTCTTTGGCCAAGCAGGACTTTTAAGGAGACATGACAGAATCCATACTGGAGAGAAGCCTTACGAATGCACGCAATGTGGCAAATGTTTTAGCAGAAAAGGATATTTAAGGAACCATGAAAGAGTCCATACTGGAGAGAAGCCTTATAAATGCAAACATTGTGGCAAGTGTTTTACCCAAGCAGGAACTTGTAAGATACATGAAAGAGTCCATACTGGAGAGAAGCCTTACGAATGCACGCAATGTGGCAAATGTTTTAGCCAAAGAGGACATTTGAGGGCACATGAAAGTTCCCATACCGGAGAGAACCCTTATGAATGCAAACAATGTGGCAAATGTTTTAACCGAAGAGGAACTTTAACAAAACATGAAAGAGTCCATACTGGAGAGAAGCCTTATGAATGCAAACAATGTGGCAAATGTTTTAACCAAAGAGGAAATTTAATAAAACATGAAAGAGTCCATACTGGAAAGAAGCCTTACGAATGCAAGCAATGTGGCAAATGTTTTAACCAAAGAGGAAATTTTACAAAACATGAAAGAGTCCATACTGGAGAGAAGCCTTACGAATGCAAGCAATGTGGCAAATGTTTTAACCAAAGAGGAAATTTTACAAAACATGAAAGAGTCCATACTGGAGAGAAGCCTTATGAATGCAAGCAATGTGGCAAGTGTTTTAGCGCAGCAGGGAACTTAAGAAAGCATGAAAGAATCCATACTGGAGAGAAGCCTTATGAATGCAAGCAATGTGGCAAGTGTTTTAGCGCAGCAGGGAACTTAAGAAAACATGAAAGAGTCCATACTGGAGAGAGCTACTGAGCAACATAGATATAGTACTCGTAGTGCTTCTTCTGATCTAGTTGTGATTGAATCATTCAGAACTAATTTAAGGAGATTTTGTTCGTCTGTTATTGGCAGATACTTTTGGTATGACATTCTATTGGAAATCCGCTATAAACCGTCTACAAATTTGTTTAAAAATGCACTCAAACATTACTATGTTGCTCAGTATTAATTAATTACTATTTATAAATATTTGGTACATGTCCAATTTTCAATAATAATAATAATAATAATTATAATACCGAAACTTCATAGCAGCACGAAGTAAGATATGGCTTTGATGATCCATAAGATGTTTTTAAAATTCATCTTTAATCAAGACATGTTTTGGATGAAACATCATCCATCGTCAGTTGTACAATGAGAAATAAACTACAGTTGAGCAATAAATAGTGTAACAAAGGGAGATATAACATGAATAATTAAGGATAATGTGAACATCTCGCCTCCGACAAACATTCCCACATCTTTAAGCACTTGAGAGGTTTTGAAAATTGTCGCTCCCAGTGTTCAGAAGACTGTTTTAAAATCCTCGACTCTGCTTCCACACGTTTCCAATTGAAAATTAAAGAAGCCATGCATATCCTTTGGGAGCAGCCATCTTTAAGTTCCCAAGTCAAACATCTTAATTTATCCCTTTGATATTAATTAGTTTCTTTTCTTAGCTTAAATAGTCTGGTTTTTTCTGTTTTGTTTCGTGGTTGTTCTGTTCTCGCCTTAATCCTTAATTATTCATGT
>OX421453.1:27110030-27142530 GCA_949126865.1 Montipora capitata
TCTGTGCAAAGACAACTTGGAGAATTAAGTCGCAAAATCGGAAAAGATATCCATCCCGTGTACACAAGCCGAAAGATCGGATCTAACATCAAGCCAAAAGAAAGCAAACCCATATTGTCAACCAACAATGCGTTGTTTATCATTTTAAGTGTGATCTGTGCGATGCGGATTATGTCGGCTACACATGCCAACACCGGTATCAACGCATTGAAGAACATAAGGGATCTGCTATCGGGAAACATGTCAGAGATCAACATGGGAGGGACCCAAGGGACATATCTCGTGGTGTCAAGTAAAACACGCAGTCTGACTCTCCGTGTAAAGTTATTTTTATAGCTCGGAGTATTTCATATATTCTTTTTTGAAGCTTTTTGTCCTATTGTTATCTAGCCGTTTATAGTTTTTATCACTTACCTTCTGTAACGCTTAGTACATGTTTCCACATTTTTATCGCTTTTCATATTCTCATGTGTAATTTTCCTTCTTATATGCAAAGTTTTATTCATTTTTTTAAAACTTGAAAATTATCTCAGCGAGATCGAAACGTCGTAAAATTTTATCGCTAGTTTTTATCTTAAGATCAATTTCTTATGGCAGAAAATACTCTAGCAGTTTTTGCGACATGTGTGATTGTATTAAGGACGGTGCCTACTAATTCAATGGTATTTTTGCACGTTCTACTGAATATGCGGGAAAAGCAGAACTTAACAAGTGTTATTGAAATCCAAAATGACAATTGGGGGTAACCACGCATTTTTCGAAGTTTGCAAAGAACTTTAAAATACAAAGCAATGTATGGCGTTCTTTTCCAAATTGAAGCTCAATTATCTCAGAATAATGCGTGGTTACCCCTAATTTTCTTTTTGGATACCAAGATCAGTTGCTAAGTTCTGCTTTATCTCCATAGTTTTGAACCGGGCTTCGACAGGGCCTGTTCCCATTTGACTGAATTGCTGTTGTGTTGAATCACAAACATTCCAACATTTTATCTTCTTGTTTTGGGAAGCTGTAGTCGCGTTCATCGTTGTTATTGAAACACTTGTTTTAGACACTGTAAATCTGCCACTTACTTATGCCAAAATAATTAGACGATTCACTTTCAGTTTCAGTCTCAGTTTTTTGAAGTGTGAGAATTTCATTGGTTTGGCGTCAGTTCCAGCTGGAACAAGACGAGATCACTGGCGGGCAGCTAGGTGTTGCCTGCCGGCGCCTTGTCAGTTTTCTTCACTCTCTAACCAGCGGTTACGAAAAGATCTCCCAAAATGACGCCTAAAACAGCTCGGAATGACCAAAAAACATAACACAGGACTCATTTGACACTTTGTTTGATCTTTCATGGAATTATTCACTTTCAAACTTTATTGCCTAGCAAATTGTAACCGCCGTAATAATCGTCTATTTATCCTCTACAAATGGATAAAAACACCATCAGAGAGTGGTCCGGCCGTGCTTTGATGTTTTGAAGAGAGCGGGCAGCTACACACAGGCTAACAGAAAAGTTGTGCATCGTCAATGATGACTGGCTCTGATGAAGGACCAACTCTCGAAACATCAGCTTCAAATTTTGGTAATATCATGTACACGAGTACATTGGGACGGGCTAAGGGAACGATATTAACTTTGGCGAATATCTTTAATTTAAAGGCGACTATAGCATAAATCAGATTACATATACACTGAGAAAGTAATCGAAAGGCTTGTTTTAAACACACAATCGTCACAAATCGAAAATACCTGCTGGTAAGTCCTGCTGGTAGTATTATGGGGGAATATAAGCCGGTTTTGACCGTTTAAAATGGAGCGATTTGATTGGTTGAGAGCTGATTTTAATGAGATGCATTGGCTTCTGATTGGTTAAAAAGTTGGCGGGAAAAGGTCCGCCATTATCATGTGCACACGTGAAATAGAGGCTTGTGATTGGTGGAGAGCTTAGGGTCAAAGTCCAACCAGGTTGAGATCCGGGGGGACTACAAATGAAAGTATGCCAACTATGTACAAGATCCGGGGGGGGGTGAAAAGACACATCATGAAACGTTGGTCTTTTTGTTTGTACGAATCATCAACGGTTTAATAAACAAAAACGTATTTACAGGCAGGAACGCGTGAGAAGGCCTGGTGCCTGACCTCATCCCTGACTAGGCAAATAATTCGGTTAAGACTTGGGCGAGATCCAGATCCTCTTCGGTGAAACTTGGCCGTCGTGGGATCCAGGACCCGTTTGGAATAGACGAGACGATAGTCTTTGTGAGAGGATCACGTTTCTAACGTGTAGGTCTTGGCATTTCTTTGGATGGTGTAAGATTGCGTGACACGTGTGGTACGAGGTTCGTCTAGAGGATGATACAATTCGTCCAAGGTGTTTTGACGCAAGACGTCGTAATTCAGTTGAGCACTCCCTTCAACGTTGAGGGAGAATCCACGGACCTTACATACCACCTTTCCGTTCTTGGTCTTGTAACCATAGTTCTTGGGACCGCCTGAGCAGAACTCGACGATATGATCTCCAGCATCGAGTTCGTCCTTGAAGTCGCCGAGATACGCGCCTCATGGGGGGTCCAAGGGCGGGTCGCTAGGGCGATGGAGGTAGACGACTGTGTCGGTGTCGAAATACACCTTCCCCGAGATGATCGAGAGCTTGATAGAGATGGAGTCTGGCATGACAGGTGATGAACACGGCCACAAAGATGTTGAGATCGGGTGAAGGGAGGACATCGTGAGTTTGTAGTTTGTAGTGCACCTCGACCCGGTCTTCCGTGAGGGAACTGACGTAACGGACATCGTGTTGATCGCTGTCGAGGAATTGGACGAAAGGTTGAGGGTCGGTGAATTCTCGGACCTGAGTCTTGTTGATATGTTGCCCGAACTTCCCCCACATGGAATTCAGCATCATCTTGGCCAGGGCACGTAGCCCAGGGTTCTTTTCAATTTTGGTGGCGTCGAGACGAATGCCTTCCCGGGCATAGTAAGCATCGATGTGAGCTTGTTTCTGGGCTGGGGTGGTGCATCCTTCGGGCCATCCGCTGGCTTCTTCTTTGATTTGGAGCCACGTGTCCACGTAGGACCGGAACAGTCCCATCCATCGTTTTTCAAAATGCCACACTTCGTGAACGTGTTGGATGGTGTACCCTTTCCGTACAGCCACTTTGAGTTCAGGGGTACACCACGTGCCTACGAGGGCGCACTCCTCGTCCGTGTGATGGCTGGCACACGTCTTTTCCAAAAGGGGTTTGGAAATGTTCTCTTTGACGCAGGTGCGAAATAATGGGAAGGTGAGTTTGTCGTGACTACGGTAGAGACGTTGTGGTGGTAGGACGGTACATTTGGCTAACCCGAAATATGGCGAGAGATCGGTGGTGTCTGGTTCATACAGGAAGGTCGGATGACCGACGGGGTAGTCGCCGTACTTGTTGACCCAAGGATACAAGGACGTGTAGTCATCGTATCGGATCTCGTCCTGCTCGTCGACTTGAGTGAAGACGTATGGCATTGGTTCGATCCCCGTAAAATGTGTCTCGAGGTTCTAGTGGTGTTTGGAGGTTTCGATGGGCTAGAAAGTCCATCACGTCCTGGTTGGACTCTTTGAGAACATTCCAATATGTCCACAACTTGATACCCAAGAGTCTTGTAAGAGCGTTCGTTTCTTGTCGACAAGATCACGTACATCGTCCATGGTTCGATCGAGCAGGGTCGGATGTACGTCGGTGAGTTGCAGATGACAGGTCCAACATGCGTGCCAGAAGCACCCGTACAATTCGTACACGGTCTTGGTACCCGTCGACCGTGTATCGGGTCTCAGGGATGTGGTACTCGCCCTCGTTTCGGGCATGTCACATTCTTTGGCGGTATAGAGGAGAGTGATCCACGACGGCGTGCCCGTACGTGCGGGCCATGGCTTCGTGGTCGTCGTATTCTTCCAGCAAGAGGGCGAGCCAGGCTTGGTATCGTAGATTCCGTTTGCACCAAGTCAACCATTCCATGGAGGCTTGGGAATGATTGATGTGTCCTCGCCATCCCAAAGAGGGGTTCCGAGGCGATGGTGTCTTCTTCCATACAATGCATGTGCAAGTAGCGATTACAGGCCGAGGCCACGGTCATTTGTTCGAAAGGGTTGAACTCTGCACGAGCCTGGAAATCTCCCATGAACGTGAGGCATCCTTGTTTCAAGAGTCGTACATTGCATTCGCAGTACATCAGGAGTTCGGCTTGAAAGTCAAAGACGACCCCTCAAGCAACTTGGTCGTCGTACCAAGTGTCAAATTCGCGACGTTTTTTGATGGACATTCCTTCGGGCATGTAGAACGATTTGTTGGGAAGAGGTCCTACGTAGGTTTGGTGCTCAGGCGTATTGAACAATCGGGGAAAGTGTCCTTTCTTGAGTTTGGTGAGCCCGTAGGTCTTGGGGAAATCGCTGAGTGGCATTTGAAAGAACGAGAGCGAATCTATGAACTGTATGGTCGTCTCTTGGTGAGGGTACGTAAGTTGGAGCACTTTCCCACCGTTTCGAATTTGTTCAATCTGTCTCTTGTAGGTGGAGTTCCTTGATGACAGGATAACTGTCGCAGCCTTTGAAATTATGGGCTATCGCCGTCAGGGATTGTGTTCCATTCTCTGTGAGCGTTTCTAACCACTGCAGGAAATGAAAGAGACAGTCGTGAGGATCTGTGAACGACACGGGACGATCATCGGCTTCCGTCTCGGCCACCACGAGATTGGGTACGTGACGTCCCTCCACTTGCATGCTTTCAATGTCAAAGAGGACATGTAGGGGTGGTGACTCCTCTGCATCATTGTCCTGGGGGTCGTCGTCATTCGCGTGGAATGCGTCCAAGCCAGCGGCATCATTGGCTAGGAGGGCCTGTAAGCCACCTGCAGCGATCCTGTCATGGGACCATCGACGTTGTTGATCGCGTCGTCTTTCAGCGGGTGTCTTTTCGACTTGTAAGAAACATCGATGTCGATGGACATCGACCTGTTCATGACAGCATCGGCATTCCCAAAACCCACACCGATGGGTTTTGGATCTCTTTGATGCTACGTAACACACGGTGACATTCTTTGCACTTGCGACGGGTGGCACAGACCGAAGGATGTTGGGGATCGACGGGTTTGCCGGCTTGATTCTTGGACCGATGGGCTTGGAGACAGGCGTCCTCGTAGAAAGAACGTCCACAGGGAGGACAGAGAACATGAGCCGAACAGTAGTGTCGGTAGGACCCGGCGTGATCTGGGCATCCTTGCAAGCAGGCTCTGCAGTGATTGGCTTCTTTGTTAGGACAGGCATGTTGACCCGGATGGTGGTAGGCTTGAAAACACCGACTGCAAAAGTAATCTTTCCCAAAGAAACCATGCAAGGAAGACAAAGCATCGTAATGACCGTCTTCGTGTAAGAGTCCCAGCAAGGTGTTGTAGCATCCGTAAGCAAAAGAAGCATAAGCGCGGTTGGCATCGACGACGACAATCGTGTAGTCTTGGAGACTGGAGGCCGTGGCGAGTTGTTGAAGTTGTTCTGGGCCGCAGGGTTGTGGAGGAAGAGACACTTCGTCCAAAAGATCTTGAGCGGCTTGGGTGATCCGACGTTGATTGACATCAGAGCGGGTCCATTGTCGACGAAGATGAGGGTTTTATTGATGTTGATGGACCCCTCAAGCCAGAACGATGGCTCGTGGACATCATAGGGTTTGATCGTCCTGTGGGACGCGTAGGACACAGCGTTTGACTTCTCTGAGACGCGTCGAAGCTTGGTGACCTGGTAGGTGTTTTCTTTTGTGACCGGAGCCCACAGGGGCACCACGCACGTGAACAAACGAGAGGGTGAAGGAATCGTCCATTTCAAATTGTTCGTTGTAGTTGAGTATGTGGGAGAGATTCCCAAGTAAGGCATCATCGCGTTGACCTTGAGTCCGCTATTCTCCGGCACGTAGTCCCCATCCGTTGTAAGCATTGGCGATACGATTGGAAGCGAGAGCGTCTGGGATGTCTTCGTCGTTGATCAAGTCATCCAGAGTGGCACGAAGACCTTGCACGAGAGCATCGGCTAACCGTTGTCTAGGAATGAAGGCACCGATCTGTCGAGGGCAAAGCTGAAAGACACGTTCACGTACACCCAGACGTACACTGTGTCGTTCCACTACAGGTTGTCTTTGGAACACGAAACGTCCTGGTGCAGCGCCTCCTAGTTGTTCAAAATCTTTTAACGCTTGAGCTAATTCATCATCACTGCCCATGATGGCAAAGAGGATCCATGAAAAAAGACGGAGTGTCTTTTATAGATGGGTTGTCACCTTGAAGGACCTTGACGTGTGTCATGGATGGGACCAATCAGAATGGAGAAAGGTCTCCTGAGGGGATGGGGGCATCCCCAAGAGAGTCATGTGACCCATAGGTGAAAGGGGATTGGTGAAGCGATTCCTGTTAAGTAGCGAGTCAGACCAAGTTGGGTGTCAGGAAACGTCATGGAGTCTGACCGGAGGAGACGTTTCCTGGAGTTGGCAGTCTCGAAGCATCGGATCGAGCAGGACCCAGAGTACTAATAATAATAATAATAATAATATTTCATTTATATAGCGCTCACATCCATTACCTGTCCGAGGCGCTTTACAAAATTATCTCTAAAGCTACAATTATAAAATTTAGGAATAAAAATTAAAAACTAAGAATTAAAAATATTGCCTTCATAGGATGATGGACTGTCCAGGGTGTCGTTATTGCATGGGCGTCTACCGCCGTCGCCCGGAAGCGTACGTCATTTGCCATTGGTGTCGATTGCCCATTTACAGAAGGGGTTTTCTTTGTATCCCCCTTCAAACCCACTGTCATTGTCTTTTGTAGGTGATGGTGGTCGTGTACGAAAGTCGTCACAGGATTGCATGGAAGTGTCGTTGTAGTTACCACATTTATACTTGTCCATGTCTTCAAGTCTCCTACGGACGTCGTCGTCCGGGTTCCATGATCTGTTGGCATGACGTGGGTTATGGTTTTCCACTGTGTGTTCGTGAGAGAGGTGATTGGTGTCATTTATGTCAGGGATTTGACGAGGTTCTTGTCTATTATTAGATGGTGGCGGCCTATCATAAAAATCATTGGACCAAATGGGTGTGTCGAACGTGCCATCATTTTAAAGTGACGTGTAAGTACTGCCTCAAAGGCTTGAACCGGTACACCTGTATTTGTTCCCTCTGTCTCCATCGTTGCACGTGTTGGGGGAGACATCCCGCGCTGTACGAACCTCAACGTTGTTACACGGGTACTCGCCAATACCATCTTCTTTTTTCCTAGTTGATCTGTCATTTGATGAAAAGGATGAAGTTTTACACCAATCCGATCCGCATTAACAAGGAGTCGCGTTTACGGTTACGTTTCTTTTACGAAGCTGATTTTTTATTCAGGTCGTCTGTCATGTAGAGAAGATACTTGAATGCAACCCAAGACCATCGTGTACCATTGCTTTTTGGACATCCCTTCTCTTTTATTGTTCTAGGAAGGATGTAGGTGTCGTGGCCCTTTAGCCCATCTTCATGTGACAGGATTGGTTTGGGACGCGTTACTGATGCATCGTTCCCTCTTCTATTAGATATGGTGCCGTCTCAAGAGGCGGACTCATTTCTCAGCCCAACGCAGTTGGACGGTGAAGGAGTTTCAGATCCTCTTGGAAATATGGAAGTCAGTGGTGAAGACTGGACCTCCCGAACATAGTCACGGACGTCGTCGTCATCGCCATCGTCGATAATCGATTCTCCTACCGTCGTCGTCTTATATGCGGTTTTTTTCGATTTTTATAGCATTGGTGTAATTTGGCGTTGTATGGAACGGCGTATTCGGCTATGAAGCCACGCACCCTGAAACAAGATCTTGTCCAATTTGATGTTTGGAGTCAGATAGATGACGTGTTCTTTTTCGTTTGACAGACCATGACTGTCTACGTGAATGGGGAATGGTTCATGCTTTGGGACTCACCTTGTTGTGCGTTTGGACCCGTGACATGCATGCGTTGTCTTGGCGTGATGGATGGATTGGATCTTTCCATCCTACACGGCCAAAACTGTCAAGGACCGTATCGACGCCGTAGGGAAGTGGGTGTTATCGTCGGTTCTTATATGGTATCCATATGATTTTTTGTCAGGTCATGGTACGTGCCGACCGATGCTTTTGTACGTGGAGTGGCACTTTTAAAGTGCACGAGAGAAGACCCTATACGGCCAAGGTTCGAATGATGTTAATGGAAGAACGATTGACAGGATTACGTTTTTTTATCTAGGAATTCATGACTGTCCCTTACGACCGTTGGCCACCGTGCGAAGAGGAGGAGGAGAGACCCAAGTCGATATGTCGAGGGTGTCAATGGGGAAGAATAACGACTCAAGAACGTTTAAAGACGGTGGACCATTATTTGTCCATTTGTGGATGGTACCACGAGGAGTTTCGATGGACTAGAGCCCAGTATTTGCAAGAGGTCAATGGATTTTGTTTTTTCGTTGTAGGCCATCCTGACCGAGACCCCTGAACACATGCAAGCGATGTACAGAGAGTGGATGTGTTTTCGATGTGATGCAGAAAACTATTCAACTGTTCAGAAACTAGACATCATCGATCGTGTTGTGACACGATATGGCTTTTATAATTATCTAGGATCGGATCCATTAGCGGGAGTGTTCGGACATCTATTTTATGAGCATGATCTGTTTATGATGGGTTTGAGCCAGAGGAGAAAGGCGTAGCCCTTTGTTATTTGGACCCACCTCTATGGCGTCGTCAGATCATGATCCTGAGCGATGATAGACATTTTTGTTACGAGTACCGAGGGACATTTGGATGTAGGTACGGGACGTTATCACGGTTTTGCACCTCCATATTGCCCTTGTTCTGAATAGGTGTGAGACCGACCGCTTCGTTACGTTTCAGGTGTGTTTTGATCTGACCCTATGTATCGATCGTAGGAGACGCCGTATGGTTTACGGTTGCTGTTTCACATGGACCCTTATCTTTCTAATGGAATGGCCTTGTTACGGCCTACATGGAAACTTAGGAAGCGTTTTTTTTTCATCTCCATAGATGTGTACTGTGTCCCAGTCCAAGATGATGACACGTGTTATCAAGGATTTGGACGACTACCGATTGTGTTGCCCTACCCAAACTTGTACGATTCTTTACTATTCTGATGCATACATTGAGATTTGGCGTCATCGACCTTATTTGATGAGACAAGATTGGGATCACAGACATTTTCATTTCATTTTGACGCATTTAGAAGCCTATGTAACCATTCGCCATAACCAGGAGGTGAGAGACTGACCGACTGTTTTGTCACATTGCAGGTACAATTGCAGGTACAATTTCACCAACGATCCCACATTTCGTTTCAAACCGCGTTTCAACGATTCTCCCACCACACCTTCTACGTCACCAAACGAACGACCACTCGCGGCAGCTTGAAGTCCCGATTGCATGGCATTCATAAATACGGGCGAAGCAATCTTGATCAACTCTTCCGTGACACCACTCCTGTACTGACCATGAATGAGTGGGGGATGATAGCGTGTCAAATTACCACCTCGCATGATGACGGATCTGTTTTTTCCTCTTGTGTTTTCCCGTTTTTATACCTGTTGCACCTTCCGGAACTGAAAGGTCACAATGGTCCTCGTTCCTTCTCCAAAGTTAGCCAGGCGTCCATCAATCTCAGCCACACTGACTTCGATCACATCCAAATACGTATGACGCATGGGCATCCATTGAATATGGATCGGTTCAAAATACACAGAGCCTCCCCTACTTCGATTATAGTAGACTTCTCGTACCAGTGGGTGTTCGGAGTCTCCCATGATATTGCTACTCACCACATCCGAGAAGACCAGTAAGGTTGGTGAGGCGTGGCTCACGGCCTTCTGGAACGCTTTGGTCAAGTTGGTAAATCGCCAGTCCATTGTAAAACTCAATATGAGCGATCCCGAGTCTACCATCCAGAGACGACCCTGCAATTCCGTCCTGGGTACCTTGATCGCTTTCTTAGCGTTTTTGTCGTAGATATCGTATCTGAGATTAGGACCCAATGCATACGATCCACTCGACTTTTGGAGCCATCCCATACAAAAGGCCAGGTGTTCATCCACTCGAAACTGCACGATATTGTTACTGATGTTGACATCTCCGCGATTTTGGAGAATAGTAACAATAATAATAATAGTTTATTTATATAGCGTGAATTCCTGACGCTAAAACACGCTTTACAATAATAACAAATAAAATAATACAATAAACTATAAAAATTGGGTTCAGCATAGGGAGCGATCGACACTTGCCACAACGTACTCATCTTGTCAATGGTCCCGGTTCGGATGACGTCTACCTTTATAACCCGTAGCACGTGTCTCTCTCGTGCAGGATCACGAGGCGATCCCGTGCCACCTTGTATAAAAAAGATCATGACCTTCTCGATCTACCAAAACCATGTCTCAAACCGTCACGACGCAAACAGAAGAGGATCCCATCCATTTAAGGCTTCTCCGACGTTTGGAGGCCCTGTTAGATTTGCCGATTTCTACTCTGAAAGGGGCCTGCCCAACTGATACTACTTCCCACCCGAAGACTACCCACCCCTTCGATGAGGTGTGCATGGTCCTCGATCTGCAGTATTTTTGCAGTGGACGTCAAATCTTACCTCGAGAACTGGCTTGGTGCGATCATACCGGCAAACATCACAGATCCATTCACTACAAACCTGCTGTGGCATGGTCCAATCTGTCTGCCCAAGATCGACGTATGGCTCACCATGTCTCCAAACACGTCCACGGTCTCCCCTACTATCCAAGAGCCTCCTATCATGTCGCCAGTGAACTCGTGGTGGACGTGCGTCGTCTCTATCTACCAGACCCCCCAACATTCTCTGGTCACCCACAAAGGAGGGATCGAAGGCACTTGGCTCCAAACTTGGCAAATCCCTTATCTCGATCTAGAGACTTGGGGATGTTCCAAATTTGAAGATCTACCCCGTCTGAGTTCGATCGCTTCCTGTGGACAACACGAGAATCCCTTACAGCTCCATTGCCCTCAAGTGGAATGCTACCATTTCGTTCAGTGGATGCAATCTTAACGCTTGTTGTCTTATGACACACGTTACATCAACCACGAACGAACTCAAAGATTGATGGCCAGTCAAAAAACCTCCACACCCTTACGTCTCGCCTGGCCAACGCACCCTCCACCCAACTTTCGTTTTCTTAAACAACATAGATGTAACCAGATTTGAATAAAACATGTTTTTTAATCACACGCTTGATGTCTTGTTTTAAGTCTTGTCCCTGAGGAGATCGAGCGAAAAAAAAGACAGGCCCAATGGTTGAAAGAACAGGAGAAAAAAAGAAAGGAAATGTCGGAAAAGCACTACCAGGCCAACAAGTGTTTAATATGCCTAGAGAATCATCTGACGGAACCCCATTCCTTAGAACACTTCACGTTCACCGCCATCTGTCGCCATTTGGGGAGCCTAACGAACCTCAAGCATCAATCGCTCCCAATGAGGATGTTTTGCTGTCGTCAGTACATCCACGACCGATGTCTCTATGCTTTTATGGCCATGCAGCACGGGTACAAGCCGTACAAAGGGAGACAAGAATGGCGGTGTCCTCACTGCCGAACCAGTTTACTCCTCATGGCTTCACGTCACTTTCCCGAGACTGTCAACGCGCCTTCGCCAGGCGCTCGGGACCACGTCCGGAGGAACTTGTTCGGCAGTTAGGAACACTGCCTGCACCCGTTCTATCCAAGCCTCGTTTTGTTGCATTTATGGATCCGCTGACCACCTTGGTATACCAAGCAAACACTGTGTCGCCATCCAAGAAACACTTTGTTATCAGTTCGTTATTGTTATTTCTCTTTTTATTTGGGTAGTGGGTTCTGGATCCCACTACCATTTTTGTTGAGTTTATTGTTAGGGACGAGGTTAGGCACCAGGCCTCCTCACAAGTTCCCGCTTGTAAATACGTTTTTGTTTATTAAACCGTTGGTGATTCGTACAAACAAAAACCAACGTTTCATGATGTGTGTTTTCACCCCCCCCCCCCCCCCTCCCGGATCTTGTACATAGTTGGCGTACTTTCACTTGTAGTCGCCAACTTTTTTAACCAATCAGAAGCCGATGCATGTCTTTAAAATCAGCTCTCGACCAATCAAATCGCTCCATTTCCAACCGTCAAAACCGGCTTATATTCCCCCATAATACTACTCCTGCTGTAGAATTCTCAAGGGCACCCAACGAGCCAATTAAGCCAAAAGCCTTTGAGAGACATTTCCAGACTCTTGGTAATGTATTAAGACTTCTAAAGAGATATTTTTTATCTCCTAGAAAAATTTGATCTGGTGGGAAATTTCAGCTGAAAATTAAAGTGTCCGAAAAGTTTATGGAATGATATCTTCATTTCAGAAATTGCTACCCGAACGTTACCTTCTAAGAACTTCCCAGCCTTGAACCATTTGCTCGTCTGAAACTTCTACATGACCTTTTGAAGTGTCAAAAATTGCAAAAATATCCCTTCTGCAAACGTAAGGGAATACTTTTCCCTGGTTGCGCACCTTTTAGATGATGTTTTTGTAAAGAAATCTATAGCTGTTTGGCAACGTAGAACCGAAATTTTTAGAACAGTTTGACTCTCCCGAACACATATTTCACCGAGGATTATCCTTGGGTGCCCCTGATTTCTGATATCATGTTAGTTTATCGACGATTTCCGTGTATTCATTTCAGCGTCCTTACAATATCATTATTGGAAACACATAGTAAGCCGGAAGTAAAAAGTTTATCTTGGTAAAGTCATCTGTGAGCAATTCCACTCACGTGTACTTGTTTCCTATACATCAGATTGCAAAAAGAGGTCAGGGGTGAATCTAGAGTAAAAAAAGATCTCAGCCAATCGGGAAATATACTCCGGTTGTTGAACTTGTTGGTAGCGTTTTTCATATTTTAAATAAGAGGCTAGGATTAGCCTAAACTCGGCCCTAAAAAGATGCAGTGGTGTATGGTTAATTCAGCACTAAACAAAAGAAAAGAGAGAAGTCTGTCCTTCTCACATTGGCCTTACATTGCGCTTCTCATGATGTTCGAATGTGTATGTAGTGAATACTCGGACCCATGTTATCTTCATTATAGGTGGTGAAAATGACCACTTGACCGTGGAAACGAGGTAAAAATAGAGTATTTATTCCAAAATGGCTGAGCACAAAGGAAGCGCTAAAAGAACGGTTTAAGCTTCGCGATTTGGTTGGAGAAACCTCCGAAATGACACGTCGAATCATCTTTTGCAGAAAAAAAAATGAAATTAGATGTAAAAATATCTTTCAAAGATGACCGACCTTTCGTGCAATGATGCACGTAAAGGTCACTTTGTCAAGTGCGCGACAGGTGAGGATGTGCACTTTGGTAGTTCAAATATATCTTGACACTTGAAAGTACTCTGTTAATTTGTTCAAAGTCTGTACTTTCAGAAGTACGCAAGTTCCATAAGGATGGCCATGCCAAATGAATTCATGGCATGAGAATCAAATATATTAAATATAACATTTATTGTAATTCAAATACTCACAGTAATATACGCCCAATTGTCAAAATAAAAGAATTATAATTCTCTGTGATCAAATTGTGGAAAGTACTTATCAAAGACATACAGTACGCAAAATCTATTGTGCAACTTCGATGTACATTACCAGTATGACTTCGGAAAAGTTGTGTTGAACACTATGACTTCTGCAGGTAATTCTGTTAACAATAAATACGTTTGTCTCGATAAGCTCGATAAAGCAGTGTAGAGTTCATTTCCTACATTCATAATAATTATCAAATCTGCTAGGGAAGTGATCAATTTCCTGTCATAATTATATATGATAGCACATAGTGACAAAGCTGCACATTGACTAACAGCATTTGATCCAAATACTAAAACATCACGTTGACAGTTGTTTTACTAGGATGAAGGGAATGTGAACCAGGGTTTTTCTAGGAAAGGTTGAACTTACCGGCAATATGCCATGCTGTGAACCAGACTTTTAACAAGAAACCATTTCAAAAAGAAATGGTGTTTCGTTTCCCGAATGGTAAGGGAGGGAGGGAGGGAGGGAGGGAGGGAGCAGGGGCCATGGGCTCAGTGGTGAGAGCACTCGCCTCCCCCCAATGTGGCGTGGGTTCGATTCCCAGATGCGGCGTCATATGTGGGTTGAGTTTGTTGGTTCTCTACCCTGCTCAGAGAGGTTTTTCTGCGGGTACTCCGGTTTTCCCCTCTCTTCAAAAACCAATATACTTTGATATGTATTAACTTGATTTGATTTCATTTTTGCACGGACCCCACAAGCTATTCAGCTTTGAACATTATCGTGTAAAATTAAAGTTCTATTATTATTATTATTATTATTATTATTATTATTATTATTAGATCTGCTAATCTGTTAACTATTATTAAATCTGCTAAGGAAATTGTACCACCCATCCTTACTTGAAGCGTTTACGTCCTGCAGGCTTATCCCGCTCGATAAGAACCCGGGAATCAGACCAATTGGCGTTGGAGAGGTACTAAGGAGAATAGTGTGGAAAACGGTCAGCTGTTTCTTAAAGGAGGAAATAAAAGAAGCGGCAGGTCCCTTAGAAGTCTGCGCTGGTCATAACGCAGGAGCGGAGGCTGCGATCCACGCAATGAGTCAAGTGTTTGTTGAAGAAGGAACAGATGGAATATTGTTAATTGATGCTAGTAACGCTTTTAACCAAATGAATAGGTCAGTGGCTTTACACAATATCCAGATCATGTGCAAAGAAATGGCGCTCTATGTTATTAACACGTATAGAAGCCCATCTAGACTGTTTATCTGCGGGGGAGGTGAAATACTTTCTCGAGAAGGCAACACACAACGAGAGCCGCTGGCGATGCCATGGTACGCCCTTAATACATCTATAATGATTTAGAAATTGAGGGACCACTGCCCATTGGTTAAACAGGTGTGGCTTGCAGACGACTCAGCTGGAGGAGGGAGTATTGTGCAGTTGTATAACTGGTACAAGCATTTGAGTAAAGAAGGACAAAAGTTTGGATACTTTGTGAATGGGTCAAAGAGCTGGCTTATTGTGAAGTCTGGGGAACTTGCAAAGGAAGCAAAGAGGGTGTTTGGAGAGGAAGTCAACATAACGACTGAAGGTCAGCGCCATCTGGGAGCAGTTATTGCGTCGCAAGAATAAAAAGATCAGTATTGTGAGGAGAAGGTTTGTGCATGGAAAGAGGAAATCGAACGTCTCTCTGAAATAGCGAACAGCCAGCCTCATGTGGCGTACATTGCTTTCACAAAAAGATACAAGTCGAAGTTCACCTACTTCATGCGCACGATAGGATCGTTCGAAGATTATGTCGACCCAATCCAGGAGGTGATTGAGGATTTACTACTTCCAACTTTGTTCGGTCAATCAGAGCCTCTTCCTAACGAGGTGCGCAGACTTGCTACCTTAGCAACGGGTCAAGGGGGTCTAGGCATTCCTGATCTGAGATCCGAGGCACCCCAGCAGTTTGCTGCCTCGAGACTATTAACCACCGCGCACGTAGATTCTATTACATCACAGAGTTCCATCATGGTGCCAGGAGAGAGATCTATGGAGGAGCTAAAGAGGCATCAACAATCGCTTAAGAGAGCAAGTGCGAAAGAGAAAATGGATAGCATCGATTCAAGCCTCTCCCCAGGCCTGCTGCGACTGGTCAATCAATCAAGGGACAAGGGCGCAAGTTCTTGGCTGAATGCGATGCCCCTCACAGACCAGGGTTTAGCCCTGAACAAGCAAGAGTTCAGAGACTCGCTACGCTTGCGTTATGACCTGCCCTTAGTCGATCTACCAAGTCATTGCATATGTGGGGATAAATTCACCGTTGGCCACGCCCTCTCTTGTAAAAAGGGGGGTTTGTAGCACAGAGACATGATGGTGTACGGAACTTGTTAACGACATTCATCGACAAGATCTGCAATAATGTCGAAATCGAACCACGCCTTCAACCCCTGGACAACGAGCGATTTCATTTGAGGAGCGCTGTTACAAGTTCTGAGGCAAGGTTGGACATCAAAGCGGGAGGGTTTTGGGCAAGAGGAGTTACGACATTTTTTGATGTCAGAGTTACGCACGTCAACTCCAAGTGTTACCAGAGCAAGCCAACATCGGAAGTGTTCAAGGAGCAAGAAGAAGAGAAGAAGCGCAAGTACCAGCAGTGGGTGTTAGATGTAGAAATGGGTTCGTTTACGCCTTCAGTGTTTGGAACCAATGGCGGAATGGGAAATGAGTGTCAGCGGTTCTTAAAGCATCTCGCAGACAAGATAGCTCAGAAAGATACCGAGCCTTATCATATTGTAATCACTTGGATCAGGACACAGATTTCGTTTGAACTCTTAAGATCGGTACATGCATGCGTTAAGAGGTTCGCGAACGCCGTTTCGTAGCAAGATAGAGAATCATTAGACTGTAAAATAAATGTAGCTAGTGCGGATATTTGAGATACACGGTCTATATGCTTTTATACTCGGGCCGTTTTATGGACACTGGTTTTGCCGTCATTAGTATAATTCGATTGTATGATTTTAATATCTCTGCATCATGGAATTCGTAATTTCATAGCATTTTGAATTTTTTATTATCAATCATTTCTATTTCTTTAATGTAAGTAAGTGAAATAAATAAAGTTGTTTTCTTCTTATTATTATTATTATTATTATATGAATACAGTGCAGGATGCAAGACTGGATATACATGCACATGGTTTTTGGGAGCCCCAGCGGTCATCCTTTTTTGATGTGAGTGTTTGTCACCTGAATGCTGAATCCTATAGGGACCTCGAGAATGAGAAAGCATACAAAGAAAGAAAGCATTGCTCGCTTACACAAGAATGAGAAAAAGCGTCAATGGCTGGTTTTCACTCACGTGATCAACAGCCATGTTTTTCAACGAAAATAATAGAGTTAAATTCCCGGAGGATTTGGTCGGGGCACAAACATGGCCGCCTTTTCTTTGTTTAGGGGCACCAACATGGCGGTCGTGACGTTTTATTTTCACTAATCCTACAGCCAGTAAGAATAAACAAGCCGGGAGCTCCGCTTTTAGGCTTGGCTAAATCTAGACAGTCGAACCTCGATTATCCGGACTCGTTGGGACTAGACGAAATAGTCCGGATAATCGAGAATATGAATATTAATGAGGAACAAAAAGTAATGAGGAACAAAAACATTAAGAAAGCGACATTTAATCGTGAAGCAAAACATTTGCAAATCGTTTGGAAAACAATATGGTCTACATCTTCACTGTCCGTTGTGAATAACAAACTCGCGTTTACTTTACTTTTCAACGCTGTAGTATATGGCTAAGGATCTTGATGATGACTAATAAATATTCATGACAAAATTGGGACCAGAAAAAAAGTCCGGATAATCGAGGTCCGGATAATCGAGGTTCGACTGTATAGTACTTTAGTTTTTAAAGAAAGACAGGCGCACCTTTAAATCCAAGTCATCAGTATCACCATTGTGTCCCCAGTAGTTCGCAGTGTTCGTTCTGTCATCTTCCGGCGCAGTTCCTGTGGCATTTATGGCCTTCCGTTGTTTCCTGGCAAGTACGTTTTTCTGCTCCTGTTCCCGCATGCTTCTCACGTTTTCAAAGTTAAGGACGTTGGTGCCCATTGCTACTGCGCATTTTTTTTCGCGCATGTCACGCACACGTCATGTATCGCAAACCACGAAGCATTCCCCTTTCTGGAAGCATTCTCGTCCCCAGAGCTGCGATCCTCTTGGCCAGCGCCTCGGATCGAGAGCTCTGGAAGCTCTGGCAGGTTCCAATCCGTTCTCGCCACTGATTGGTCAGATGGAAACACAATAAAAATGATAACCGGAAGAAATCGGAAGAGAATGGCCGAAGGGATTCTGTTTTCTGTTTGCCGTACTTGCAACAGATATATTATTAGTAACAACCATCCTTTGGATTTATTTGGTGAAAAGACAATTAGGGAAGGAATCGTACGGGATTGAGAAGAGTTTTCTGGTTTGAAAATTTCTGTCGACGATGGTTTATTACCATCGCGAATATGTAGATCTTGCTACGTTACGGTCACGACATTTCAGGAGTTTATAAAGACGGTAGTTCATTCGAAAGCTCAGCACGAGTCGGTTATCCGATCTAAAAGAAGGAAGTCTGTGCAGCAGAGCCCGTCCTTCACCAGGTGTGGGACGCGAGAAAAAAAGGAGCAAGGTCAGCTGGTTATATGTTACGCAGGATTTTTGACTAAGCTCGATCGATTCATGTGTTTACAGTGTAATTATTGTTCATGTGTTTAACAACGCAAAGCCTTGACTCCTTTTGAATATGTCCGTGGTGAGGAAGAAAAGATTAAGCCAACAGCTAACCCGGCTATCGCGTACTTTTTTGTTACATTCTCTTATTGCAATAATGAAATTTGTAAGTATATTTTCTTTGTGTAATATCGCATTTAAGTTGGAACTTGATTCCTTCCATGTCCAGTTTGCATTAGTTATAAGAAAATCATACAACTAAGGTTGATACAAAAGGCTTCAGTTGAGAGCAACCCCTGATGAAAAGAGGGACTACAGCCCCTGATGAAAAATGGGGATAAAGGGGGGGAGGGGGGCTATCCAAAAAATGGATAAATTCCTGTCAAGTTCAATCTCAAGTGATCTTGACAACCTGCATCTTCTGGATAGTTTCTTATCCAGAGGAGAGCTTAAAGGATTCTCCTGAGGCGAATAATTGTTTTAGTATAAATACACAGGTGATTATTTCAAAAAAGAGAGAAAAAAAACATTTCAACGCGAAAATCATCTTCACTTACAGTGGCAAAACGACTACTGGCAGCCATTTTGTCCGTCGAGGTGATTATCGGCTGATAATCCGAGATAGCGAGCCAATGAGAGTGCGCGATTTTGTATAATTACCTGTGTATTTATACTAAAATTTATTAAACTGGTAAATTGTAGGGTCAGAAGAGCTTAGCCAATAACCTATTCTTCGACAGGCGTCAACACTTGGGCTCACACATGAGGGACCCCGTTACATGCTAAATTGTCTCCATGTACATTGATTGCATACAGTGTCACGGTTAACAGGAAAATTTGGTTTTATCAAATATTTTGATAAAGGTCAAATTACCACCATGAATGATTTGGAAAGCTAACGTTTCGAGTGTTAGCTCTTCGTCAGAGTGAATGTTTAGTCAGCTAAAAAGAGATCAACATAATTCAGACTGTCTCTGTTTGCACCATAAAAAAGAAGCCCCACATGCATTTTGGACTATTTTGCCAGATGCACCCAACAGGCAAAGGCTTGGTTGAATCTGCTTCAATGACCATTGCTTAATAGAAAACTGCCTTCCGGAAGTGCTTCCCTTGAGATAAAGCAACCGATCAAAAAGTTATATTTTGTTGTGTTATTTAAGCAATAGAAGACGTTTTCCATGTTTACATAGCCTCATCTAAATGCCAAGCGCAGTTGGGAGAATTCTCAACAGTTATGCAAACCCGAGACACAGTCGAGGGTTTGCATAACATACACACCCATATTTCCAACCAGCCAATCAAAACGTGCGTCTGACAACACATAACCAATCAAAATTTGTGTGATGTCACAGCTGTGTTTACATACTCTCATCTAAACACAGCTATTGACCAATATTAATGGGAGTGCGTGTACTATCCTAATTATTTCATAATTTAGAATGTGCAATGATATTCACACGCAAAATACAGTGTGCCTGCTACTGGCAATAATAATAAAATTATGATAACTCTTAGAACAACAAAGTTAGTCATTTATCTTATCACTTTCAATAATTTGCTTAAACCAACAAACTGAAGATGAAGATGAATAATAATTTAATTGTGATCAATCATTGTTAAAATTCACATTAAAAATATTAATGGTATTTTGTATCATTTGTTAACTGAATAAAACAGTGAATATATCAAACAACTGTCAACAATGATGAATAGTGGAGCAAAACCTCAGCAGATTTTGAAACATTGTGATGGAAGACATGGTTTTTGGATATGCAATTAGTTACCCTTAAGGATATCAACGACCAGTGCAAGAAGCTGTGCAAAAACAGTGATATACCGGGGGGGGGGGGGGGGGGGGTAGTTCCTCAGTTTTGCTAGTGCCAAGATGTAAGAACAAGGTGTCCAATGATATATATTTTCTAAAAATATGTAAACACATTAATATTTATGTGAAATTCAGGCAACTTAAATGACTTCATCCTGCATGTAGCTACATTTTGATCAAGATTTGTCCCCTAACATCATTATTTATCATCAGTAGGTTTAAAATACAAAGGAAATTATTGGGAATCAAACAATTATTATTTAGGTTGGATTCATTTTAACTTAAATTTAACTTTGAAGTTCAACAGTTACAAAGTAAATTGACTACTGGGTGCAAATATACAGATTTGATCCAGTCAGTCAGGGAGCAGGGGTGGTGCAGTGGTAAGAGCACTCGCCTCCCACCAATGTGGTGTGGATTCAATTCCCAAACTCAGCGTCATATGTGGGTTGAGTTTGTTGGTTCTCTTCTCTATTGCGAAAAGTTTTTTCCAGGTACTCCGGTTTTACCACATCCACAAAAAACATATTTGATTTGAGTTAATTTCATTAGTTTCCCCAATTAGTTCTCTAGTGCTAAATCCATTGACACTTACATAAAGTTGTTGTTATTATGATTATTACAAGTTGATAAAAAAAGTATACACAATTCCTAGGCAACAGACAAAATTGGTACCATTAGGACCCTTAGGCAGACTTTTAGCTGCAAAACATAAGAAAATAATTTATTACCAGTATATGTGATCATTTATTTTTAGTAATAAATGCTAATCTCAAGGTTGTTTACTTACGCATTATAATATTATTGTCTCTACTTCAATAAAGCTTAGAACATTTCCCATGCGAAAGTATTATCACTCGGATTATTTAACAGCATTTCATTCAGTGCAACTTGATCCCTGTCGTCAGCTCCTGTCAACCGAACCTCCTTTTAAAATTCAGTCCTCTCTCATCTTAAAAATTTGATCGTGTATTTGAGGTACTTAACTGCGAAATGACAAGCACAGATAGCTTCAAACCCTCGGACTTCTTTCCTTTCAATGTGATATCGCTTAAATCTAGAATTTCCATTCCATGATTCAACGCCTCGTGTAAGAGATTTGCCTTAGTCCGCCATTTTGAAAAAAATTCGAGACTGCGCAGAACGATCGGAAGTCCGTGAATCGCGGACTGTTAAATTGGAACCTGCCAGAGCTCTCAGTAGGTACGTTATGTATGGAGACATATACATAACGTACCTACCCTCCTGAAGGAGTACCTACCCAAAGGAGAGGCGTCATGTTTGCAACTCTGTCCATGAGGGAAGACGTAGACTGGTGAGGACGCAAGAGAGTAATACTGTTGTGCTTGATCAAGCCGTCTTTTTTTTCGGATTTATTTGCATTTATCTCGTTTCAATTTAATTTCTTTATTCACACTATTCTCAGTATTTACAGTAACAAAATCTAATTTAGAAAGAAGCAGATATCGAGGGGAAAATCATGTTATCATCAAAGAAACTGATCGCTGTTGCTGTTGTGCGGACGGGTTTCCTCGTTTGACACCATCGAGTGCAAATGATCATGGCATAAGGCTGAAATTTCCCTTGCTTTGGAAAAACAAAATTGCAATATTAAGAAACGATTTAGAGTACAATTTAATGCTAAAGTTTAACGCTAATGCACCTATTATCGCCCATCCCCTGGGGGAAGCCCGGTGGAGGGAGGGGAGTTTGCAAAGGGTTCAGCCAAATATCTCAATTTCCCTCTGATACAATGATGGGGCCACAGAACAAGCAAGGAGCCCCTTCTAGAGGGGCATAAGACTAACATAATTAACAAATAAAGAGGCCTCGCATGTGATCTGTTCCCTTGTAAAGCACTCAGAAAGCGGATAGAGCACTCAAGAAGTAGGGGAAACACGAGATATAGTCCGCGAGTGTTTTCCCTACTTCTTGGGTGCTCCATTCGCTTCCTGAGTACTTTACAACGGAAAAGATCATAGGCGAGGCTCATGATAATAAAACTCTTAATTTCCGCACGCATTCGGCTAAACCTTTTCGCAAAACTTTATTTTCCAAATCTTATGAGTGGCGTTAGCTTTTTATTTAACTAATATATTCCTATTTTTCACGTTACCATGTTACCACCAATAGCGTAGCTCCTACTCTACTATAAAAGCTACACGTAACCCATAATCCCTCGATTCGCTCTGACGAAGGGCTAACGCTCGAAACGTCAGCTTTTAGAATCTCTGTACGGTGGCCAATTTACATTATCAACTCCGTTGATAAAACTAAATTTTTGTATAAAACGGAAAATAGCTCACGTCCGGCTGCCGTCCGCGTCTCAAAACGCCCCCTATTGGTACAAAATGGGGACAAGTTGGTCTCACGCTTCTTAACCGTTTCATTCCTACGATCGAAACCTTCATTCTCCTAACTAATGCCATGGATTTCGTTGTTGGCTAGTCATGAGAATTTAGTGTTATATCAAATGTAGGCCTCTTAAACCTTTAAATCCCAAGAATGATTGATGTAAATTTTCTCCCCAAAAGCTCGATGCATTGTGAAGAAGAATGGTGTCTAGAATAAAGAAATTTGTCACCTGGGTGTTTTTGTCGAGATATATCATGAAATTCCCATAACTGACACTAAAAGTAATGTATGGCAGTCAGTAAGGAGAATTAACATTCAGATCTCGGGAGCGAAAGGGTCAAGACATTTTCTCGTGGACCTCTAGATTGACAGCTAAGAAAATAAAAAAATTTGGTTTTATCAACGGAGTTGATAATGTAAATTGGCCACCGAAGAGAGATTCTAAAAGCTGACGTTTCGAGCGTTAGCCCTTCGTCAGAGCGAATCGACGAAGGGCTCTGACGAAGGGCTAACGCTCGAAACGTCAGCTTTTAGAATCTCTCTACGGTGGCCAATTTACATTATAAACTCCGTTGATAAAACCAAATATTTGTATATTACTTCCCCACCGACGCAGCACCACAGTTTCTTTAGAAACTACCCCCTTCATTCATAAGAAAATAAAACAAGCTTTGTCGATTGGGCATCATTTTATTCAGTTCTCAGACTTTCTTCTTTTTTTCTAATTAACTGTCCCTACACTTTTCAACTTTGCCGAATGTTATTTCCCATTTCAAAGTTTTGCTGTCATGCGCAGTGTCAGTGAGAGGCATGGGTCAAGCTATGAGATGACGTCACAAGTTGCTTTACATTCTTGCTTTGAAAAAACCTTTACGATGCAAAGCAGTTTGTGACGCAACGCTCGCCAGCAAAAGTCGTGTACTGAAAAAACACTGTTGATCTCTTGCGAGCACCATACGTAAGATAGATGCTCTTCGTTAATCCCTTGCGCGCAACCGCCGATCCTAAGCGCTGATTGATTCGTGAAAATCCAGATTTTGTCTGGTATATTTAACCCAGTCTTCGTTAACTCTATTTATTTGTCTATTTATTCAGTTATTTATTAAAACCAACCAAAAATGGAAAAGGTGAATGTCACCAGGCCTCTCCCGATGGCGCTGAAAAAATCGCAAAATAGTGCTCAAATAGTGTTCGAATTTTGTAAAAAGAGATCGCGCTTTAGAAATTATGCTCAAAAGTTGCTAAAAATTTTGAAACATTCCCTCGGACATTTTCATAAGTGTGCCAATTTTTTTTAACCAAAGAAATTGGCCATAGAAGTAAAACACCAATGCTTTACAAACAAAACAAAACTTTAGAATTACAGATTTCAAACACTGACATGATTTCAAACTGCCTTACGTCAGAAAAGGAGAGCTCGCGCTCTCTCCATTGATAGTATGACACGCTCTCCGACTAGTATTCAAAGCGCCACGAACGCCTTCAGAAAGGTACTCAAGCTCTGTGATCTTAAAGGTAAACCGCCTCAGTGCGGCCTTCTCTTAAAAATTGCGCCAGTTTAATCACTATTCAATTTAAACCAATCTTAATACAGAATGATCCGTAAGCTATGTAGCGACAACAGTTAAATTGTGCGCGCGATGTACGACACTTAAAGCGGCGCGCGCTTCAGCAACAAATTCTGCACGCGCAACATTGCGCAAGTTGTCAACAGGTTTCTTATTTAAGCTGTTTAACGCTCAGTTTCTAGACTTTGCATCCTTAAGAGTACTATTCCTAGTTGTTGGAAGTTTCTTTAACGTGTATTCAGTTATGCAAAGCTTTTTCATGCGTATGAGTTTCTCGTGTACGCTACCGTAGTCTCTAGATCTTTCGAGTAAGTTCTATGGTGTCGCAAATCTCACGTGTAAGCGCCGCGACACCCAACTACCGTTATAAAAGGTTAATTTTATCGTTTACAAGATCAGTTGACGCAAGATATGTTAATTCACCATAAGTTAACAAGTTTCTCCAAGTTTATCATTGTTCTGGTGATCAAGGCAGCACCAAGGTAATTATCTTTGACGCTATTTTAGTTTGTTTATGTACGCGGTTTGTAGCTTTACTCGCTTAAGTTCAATTTCATCGCTTATAATTGTAAAATTAAGATTTTAGGCTTCAGTTAAATTCAAGTTGTATACGACATCGTTTTACCGTTATTTGTAGATTGATCTTAAGTTTTTTTTCTTTTACTTTTGTAACTTTCGAAGCGTGTAAGACATTTTTATATCCTGTTATTTTCGCAATCTTATTTTGTAATTTATTTGTATCTTTTATTTTAGTTCTCACGGTGTTTATAGAGTTTTAAAGGATTTTAATAAACATCAGTTTGTGAACAACGTCTAACCAAATCACTGGAGCAATAAGCTATTACAATGATGCGAATTTGTATTTTCCAGTGACGTTCTCCTTTCTCGTTGACGTCATTCTTGAAATCTCACTATGCTGTTATGCGCGCTGATAATGTAAACACAACTTCAGTTCCTTGCTTTGTTGGAACTTCCCCGTCAATTTCACAAAAATTAACAAATGGTTGATAAATTTAGTACTCTACACGCTACAAGCGCGCAGACGCGTATGACCCGACCGCGCAAAGAGGAGTATTTCACAAATAAGTAGCTGATTCATTGATGTCCATTCCTCCGCGCCTGCGCAACTTTCGAAGCAGTTCTTCGTCCCAGTGCTCGACAAATGTAGTCGCCTGCATCCAGAAGTTTGTACAGATTCACTCCCTTAAAGAAATGCAATGCGAAAGTGAAGGTTCACGCTGCAACCAGGTTGCAACTTTGAATTTCACTAAAAAAAAAATTACAATTAACAGGTAGCTACTTTCAAAATTTTTCAAACCAGAATAACATCAAACCATCTCAAATACCGTGCTATAAGGGAATCTTTGCTGGCGTCATTGATTACTTTTTAAACTTTGCTAAATCCCCAGTTTTAAGACTTTTAGCTTTGACAACGAGTCACTTTTTAGCCACCATTGCATTCTTGTAATTTTATTCGAGTCTACTGATTAGAATTTCGTTTTGTATTTATATTCCTATCAAATTTTTTCAGTTTGACTTGAAAATGACGTTAAGCTATTAAACGCCGAAACGTTCCCGTTTTTTTAACCGATGTTTTTAAGTTTTCATTTTTGGGTCTTTTTTGTCACAATGTTCTATCGTCAAACATCTATCAGCTGGTCTTATTAGATTTAGAGCTACGAATATAATTAAATCCAAAATCAAAAGAAACATAAATCGAACGTTTTAAATTAAGGTTTGTTTTTAGGAGGAAGGAAATTTGAATCATTTGTGAAGCATTAAATTTACTGAAGAATAGGTTACAAATGTGTTTCCAACATACCGTTTCAAAGCCCAGTCCGTGTAGCAAGTACACAACATCTCCAGTGGCAACATTTCCTGATGCACCCTGGGCATACCGACAGCCACCCAGACCGCTGACTGAAGCATCGACCATGCGAATACCAAGCTGCGTGACAGAGGCAACCATCACACAAGAAGGCGTAATGGTTTCATCATCATCATCATCATCATCATCATCATCATCATCATCATCATTATTACTATTATTATTATTATTATTATTATTATTATTATTATTATTATTATTATATCGCTTTGATGATCCATACGATGTTTTTGAAATTCATCTTTAATCAAGACATGTTTCGGATGAGACATCCATCGTCAGTTGTACAATGAGAAATAAACTAAAGTTGAGCAATAAATAGTAAAGAACACCTTCCAGGTGGGGGAGGGTGGGGTACACTGCCAATATGTTAGGCTCGGTTACTAAGTACACTAAGATGGCGGACAAGTACGAAAATGTAACGAAGAAGGGACCGATTGCAGAATACCGCACCACTATTGTTGTTGGCACATGGCGACGTTTTTTGAAGAAGGAGTCAGAATACAATAAATGTTATTCTTATTGAATGAGACGCAAATGACTTGCGTGGTAGTCTCAAAATAGGCTTTTTCAATGACTTGCTGGTTGCACTATTCCTCAACAATGACCAAAATTGGTGAGGTAAAGACGGCTTTCTTCCGTAATTCCAGGTACTTCACTTCATGATTAGCTAGCTAGAGGGCCAGGCGTTAATTACGATTTCGTAACTTTGCAATCCTCTTGCCTTTCTTCAGATATTGATATTGCTGTCTTGGATATTACTTTCTCTAAACAATCTGGGGTGAAAAATTACTTCAAGGAAGGCGGATCGTTTGCCCCATGAAAAAGATATTTAATGTTAAAAGCGGGACCTTAAAGGAATGTTAATAGCGGGACCTGAAAGGAATGTTAATAGCGGGGCCTTTAAGGAATGTTAACAGCGTGGCCTTTAAAGAATGTTAAAAGTGGAGCCTTTAAGGAATGTTAAAAGCATGGCCTTTAAGGAATGTTAAAAGCGTGGCCTTTAAAGAATGTTAAAAGTGGGTCCTTTAAGGAATGTTAAAAGCATGGCCTTTAAGGAATGTTAAAAGCGGAGCCTGTCATGAATGTTAAAGGAGGGGCCTTTAAGAAAGGTTAAAGGCGTGGACTTTAAGAAAGTTAAAAGCGGGGCCTTTAAGGAATATTAAGGGCGCTACTTTTAAGGAATGTTAAAAGCGTGGTGTTAAAGGAATGTTAAAAGCATGGTCTTTAAGGAGTGTTAAAAGCGTAGCCTTTAAGAAGTAATAAAGGTGCTGCCTTTAAGAAATGTTAAAAGCTTGGCCTTAAAAGGCCCCGCATTTAAGGAATGGTAAAAGCGGGGCCTTTGAGGAATGTGTTCAGCGTGACCTTTGAAGGCCGTGATTTTATTAAGGAAGGTCCATACTTAAAAGCGTGCGTGGTTTTTATCTAGTTGGTCATATTTTATGTAGAGGGTTGTGATCAGATGCTACGAAAGAATTTTTAAAGCTTTGAACGAATGTAAATAATAAATAAAGGTATTGACTTTAAAGAATGTGAAAACCCGTTACTTGATAACTTTGAGCATTGCCTTGAAAAAAAGATAAAACGTTGCATCCGAGAAACGGATACAACTACGTTCGTATTGACTTAAAGAATGTGAAAACTCCTTACTTGATAACTTTGAGCATTGCCTTGAAAAAAAGATAAAACGTTACATCCGAGAAACGGATACAACTACGTTCGCTTTTGAAAAGCGGTGCGCTTAGCGATAGTTAAGTGGTGCGTCTTTACATAGGGTCGTTTTTGTGCACCGAATTACATAGGGTGGTTTTTGGTTTTCTAGTTGGTCATATTTTATATAGAGGGTTGTGATCAGCTGCTACGAATGATCCCTTATTTTCCGACTATTCAATGATTTTGAGTGTCCGTGGAGTGTCCATACTATTCTAGCTCGTAGTTGTTCAAAAGCTTGATTTATTAAACAATTGAAGGAGAACCAAACGCTGTGAATTCCATGTTTTTCACTTTATTTCGCACAGAACGGGAACAATAGTAGTAAAGGTACACTGTAAAGCTTATTCATTACATAAAAAAAACCAGCATGTCAAGACTTGAAAACATGCATGCAATCAGTAAACATTCATATTCAACCTCAACAAATGAACCTTGTGGTGATTTGCACACATTTTATTGACCATGGGCTTGGGTTTTATTGACAACATTTGAGTCTTGCATGTTGGGAGACCATAAATATATATTTTAGGTATGTTACTTGAAGGTAAGAAATTAACTAGGATAATTTCCTTGTTCAGAAATGGTGCCAAAGTCAGGTTAATGTGGTGATTTGCAAACATTTTATTGACCATGGGCCTGGGTTTTGTTGACTTATGGCTGCATGCTCAATGATGCAATAATTATTATTTCTCTAGCTATGAGATAATTTTCAACAACGTGCAACTAGTAAACATCGATATTCAAACCCCATTTACACGACAGGAAAAAACGGCAAGGCAAGGATGAAAATTGGCAAGGGTAACTTTTACTCTAGGCAAGGCAAGGGTAAATTGTGTAGTGTAAACCGGCAAAGGATGCCTTACCGTACCAATTTAATTTTCGGTTTTGGGACCACGTTTAGAGGTTGACCCGTTTTTGAAGAAATCGGTAAGGCAAGGACGAAAACTGGCACCTTGCCCGTTTTAAAGAAGTGTAAACGTTCCCGCTTGCCTAGAAGCCAATTTCTGATCAATCTGCGCATGTTACAGCTCCACAACGCATGCTCAGAAGTTGTAGTAGATTCAAAATGGCGGAGAAAGGGAAGTGGACTGACGAGGAGGTAGGAAAGTTAATGGACTTTTGGGCTGAGGAACTTTTCAATTTTCCATGGATAATGCTAAAACTCCGAAGGAGAAAACGTCAGTGTACAAGACTCTACAAATGCAACTTGAGCAACAAGGTAGGAAACCTAGTTTTATACGACATTCACGGATTAATCAGTGTCAATATTTCTGAGAATTGTTTATAGAAAATGAAATACTTGTAAAAGACAGCGTCTCTTCTATTTTCAATAGGCGTCAAATGTGATGTAAAGGCGATTATAAGCAAAATACGGAAACTTCGTCAAAAGTATAAACAGGAGAAAAATAAAACAAAGAAGAGTGGGAGAGCTCGAGAGCGAAAATGGAAATTCTTCGATAAAATGGACGGCATAATGGGTCACAGGGCTAACATTTCGCCACCTCTGGTCCTTGATTCAAGTACTGACCAGACTGAAGAAGGCAACATGTCATATTCGGAAGATGTCAACATGCATCATGGTAATTCCATTTTGGTTTATCTAAAATTTATATTAAACTGTTGATTGGCCATGGGTATGTGCAGGGTGCACATAGACCATCATGTGAAAGGAGTAAGAGGTTCCGCTCTTGCTTCGAAGGAGTAAGGATACTGTGGTGATGTACTTTTGTTTAATGATTTCGCAGTTATGAGTGATGCTGAAAGTGATGGTGCTGTCGCGGGTGGAGGAGCTACCCCTCCTGTACAAATGGATTCACTTACTGAGGGTCCATCCGAATCATGTTCATCCACTACTCCAACTACAGGTTCGAAGCCAGTCATAAATAAGGTACCCAGTGGGAAAGCATTACCAAAAAGCTGCAGCACCAAAAGGACTAAGTTGGAGAGATCTCTTGAGCTTCTCTGTGACAAGATGATAACCTCGGCAGCTTCAGAAATGGACAGGTACTGAACTTTGAAATTCACTATGTTCAAGCAAGCACAGTGTTGTTGAAAAGTGCTTGCCTTTGCTGAGCACTTATTATTCCTTACCACAAAGAATGTAAGAAATTCATTGATGTTATTACCAACATTTCAAACGCCATACGATCCTGTCAAAGTGGCATAATAATAGCAACTCAGCTGAGATCATAGCAGTCTACTGTTTGCCTTGAAACTTGCAAAATTATTTCTTTGGAGTGTCAGATTTTGAGATAATACAAACTGTGGTTGTGAATATACAGTCAGGATTCTCAAGATCTGAGTTCTGTGAAGTCCTGCCTATGATATCAGTGCAATGTGCGCTTAGTTAGTTTTGACTAAATTATGAGATATATCTTCATATTGTTACATAATGGTCTTACAGAGCCTAAGAAATATGACACATTTGCACAATTTCATACAGCTCATGTGTGTGGTCATCAGTCGTTAAAACATTGTATCCAAAGAGGTTGTTTTTTGCTCCAAAGATTTTTCAAGATTGAAGAAGAACGGCACAAGCGTGAAGTGGCATTACAGTTGGAGCAGACAAAGATAGAGGCCGAGAGGCGACGAGAGGAAAGGCAACACGAGTTAGCGGTTCTTCAACTCTTAACACGCAATGCATATACGCCTACGACAAGCATGCAGTCATCAGCTGGACCTGTGGTATACAGTCCAACTGGGTATGATGATCCAGGCCAACGTGATAGCAGATTGTTTGGATGGGGCTATGGGACCATGGGTGGAGTAGTAGACGAAAGTGCGCGTTCATATTCGTCATCAGAGTCCAGCTACACACCGTTGTAATGAAAGGCTTTTTTTTCAAGTCATACAGTCACGTTTTGTTAAGTCTTTTACGTTCGAAATAGTCTAGGTAACTGCAAGTGTTTTAATATTAATTTTAAAAAGTTGTTTTACTTTGTATTTAACATTTGAAAAAAAGGTTCTCCACGCGATACTCGAAACCTTAGTTATTACGCACTTTACCAAACGAAATCCGGGTAATCCTCGACAGTTCATGAACACAAGTCTTTTTGTCGTGAAAAAAATGACATTTAAAAGGACTCAACATATGTAAACTGAGGAAACTAAATTATAGACATCAAGAACGGCATTATTGAGTAGCTTCATAAGAGTAATAAGCCTTCATCTGATTATTTTTCTCCTGTTTTCTTATGTTGTGTTTAACATTTAATTTCATTGCTAACAACGTAACTGACTGTTTCAATAAAGCTTTATTGACTCTTATGTATATTTGACAGTTCAAGGTTTCGTCCAAGTTGCTAGGAATGTGTGTCTCTCTCGTAACAAACAATTTTTCAGTACACCAATTTTTTGGTACCATAAATTTCCATTACATTGGGTTGCAATCTTTTCTAGCATACAGGTTGTGACCCTGTTCCAATGTTCTCACCATCTTGAGACATAAAAAAGGTCTTAAATGCTGAGCGAATGTCTGTGGCATCGTCTCCTCCTTCAAGCTCATTTGGAGGTGACTGAGGCTGAAGAAGGGCAATTGTTCCATCCATCCAGTCTTCCAAGACTTCATTTTTTTGTAATTCACACATGTTGTGAAGAACACAGGATGCAGCAGTTAAGTTGACCACTCCAGGTACCTCCATATCTATCCTCTTGGAAAATCTGCGAAATCGACCCTTCCATCGCCCGAAAGTGTTTTCGACTGTCATGCGCGCTCTGCTCAATCTGTAATTAAACACCCTTTGGCTCTGGGGAGTGTTCGGGTTTTCAGGATATGCCTTCAAAAGCCAAGACAGCAATGGATAAGCAGGGTCACCGAGTATGACAATCGGAACATCTTGATCCCCAATCCTTTCTCTGATATCTGGGAACAATGTTTTGTTGTTCCCTTTCTCATAGACACTAGAATTTGACAAGATGCGAGCGTCGTGAACACTACCTGGCCATCCAATGACAACATCCCTAAAAAGGTAGTTACAGTCTACCACAGCCTGCATGACAACACTGTGGTAACCTTTTCTGTTTACATAGTCGGTGTGGTCCTCCTTTGGTGCAATAATAGGGATATGTGTCCCATCAATAGCCCCTGCACACATTGGGAAACCCCATTTTTCTCTGTAAGTCTCAAGGATAGATTTCAGCTCGTCATTCTTTGGAATGTAAATTAATCTTCCCTGCAGACTTTTAATAATGGCACAAGACACATCTTTGATGGAATTACAAAGGAATGCCTTTGATACTCCAAAGAGGTTTGCAATCGTTCGGTACTCGGACGTAGAGGCGAGGTAGTAGAGTATCATTGCTAACTTCTTCCTCGCTGGAACGGCTTTTCGCATTGGAGTGTCATGTCTTGCTATTTCATGTTCGATTTCACCAAGAATAAACATAAACGTATTTTTTGTGACACGAAAATTCTCATACCACTGCTCTTGAGTAAAGGTACTGTCAGCCATTCGAAACCAGTCATCTGACTTAGGATTCATCCAGATGTTTCGTTCCCTTGGAGGGTTAATTAGTGTTGACATCGCGAGCATGAAAAGAAACATTTTTTTCCTACGGCAGCCACGGTATCTCATTAAACTCTCTTTCCTCTTCAGTTCCTCACTTTTCTGTTTCTTTATTTCACGTTGTCGTCGTTTCTCTTCAGCCCCGTTTTTTTTCCTTAGCAAGGAGTTTACGAACATCAACAAGCTCGACGCCATCTTTAATTTGCAAAGTGCGCATGCTCTGTTATAACGTTAAGCCTTGCCTCGAGCAAAATAGCCTTGCCCAAAACAACCTTAGCGAGGATAAAAAGATGTATGTGTAAACAATCCTTGCCTTACCAAAATGTTAGCTACCCTTGCCAATTTTCATCCTTGCCTTGCTCTT
>OX421453.1:27155030-27157530 GCA_949126865.1 Montipora capitata
CAACTCTTTTCATCCGGCTCTTAAATATACCTGGGAAATTTCGGAAACTTCATTGGCTTTCCTAGATATCAAAATTTCTATTAGAGGCAACGTGCTATGTACTAGTGTGCACTACAAACCTACAGATTCACACAGTTATTTGTTGTATTCATCGTCACATCCATCACATGTCAAGAACTCCATTCCTTATTCTCAATTTCTTAGACTTCAATGTCTATGTAGTGATGACTCCGATTTTTCCAGCAAATCAGAGGAGATGTGCCAGTTCTTCGAAAAACGTGGCTATCCTGTCTCTGTGGTCAAAGCGGGCCACCATCGCGCCCAACAATTTGATCGACAGTCATCACTACAAACGTCACAAAAAGATAAGAATGACAGAATTCCATTCACCCTCACTTTCCATCCTCATAATCACGCAGTCAAAAGCATCATTCTTAGTAATTTTAAATTACTCCAAAATGATCCCGAGACTGGTAGAATCTTTTCGCAACCTCCACTTATTTCATTCAAACGCGACAAAAACGTAGGCAACTTTTTAGTTAGAAGCGCGCTCAAAACTAACGAGCAACCCGGCACTTTCAAATGCGCGCGCTCACGATGCAAAACTTGTCTTTTCATTGTTAACACTAGCAAGATATCGGGACCTAAGCGATCTGTTAAGATCACCGATCGTTTCACATGTACCTCCGCAAATGTCATTTATTGCATAACCTGTACGTTATGCAATAAATTATACATTGGTGAGACAGGTAGACGACTAGGTGACCGATTCCGCGAACACCTTCGCGATGTTGAGAAGAATGACAAGGATGCATCTAAGCCAGTCGCTCGCCATTTTAATCTGCCTAACCACTCCAAAAAACACATGGCTATCTGCGGCCTTTCCCTACATCTAGGTACGACGGAAAGCCGCAAGAATCTGGAACAAAAATTCATCTTTCAAATCGGCACCCTTAATCCTCACGGTATTAACGAACGCTTTTCATTTAACAAATATATTCCTATTTTTCACGTTGCCATGTTACCACCAATAGCGTAGCTCCTACTCTACTATAAAAACTACACGTAACCCATAATCCCTCGATTCGCTCTGACGAAGGGCTAACGCTCGAAACGTCAGCTTTTAGAATCTCTGTACGGTGGCCAATTTACATTATCAACTCCGTTGATAAAACCAAATTTTTGTATTTACATATTTGCTTTGCTTTCCGGTGGGCTATAATAGCCATAGAAGCCAACAAGCAGTTTGTGAAGATGAGATTAACCTAGGAGCATTAGAAAGCTTGAAGAGTTCTGATGTAGAAAAGTTGGAGTGTCTAGTCGGCTTTGCACTGGATGCCCTTCCAGCAATAGGACAAATTATGGACAAGCTTGAAAAGTGATGATTAAGTACTGGTTGTTGGAAAAGTACTGGTTCTATAAAGTAGTGTATTCCTTTCCAGCACTGGAAAAGTTATATATCTTCTAAAGTTGCCACCACAAGATTTGCAATCAAAGTGCCACTTTTCAGATGTTGGACACCAAATTTAAATATTTTTTCCAATATATTTTCCAAGGTGCAAAGCAATATATTTTGTGTTATCTTATTCATGTTTTATTACTTCATGGGCTATTGAACCAACAAATATTTTGTTGATTTTGATATTGAATGCAGCCAAAATCAAACAATGAAACAGGCTGATCTGGATTTGTCTTTTATTAAAATATTAAAGCAATGAAGTTTATGACAATATTCTTCTAAATGGGTTATCCATCTTCATCACCTAAATCTTTGAAATCAATTTATTTCGTAAAAGAATCCCATTTGCAAAAGCATAGACAAGACCCCTTGCAAAACCTAAGAAATGATGACCCCCCTATTAATTGTTTAAAAGGAAATTTACCCCCCCCCTCTCGCCAATCTAAAACAGCCTTGAGCCCCTCTTCTTTTTCCCCTCCCCCCCCCCCCCCTCTACATAAATAATGACCGGTCCCTAATGAAGAAAATAAGAATGTTATTCTTGAACGTAAGAAGTACATTAAATTTCTTGGGTTATTGATTGATGAAAGTTTAAGTTGGAAAGACCATATTCATACCCTTAAAACAGAAATAAGCAAAACTGTCGGTTTGATTGCGAAGTTAAGACATATTGTTCCTAATCAAACTCTTCTTAATATTTACACGTCCCTCATTGTACCTTATATGACCTATGGATTAACGTCTTGGGGAAATGCATCTGAAACCTTGCTAAATAAAGTTCTTTTCCTTCAAAAACGTGCACTCCGTCTTATTCATTTTGCTCAAGCAAGGGAGCATGGAATACCTCTTTTCTTGAAAGGAAAACTTGTTAATTTGATGAATGACATCAACACTAATTTTGCACCGATTAAAGGTGATGTTTCACGAGCCGATTTTCAACGCCGATTTTTAATCCATGTTACACGAGACAGCTTTTAACGCAACTTTGTTGCGGCAACGGTATGTTACACGAGACGATTTTTAACGCAATATTGCTCGCAA
>OX421453.1:27167530-27170030 GCA_949126865.1 Montipora capitata
CCCACACTTTGTCAGCACCGGCGATATGGCTAGCTTCATACGAGAGCCACGTTTTTGTCACGTGGTCTCTGTTAGGAAGAGAGAGGACCCTGGGAATGAGAATGAGTGTTTGGGTAAAGACTTGTTTCCATATCTCAAAGTGCACTTGGACGTGAGGTGCCTAGAAATGAAATTAAATCACTGGAATCGGAATGCTAACACTTAAGGTTACTTCCCACCTTCAGATGCCAAAAAACCCTAACTCATATGACCAGCGAGACAACCTTTTCGAGTTCTTAGACCTAATGAGTGTAATTCAGAACTGAAAAATGGCATCGACCGTTTCAAATGGCAACGACCGTTTAGCACCCCTTTAACTGGCAGCTTCACATGCCATACATGTGGTAAGCTGGGTTGGGAACAGCCAAACTGTTCTCCCACGGCTGTGTGCCGAAACAGCTATCCATGGCTGCTAATTGACCGGGTGAAATGGTTGTGCGCATGCGTGATGTGTTGGCCACACCGGGTTGGTGTTAGCGTGTGATTGATTGATTTTTCCATAAGAGTTATTGGCGTGAAGAGCTTCCACGTGGGAAAATTGTTTAGGGTGAGGGCTAAGAACCCGAGTTCGAGTTTTGAAATTGTCGGACTCTTTTTTTCCTGCAGTTTTTCTTTTATAAGTGTTTTTTTTTCCTTTTTTGTCTTAATTTTTGTTAATATTTTTTCTTAGTTTGTTTCTTTTAATTTTCTTTGAAGTGAGGTGTGTAGTCGACCATTATAAATGGCATCGACCGTTTCAAATGGCAACGACCGTTCTGAGAAATGGCAACGACCGTTTACGAAAGGGAAATTTGCCTCGGCGTCATATGTGGGTTGAGTTTGTTGGTTCTATACTCTGCACCGAGAGGTTTTCTCCGGGTACTCCGGTTTCCCCTCTCCTCAAAAACCAACATTCGACTTGATTTGTCTTAATTGTTAATTTCAACAGTGTCCCCAATTAGTGCTTCAACGCTAGAACGACTAGACACTTAAAGTGCCAGCCACTACGATGAAAATTTTGCATGTCCTTTTTTCTCTAGATTTTGAAAATAGACCTACTAAATAGCAGAGTTTTGAAGCAAGCAACCGTGGACAATTTTCCTGTCGGTGTACGTTGGATCAGTGGCTTGATCTGATCGGCGTTATTTCAAGTTGAGAAACTAAATATTTTAAGCAAGAGCCGATACAACGTAGATTTGATTTTAGTGATGTACATCACTAAAATCAAATCTACGTTGTATCGGCTCTTGCTTAAAATATTTAGTTTCTCTACTAAATAGGTATCATGCCAATTTTTATCTCAAAATTCCCACGGAAAGTATGATTATTGTAACGTAGTTTTTCGGTTTTCGCTGTCCGCCATTACTCGAACAGCAAATGACCGTGAGCAGGGAAAAAGGTTGGGTCTAGCTGGATCGCCTGGGGTCTGACGTCATATGCGCAACGCTCAAAATAAACGCAGCTAATTTCCCATGCCGTCTGTGAGATGTGAGAGGTCGCCGAGTTGCTTTTTGCTGATATTATATACATTACTCCTTGATCGCCTTGTTCGCTTTGTCAAACGCCCACGAAGCGATGCGCGTATGACGTCACGAGCCAAGTCTTGCGTGAAGACCGCTTTCAAAATATCGCAGGCTTCTCCAATGCCGTCCGATTAATGGCGGACAGATTTGATTTTTAGCGGTTTTTGGCTGGCTATTTCCCGACTTATCTCGCTTCTATCGTTCCAAATTTAAATGCATTGTATTATTTTGAACATCTTGACTTAATTGACGTTGAAAAAATTCAAAAAGAAAAACCAAACATTTTCGTCGTAGTGGCACTTTAAATAAAGTTCCTTTCCTTCCTTTCCTTTTCTTTATAATACATTTGCTAGCCTTGATACAAAAGCATAAGCAATCGCCTCGAAGCGTAATTTTTAAATAATGAAATCATGAAACCTACCCAAGGGAACTCATTTCAGCAATAAGGGCATTTCTTAAGCTGTCCGTCGATTCGTTACTAGTAACGTCTTGTTTTTTAGCGGCACGGTTTCCGCCTTTGACCTTTTTGGCACGGGTTTTTGCTTCCTTTTGGTGTCTTTGCCCATTGTATTGCGTCGACGTCCTGAATTTCACTCGGCTGAGCGATATAAAAAACGTGTTGCAATGCGATGCTTTTCCCGGGAAATCTCTTATACATTGTGACAGACGCTAGGAGGTCCTGTTGTTCTATTGTTTTGCAGTTTTAGCAGGCGAGATAATCTCCAGGCGTGGCGCGAGTTGTTTACGAACCTTCAGAAGCGAAAATCTCGCATATGATTTTGCAAGGAATACATCCACTTTGACCGAATTTATAGGGTATGCAGATTCGGCGGATTGTCGTGAAATTTCGCCGTGGCGTCCATTTACGCAACACGTCTCGCACATTTTTAGCTACTCCAACTTTATATGTGGATATCTAGACGACCAATCAGAATATCGAAAAAGCCCGACACACTTTT
>OX421453.1:27185030-27190030 GCA_949126865.1 Montipora capitata
ACTCAATTGCTTGCCAGAGGATAATCTTTTTTGTTCAACCCCACGTTACATAAATTGGACGTAAGTCAGAGCCGACTTTAATGACTTAAGCCGTCGCATGTGATTGATTCCTCGGATACTTCTTCGACTTTTCCTCGCAACCTAATCCTGATCCATTTCGCCCCAAAAGCACTTGGACTCTTCCTCCTTACAGAGAACCGGCACTTGATACCTTTCTGGACGCTTAACATCGTATGTGACCGGCAACTTAACGAACACGAACGACAAGCCATCATGCACGAAACTGGAACACATAACATTATCATCAATCATCAAACAAAGGATAAGCGTCGGACGTTATCTTTAAAACCTGGTACATTAATTAACGAATACATGCCTCGTTCGACAGACCTCGCGACATCGATATCACCAATATCTTCCAAATGTGTAAAATCCGGTCTCAGGTTAATATTTGGTGATCAAAATTCATGATTGGTGATCCTCATATCACCTACAGCCTCGGTCATTAATCATTGGAACACTTGACACTACATGACACTGTACCCCGCCCCCCTCACAAAGTTGTAGAAAACTGCGAGTTTTGCTAGAAAATGTGCAATCAATAAATTACTGTGCTGTACTGTACTATGGCCGCGCCGGGTTTCTGTACTGTGGTTAGGACGATAACACACGCTCCTTGTAAACGTTACATGTGGAGTCGCTACATAGACGACATTTTTATGATATAGACACACTGTCCGTTTAGCGAACCTCAACAATTTCACAGCTTACCTTAACGGAATTCACCCACTATCGAATTTAAATCCAATCACTCACTTTTTAATAGATGTCAACGTTTCCATCCTCAAAGAGCAAAATTACCACTGACTCAAACACCAAACCTGTTGACAATCATCAACACTTTTTCACAGTCTTCACGCCACCATATGCATGCACATCAAACGTTCTTTTCCCTATAGACTTCCGGCGCCGCATTTACTGCTCATCTCCATGAACGTGGTGACAATCTCCCTTTCCTCAAACAAGAAATCTGAAGACGTGTGCATACAATATTACACACACCTATTACACGAGACGAGGCACTTTCAGCCACTCAATAAACCAGAACGCTTTCCCTTTGTTATAACTTCCAATCCAGCTAGCGCTGTCGTCTCCATTTCGTCTTCTATTTGCTAGCCTGTGTAAACAACCAACTTGTTCCCAGGGTCCTCTCTCTTCCTCAAATGAATGATTATCCTTCATTGTCAGTTTGCTCCAAATGAAGTATAATCCTCCATTTAGATTACGATCTGTCCCAAGCCTTGTGGTAGCAAATAAAAAGGAAAAAAGTGAAAGCAGCCCCTGGACAGGATTTGAACTCGGAGCACCCACTTTAAAGGAACTGTTTTTATCCACTTAGCCACTAAAGATCAAATGAATGAAAAATGTGCCGATCATTTACCAAAACTAATTAGTATATATATAAAATTATTGCTGAATAATGGTTAAGTGTAAAGCTTCATTTTAAAATGATTAGCTTTCTCTTGAAGTTTGATAATAAACCGACATTTTTCTCTGTGTAAGCTTGCTTCTTAGCGGGTGTTAATACATGTCTACAGCGGCACTTTTGGAAGAAAAAATTATTGACATTAATAAAAGGTGACAGCCTCGTCGTTAGTGATGTGGTAGTCTAGTGGTTAAGTGAAGGGGTTATTAATCACACGTTCCCAGATTCGAGTCCTGCGAGTCCAGACATTGAGGTTTGGCTTTTAAAAGAAATATGTTCATTTCCCATTATCCCTATCATGCTTTCAGAGTCCAAAATGAACGATAATACTTCACTTGGAAGAAATTGACAATTAAAAATAATCCTTCATTTGAGGGAGAGAATGGTTGGTCGATAAAGTATCCTGGTTGAGGTTGGTAAAGTTACGTTTCTATCTTGGGAAGGGAGACACCACTTGTTTTCCTTTACCAAATGTCGCTCACGTCCTTAATTAAACTTCAAATTGTCCCTTTTTGGGCTGCCTATATACAACCGTTATTTTGAAAGTAAAATGCGTAATTTGTCTGGAGTCGAACACGACACGAACTAAAATCCAAGGGATTAATAGACATTCCCCCCCCCCCCCCCCCAAGCGATGTTTAATTTCCACTCCCAACTGGGTTCATGAGATCAGTGAGGCAAAAATGTAACCATTTTAGCCTTCCTTTCAATTATCTTTCTGGAATCTGCAAAAATCTATTTGACGGTGACCAGCTGCAACCAGGGCAATTTCTCGAGGGAGGAAGTGAGAGGACCCTGGGAAAGAGGTTGGTAAATAACAAGCGCCGAAGCCGCATGGAGAACGGGGAGGAGCGCTGTGAAATTCCACAGCACCCCTGCCCATTCGCCGCTCTTTATTTGCCTCCCGCGCCAACGATTCCGCCAGCTAAGCAGGATAATTATTCGCAAGCACTTCAGCATTCTTGCTTTATCACCTCGTTGCTACGATTTCTTCAAAACTGCTCCTGTTGTAGCTTTTTGTCGTAATAACAACCTCAAAAACTGCATTGTTTGCGCCAAACTTCACAACCTCACCCAAGAAAACCAACCCCGGACTGGTTGTCATCGATGTTGCAGTAACTGTTCTACATGCACCTACATCTGTTACTGACAGACAAACTACTTCCACATTCCATTCCAAAGACGAAACAAGACATATTGCCCCTCACATCAACTGCAATTAAAAAAATATGGACATGATGTGTGTAGGTTTCACGGCTGAACATTTAGTAGGGTATTGCTGGATGGAAGGGTATGGATGTCGAGCACTTTAGTCTGGGATATGGTATAGAAGTCTAGATTAGAGTGTCATTTTCCTGGAAAGTGATGAGTTAGGAATGGGGTATCGATTTTTCGCGTTTTGGTGTTTTTATTCCGAAGTAGTGCAAAGGTCTATAAATACCTTTTCCAACATCAAAAACTAACGCAAAATATTAAGTTTTAAATTCCGCTTTCTTTGCGTTACCTGTTTTACCACCATTACAGTGACTGCCGGTTCTTGGTTTTATCGAAATACCCAATAATTCAATTCATTTTGCGACGTCTGTCTTCAGTACCAAGGTAATTTTATAACAAACTTCGTAAGTTTCAGTCAGTTTGAGCACATTGAAGCAGTCAAAATTTCCTATTGATCCTTTCCTTTGCTTTTATGTTCGTCACTTTTATCTTTTGCGAAGTTTTAGGTTAGTGTGATGAATCCGGAAGGCTGTTAGATTATCAATTACAATCTCTACTTTAAGCGAGTGAGAAATACATGAAAAAAGGAAACTCGGAAAAATCCGAGTCCCACATGGGATTTGAACCCACGACCTAACCCTTCTTGGTGTTATCTAGCTATTGAGCTATTGGAGACTCCCTAGTTAGCCAGGGTGAAATGTGGGTATCGACAAGAACGGCATCACACATTCACATAGTCAAATTTCATCACACAGTCTCCATTAGCTCAGTGGTTACAGCATTCAGGTAGATTCAAATCCCGTCGGATGGGGCTCGGATTTTTCCGAGTTTCCATTTGATGCACAATCTCTACTTTCATTGACAATTTATTCCATTGTATCAGTAAATGTTCATAGCCTGAAATCAAAATGGATACGTTGTGTTACCAAAACGGAACATTACGTCAAACAGGCGGAATGTTCGATTCCCCTCGGTTTCCTTTCGGTTTCCCGATTGCTTATCGGGGGTCTGATTACTGCTCACACGAAAACATGCGACCAATCGATATCCAGCTACGAAAATTGACGTCCAATCGGTGACCCGATTGCTGCTAACAAGACCAATCGGGATAGTTTTGACCTGACAAGATTGTCACGGCTAGCCGTGACACAATATTCGTATGTCGGGGAAATCTCAGACGATCGGGGATTTCGCAGTTTCCCGACCATCCCAGATTTTGCCGACTAATGAAAACCATAAATCGTAGACATCCCCGATAATCTGGGATGGTCGGGGACAAATCGGGAAAATAGATTTTCCCGACGTGTCCCAGATTTTTGCGATCGTCGGTGATCATTCCCGATATATCAAAACTCAAGTTTGTCCTTTCAGTGACGTCGGCGATGGTTCTTAGCTCGTTACTAATCCTTTAAATTGCATGTTTCACTTTTTGGCGCACTTTCCATTTTCCGCCAAAGTCACTATCGGGAGAATCTAGGGCAAACATCTGGCGATTTTCCGATATGTCGGCAAAATCTGGGACGGTCGGGAAACTGCGAAATCCCTGATCGTCTGGGATTTTCCCGACATATGAAAACTAGGCTTACTGCAATCGTTGCAATAAACTGCAGTACATTGAGAAACCAGACGTAACAAACAACAACGCAGACCAGTCGACAAACCTACCAACGGCCCCACTGAAGCCTACCACAGTTTCAGAAGACTTCTTTTCCAATGATCACACTGCCAAAGATATTTCACTTACCGTCACTCGAACTCATTGATTACAAAGCTGATAGTATATACATAGCAAGAGAAGCATACCTCATAAAGATTAATTGCAACGGCCTGGCGCACAGCCAGCCTTCTTTATTTTGTTTTTAGCTCATAAACATAGCTAACACCCTTGAACCTTTAGGTCTTAGTAAGAAAGTTGAAATGTAATCTATCCTTTCCTTATACATTTCTTTACCATTACATCATTTCATCTTTTACCGTTCCTATTATCGCATTCGTTAATTCCGTTAAATTCATATTCAGTATTGTATCATATTTCTTATACGGCATATCGCTACTCGCATTGTAACATCCCCGTAAAGGTCCGTAAACCGTAGCCCGATAGAAAGGCAGTGCCTTCGCGAAATATTGACTTTCAGTATATTTCTTGACCGTCGCTATTTTCCGTTTTATGTAATATTTTTCGCTGGCGACGCGACTGTTTAAAAAGAAAATCGCATCACCATCGAAAGCAAAGAAATCGCTCGTGTAGCCGCGGCTTTACACTGGCGTGTGATCATCATACTTGGACAAAGTGTCTCAT
>OX421453.1:27195030-27200030 GCA_949126865.1 Montipora capitata
ACAAGGCTTATCAACTGTTCCATTCCTTCAGTGAAGACCTTTCGGCAGCCATCATAATCTGAGCTCTGGTACGAGCGTATTTTCACGTTAACTACTTTAATTTTCGCCAAGGGTGAATTTGACTTTGGAATAATCATCTTGGAGGACGACATAGCCTATGAAGTGTGTTTGATAAATAAAAGACAATGATTTTGTTAGTTGAAGTTGGTTTTTCAGACATAAATTAGAATGGCTTGGAGTGCAAAATAATTTCAACAACGCCGGTTAAGCGACCTAATGAGAAAACTCGGCTAACTTCCCTATATGGCTTCCATAAATCTAGTCAACATTATCAAGGTTGATGATAGATTAGTGTTAAAGGAGAAAACAAAGCTAAAATCGACACAAGACTTTAGTGATTTGTAAGGCATGAGTATGCCCTTTGTCCACTTCACGCCTCGACATTTAGTGTAATTTTTGCTCGCCCGTGGGAAACAAACTATTTATATTTCCTCAAATTCATAGCATGTCACAATTAAAATGCATAGATATATCTGGAACTACGAGCAGGTTGCATGTAAAATTTTGCTCAGCTTTATTTTCCCGGCTATATGTATTGTAGACGAACTCAAATATTTATCATGGTTTCGTGGCATTTGATAAAGTTATTTGGCTTTACGCTCTACGCGTGCTTTGCAATTGCTCTCTTTTTTATTTTTTTTGATAAGCTGTTCATTTACGGATTCGATTAAAGCGTAAGAACTAAACACTTGCAACTGTCGTTTATGAATTAAACGGCTTCTTCCAACTTACTTAAATCTCCGAGTGTATTGCAAATCTGGCAACATAATGCTGCCTTAAGGAAACTTGTGATGCCTTAGTGATTTTTTGCCCATCACCTGTCGATTCATACTGCACCAGACGGGCCGGTCCGCTCTGGATGCCTAAGACAACGATATCATTGTTTAACTTTACCAAGAAACGATCAACATTTTGCCACTGCCGTGACCTTGATTGCACGTCTTCATAAAATTAGTTGCGACCAGGCAAGCAACACGTTCTCTAAGACAAACATACTAAACATTATATGACTTTTCATTGCGATGTTACCTTCGAGGCAGCTAAGAATCAATTGTTAACGAATGCCGGCACTTACAAGGTTGATAATTCCTCTCCAGTTTGCAAATTTCAGATCTTTCAATCAGTAAATGGCAACCAAGCAGCACAACACGCAGAAATAGCAACGGACAAAATATGTGACTTTGGCTTTTCCAATATAGTGCGACTACGTGCCTTCACTGTGGGTCTTATTACTATGTTTACTAATCTACGTGTTGGTATTGTAACTAATCCGGATGATGAAAGGCTCCGTTACGCTGCGTGAACCACAATATCACGAGACAACTGCTCGTTCGTCCAATCACAATGCGGTTGGAGAAGTTGAAAAACGTGATGTGCAGACAAAACAACAATCATAGCCTGTTTAATTGTACTTTCAACAGATTTAGAATTGAACCGATATAGTATACCTTTCATTTGTGGGTTTTTTTTTACTATTATAGTCTCTTTTTCCGTCCAAAGAAACGACTAACCTTGAACAGATTGGGATAAAAGTGAGAGACTGGATGCGGGTATTGCACGATTACTTTTGAAGAACAGAAATTAACGCGAACTGGATCTCTCACCAGCAGAAATATTTGGTGAATCTTTCAAAACACTCATGCACTATTTCCTCCAGCCAGAGAAAAATAATTTGCGCTTAAAAAACATGTGAAAAGAATTATTCGTTTATTGTAATAAATCGGTAACCTACGCCGCACGTTCCGACTTTCAGTAGTTGTCGTTGCCTCAAATATATATAGGCGTGAAAAAAGCCATGTGGTGGACATTAAAAAAGGGCCATAAGCGAGGAAATATTGGGTAACCTTTGGCTCTGTACTTTTGGTTGCATCGGTCTAGATTTTGACAAGAACTATGGGAGTTCTCAGAGCCGTGTTTCAAACCAAAGTAGTATCTGCGCACGCTGTACGGGCCTATTTGCTGGAAAAAAGAAGAAGCAAGGAATGAGTTGCATGTGGAGCTGCCACTTAGAGAGGTGCCTACAACACTCATCTGATATGTTAGCTTCGCCGTGGTAATGAGGCCCAGCAAGGCCGAAACAGCTGTCCGTGGCTGCTTATAGGCCACTTTCGATATATTATAAATTCAGTCCTAAACAAAAGGCATCATCTCGAGGCTCTGGGGAATAAATATAATTAGTATAAATACACAGGTGATTATACAAAATCGCGCGCTCTCATTGGCTCGCTATCTCGGATTATCAGCCGATAATCACCTCGTTTGACAAAATGGCTGCCAGTAGTCGTTTTGCCACTGTAAGTGAAGATTATTTTCGCGTTGAAATGTTTTTTTTTTCTCTTTTTTGAAATAATCACCTGTGTATTTATACTAAAACAATTATTCGCCTCAGGCTCAGTGATTATCGGTGAATATTCACCTCGACTTCGTCTCGGTGAATATTCACTGATAATCACTTCGCCTTCGGCGAATAATTGTTAAGGATTTGTATGAGTTTATTGCCCAGAGCCTCTAGATGATACCGTTTGTTTAAGACTGAATTTTAACATATTGAAAGTGGGCTATTGACCGGGTAGAATGGTTGTGCGCATGCGCGATGTGTTAGCCACACCGGGTTGGTGTTAGCGTGTGTCAACTTGCTTTTTTTGTGTGCTTTCTATTTGGTGACCACGGATTCACACTCCCTAGCGACATTATAGGTAGCATTAAGTGCGCAATAACAGAAGAATTAAAAATTACTTGAATTTCAATAGTAAATTACAATGCAACCATTAGGAAAGTGATGAATATCACTTTGCTCTTCATTTCGACTGACGTTCTCATCAGTATGTATGGCAAACCCACCAACAAGCGACAAAGGGCTAACGCCCAATTAAAAGGTCAGCAGCATTCTAGCAATGGTGCTGTCAAGAAACGCGTCTCACATCTTGAGAGCCTTAAACCTGGCGAGCTGTGTTTTTTTTTGTCTTGATAGGAACAAGGATAAACGTTCGAATAATGATCATATTTTGGCTACCCTACTGCCGAATGAACTGTCTTTCACAGTATAGCACTTATGATAGTAAAGTTATGTAGATTTTTTGGTTGGAAAAAAGGGTTAGCCCTGGTACGGAAAAGAGTCCCACACAAATACCGCGGTACTGAAATACCGTGGGAAAGGAAAGGAAAAAAGGGTTAGCCCCGGTACGGAAAAGAGTCCCACACAAATACCGCGGTATTGAAATACCGTGGGAAAGGAAAGGAACTGTATTTAAGCTTCTAGTCATTTAACACTGCAGCACTAATTGGGGACACTGTAAATTGAAAATCAAATCAAATGTCGGTTTTTGAGGAGAGGAGAAAACCGGAGTTACCCGGCAGAGAAAAGCCTCTCAGCGCAAAACAGAGAACAAACAAACTCAACCCACTTATGACGCCGTGTTTGAGAATTAATCGCACCCAGGCCATGGCATTGGTTGGAGGGGAGTGCTCTCATCACTACGCCATCCCTGCACCCCAATATCAATTGATCAAGTGTACTTACGATTCAGTGGATAAAGGAACAGTGATCTAATCTGAATTCGTAGGCTCAGTTTTAACCCTAACTAGAAATTTCTGTCTTTTCTCTCTTTATGTCGGCCACTTTACTTACGAAAGCTACTGTTCAGATCAACTTCTTGGTATCTTTTTCTTTAAAGTGCTACTATGATAAAAAAAAAAACGCTTCCGTTTTTTCTTCACATTTTAAGAGTGTGTTTGCCTGACTGGCAAAATTTCGAGCTTTGATTTTTATCCAAAGGCAGTTTACTTTGAGTGTAAGTGTTGGATTTCACGGTCCGCCATTACACACTTTCAAAACTGTTGGTAATGGCGGACCATTAAATAGGAAAATTCCAGTTAAAATAAAGGGTTTCGTTTAGAAATTAAGTCTTTCAACTTGGGTCACCTGACTGTCTAAACCTAATTGAGAGCTTAACCCTAATTACTAAAATGCAGGCAGTGTCCTTAACTTTACCAATCTCGAGCCCGTAGTTCTTATCTTTTGTGCATGACTGAGGGAGAGAAAATCGCTGGAGAACCCTGAAATAAAGTGTCTTCTCATTGGTTTTCGTGAAGAACAATGAAACGCGTCTCTGATTTGTGCATTCATGTTAACACGAGGAGTGAGCAGACGCCATAAGGTTCAAATAGCTAATTTTTGGCTATAAGAACCCTACGGCCCATGTTCTTCTACATAGAGTTTCCCAGAGCCTCGGGTCATGCGCAGACATACGATCCTAGGCTCTGGTGACGAGAATGTAACCTTGCATGAAAGCTAACCATTCAAAATAAGTGCTTAAAGGGGTACTGTCACGAACGCGAGTTGGTCAGGATTTTAATCGAAACTTTTCAAGTTTGGTGAGGTGCAGACAATGTGGAGGCCATTGTCGTATGCAGAATTTTAAACACTCCACCCACACGTAGTGATTCAATCTCCTCAAGAAAGCAAAGCAGTGCACTCAAAGTAGGTAAAAAAGGTAAAGTCTCTGTTACGAGCCTGAAAGGCCCATCAGGCCGGCGGTTATCTCCGGTTTCCGTAGCATGAAGCGAGTAGAAGTATTTCTACTCCCCCCTGGATGGGATGCTAGTCCATCGCAGGGTTACCCCCAGCATTTTCGCCTGTACCCATTTATACACCTAGGTGGAGAGAGACACCGTGAGAGTACAATACAATACAATACATACTTAATTGACCACTCCCAATAGGGGCTTTTCAGGGCCAATGAAACACAACGAAACGACAGAACAGAACAACAACAACTATTAAGAATCCCAACTGGCTGGAGGCAAACCAGTTGGCTATTTACAAGTGCGGCTGGGAAGTTGAACCAGGGACCACCAGGATCAAATTCAACGATTGGTCAGAGCAGGTCTTGAACCCGGAATCTCCGGATCTCAAGGCAAGCGCCCTAACAACTAACCAC
>OX421453.1:27205030-27210030 GCA_949126865.1 Montipora capitata
GCCAGAATGCGCCCTGGGACTAAACGGGACGTACAATTGGGAGTCGTCGGCATAACAATGAATAGTTGGGAGGTGCTTTCCGACGACATCAAACAGTGCGCTTGCATAGACTGTAGATTACTTCATGCTTTGTACGATTTTTATTCACCCGTTGTTTCGTATCAGAAAACTCACTCGTTCGCTGCGTTCACTTGTTCGTTTTCTGATACTACTCAACTTGTGAATAAAAATCGTACGCACGCATTTTCCATGAAGTAATCTCTATGTTTTCCACGTAAAATGCAGGGGGATAATTCGAAAACCGCAGGGTTCATTTGTCCCACTGACTCGACATTTATACACATATCTCTTTGAACGAATCGATTTATGAAATGAATCATATATTGATTCGTTGATTCATCTCAGGAACATTTGAACCCACAAATGACCAACTCTCAATATCAGTGCGGGCTCAGTTGTTTAGAGCGTCGCACCCGGCATCGCGATGTCACGGTTTCAAACCCATTGAAATCCCGAATGTTTCAGACTTCCCTTCACAATTGCTAAAATTGCTTTCATAACTGCGACGATCATAGCTTCACTTGACATATCTCTTTCTCCACATGTTGAATGGGCAGATATGTTTTTTAGTTTTACAGTATTTGCAAATGTGTATTAGATTTAAAGAGTAAATAAAATATTGCTTTTTTTGTTGTTGTTAATTATTTTTCAAAATGTCTTATAAAATACTAAATGACTGAGACTACTAACCATGCATGTGGTCACGCAAGTACGAAATAGCCAGCATGTTGATAAAGTACAATCATACATGCCGTAGTGAGAATCCTGTGCCCATTCAACTTAGGTCGTGCAGCTTCACAAAAATATTCACATGAGAACATTTGCCCAAGTCTCCTCGTGGTTGATCACACACCCTTCTATATTAAACTTGTATTCCTTTATGGAATACAAGTGCGTTTCTCCCTCCGCTCCTCTCGACGTACTGGTCTTACTTCTCCGTTGCTTCTCTGAACGAACCCAACTACTTTGCCCATGTCATCGGCGCAGTTATGCCCGTCAAGTTGTGTGCAATTGCGCCCGTCGAGTTGTTGGATACCCATGAAAACGATAAATGCAATTGAACATTATTTCAAGATTGTCTTCACCCCTTCTTTTAACAATTTTATTTTCCACCTCATTGCGCTATTGAATGGAGTTCAACAACCCTCAGGCTCTAGTCCCTGAGTACATATTCTCCGTTTAGGAAAAAGAAAGCAGGAGAAAAGTCCCTTCTCAGGATCTCGATCGAGACCCTGATGATCTTATAAGGTGGTCAGTGAAGAACATTTTACAAGAACAGTACTGTAACAAACAGAGGACGCCGTATGAACAAGTACAGTACATGTAGATGCTGTTCAAGTAAGATTCTTTTTCTTGGTGGCATGATTTTCTTAGGTTCTTTCTGTGTCCAATGCGTCTACATGCACGGTACTTGTTCATACAGCGTGTTCTGTTTGTTAAAGTACTGTACGTGTAAAATGTTCTTCATTTTATTTCTGCTTCAGCAAAAGATTGTGTAAAAATTAACAAAATTTAAATGATAATGAACATGCTCTTGTGTTTTTGTTTAGTTTTTAAAATACACACAACTACGATGAATGACACTAATGATTGTTTTTTTCTTCCTATTGTTTATTCGAAAAATACCAACGTTTGTCAGTTCACGTTAAGGATTGACCATTTCGATTAAACGATTGTATGAAGGTACGAAGGTGTTTGAAGGTGTATGAAGGTGCGTCTCTATGCAAATTGCATTATTGTATGTCTCTAATACGCTATGGATGGTCATATTATGCAATCGACTTTCTATTGGCGTCAATGATAAACCATTGCGCGAGATTGTAAGTATATTTGTTACCTTTGATTGTCCAAAGGTGCAATCCGTTGATCCGTTGATGCTATTGAATGTTAATAGATATGCAAATAGCGTTATTGAAAGTTCGTCCTTATGAGTGTCTTTAACTCTATTCCATCGGAGTGGAAGACCCTTTTAAGGGACATGCCAAGCACTTTGCCCGAGGCCCACGAATCGCAGGACTCAATATTTCCGTCTTGTTCCAGATACTTATATTGGCAACTAATTAAGAAAATTGAGAAGCCCCCGATTTCAATATCTAAATACGAACTTTTATTTCCATTACATGACTTATCTTGGAAAGACATTTATCTTCTCCCTAGACGTGCTTCACTAGACTCAAAGATAAGAGAATTTCAGTATAAGGTTTCAAATAGAATCCTTTATGTAAATAAAGCCCTCTATAAAATAGGAATAGCTGGTTCACCTTTGTGTACTTTTTGTCAAATATCAGAGGAATCCCTCGAGCATCTATTTATACATTGTCCAATTTCAAGTGCTTTTTGGCTTTCTGTAGTTGAATGGTTGAAAAATTACTTTTCGACAATCCAGTGTTTGACAGATATGAGTATAATGTTTGGGCTCTTTGGAAAAGAAACGCAACTGATTAACCATATTATATTACTAGGTAAACAAGTTATTTTCCAATGTAGACTTCTTAAAGTGAATCCTTCCCTTTCACTTCTAAAAACAAAAATAAAAATTGCTTGTCAAGTGGAGCATGTCATAGCTGAGCAAAATGATATTGTAGATAGTCATAATGAGAAATGGAAAGCGATCCTCCATCACATTCAAGACCTCTAGACGTATCGTGTATATCATTATTGTTATTATTATTATCATTATTGTTATTGTGTGTGTAATTATTATATTGTAATATTTATAATAATAAAAAAAAATAAATAAATAAAAATAAAAAAAAAGTTATTGAAAGTTCGTTCGCGTTAAGGAAGTTCATGGAAGTGCTAATGAACGTACGTTTGCCGTATAGTTTCAGCTGTTTACGTAAATGAACGTATATTTTGCGTAAGTGAACAGCAAAAAGTGTATTATTACTTGCATTGTCTTGGTTGTCTCCTGTTTCAAATTAAATGTTTTGAAGTTGAGTTTTAACTGCGATAAGGCTTTGGATTCATTGTCATCTTGTCGAACTGGAAACCCGACTACTAACTACTGATTTCGGTAAAAGCAATAGTTTCTTCTTTGGTAGCTATATCGCTCGTATTTTCCTCAAGAAGAAAATACGGTCTGCGTCCGTTCCCGTGCAGAAAACTTTAAATTTGTTGGGCATTTTCTTGAACAGTTAGTTTGCATTTTTGTCACACCAAAGCAAAGCATGCTTTTATTAACAAGAATATGAAAAAAGTACCTTTTAATTTATTTTAGTAAGCTGTTCAAGCAGGCAAACATTTCATATTTCCGGCTATTTTGATGGTCGACGGGCAACAATTAATAGGGAGCTTTTAAGCTCCCGCGTCTCAAAAACGCACGTGCTTAAAAGCACGTGCGTTTTTGAATAGGGACCTTAAGCAAGGACGACGACGACGGCTGCGAGAACGCAACAAATTTGCATATTCAGTAGGCAAAAACAATAGCTTTGCACGCCCTGCACGTGCGTTTCACATTTTGATACATTTCTTTGCCGTTCTCGTCTTGACTACGACGTGAAATGATCAAATTTGAGGTCATGTGGAGGACGAGAGCACACGACGACGAATTTTCAATTTTCTCTTTAACTGTCCACACCGTTCTCATCAATTTTATTCTTGGATTGCGCATTCACACTTTCCGAGCCGAACGACATGGAATAATCGTAAAATTATTACAGTAACGGGAAATAATATTTTTAGGCAACGTTCTCGTAGCCGTCGTCGTCGTCCTTGCTTAAGGTCCCTAATGTCAAGCTTAGGTGGTCGCGTACGAGAACTCAGACCATATTGAGTAACTGCAGAATCTTACCCCATGCTAAACCCACTAAACCCCAACTAAACCCACGTTTTAGCAGTCTTGTAAAACTTTCTTAACAGAAGAACCAATCAGAAAGCAAAATGATTGTGACCGGAAAACGGTCACCTAGAGGAGCCGGATATGGACTAGAAATTCCATGTGAATACCTTTTTACGGAGACAACAAGACATCGATACCTTGGCTGAAATCTAAGATAAAAAGCCTTGGATATGACTTGGACTGAATAGCGAATGATTGTGTTGACTGCGCCGAATACTGTACTTAGATTTTCATACCGTAGTTGTTCCGTAAAACTGTTGACTGTTTCTGAGAGAAAAGAAAATCAGGAAAATCAGTTCCAATTTTCAGCGTATGTGCATTTTTTCACTTAAAATTTGAAATGTTTTATTCATGTAAAAAGCCAATTTCCAGAAAAAAATCCGGTACTTCCCATTGAGAGATTTACCCCTCTTCTACTACCGAGGAATGCGATAATGTTACAACGCCTTATTGTCCAATTTCCGCCCTCTTACCTGTCAAGTGGTCGCTTACGGGACTGGTTAAAAACGAAAGAAAATTTCAACCTATTAGCTCTAAAAGTGGTCGCGTCGCTTACGAGAGTTGGTCGCTTACAAGATTTGACTTGGAAACTTTTGGTAATTTGGAAAGGTGGTCGCTGAGGAGAGGTGATCGCTTACGAGAGGTGGTCGCAACCCGAGGTTCGACTGTAGTTTCCTTTGTTTTAATAGTTGACTTGTGTTTGTGTTGTTCGTTGAGCATGTGATGTCTGCCAACTAGCGGGCTTGTTGGACAATTTTAAAACGATTTGTAGTGTGAGAAAATGCGGTATGCTTGGTACTAATGATAATTTGAATAGATTTCTTTGTTTCTCTTAGTTTCTGGCGAACCATGCGGAAATAATAGGCAATTTAATATACCGGGGTATTTGCACATGCAGCATAACTTTTTCCGCCAGTTGTGACCAGACGATATGTACGACAATGGCTCTTCATCAGACGTATATACAAAATAGAAGCGACAAGGAGTAATTTTTCTTTTCCAAAAAAAAAACTGTGACCCTCCCCCAGTTGAGAATAAAACAGGTTTGAGCCTCCCCGATTTACAAAACAAAAAATTCTAAGGACCCTCCCCTCCGAAG
>OX421453.1:27230030-27247530 GCA_949126865.1 Montipora capitata
GTTTTTCCATATTAGTAGGTACGGAAATATCACATGAAGAACTTGAATGAGCTCTGAACGAATCACCACCAGTGACAGTTTCTGGAATGTCCAACTGGGAACTAGGCAGAGTTGCCATAGCAGTGTCAAGATCTGAATGAGGCTTGGAAACTCGGCTGTCCACAGGAGAAGGTTGACAGCTACCAGCCAAAGGAATTTCATCTGACATCGAAGGAAGGTCATCCGCCCCTGAGGTATCCATACGAGAAGGCATCTCAGGCAGCTGATCAATCACTGAGTCATTGGTCGATGGAACTACACCTACAGGTCGGCTAAGGAGTTGATCAACATGCCGTTTCCACAAAGAACCGGACACATCAACTACGTAATGTCTTGAACCAAGAACTTCAGTAATAACACCTTGCATCCATTTCTCTCCCCTCCCATAATTACGTGCTTGGACAGGATCACCTGCATTGAACTGGCGCAGGCCTCTTTTTGCAGTGCGACTTATCATGGTCGTATATTGACGAGCTTCAACATGTTTTTCAACAGAAGGAGTCAGTAAATCCAGACGTGTACGCAATCTCCTACCCATCAGAAGCAGCGAAGGGGGTTCACCTGTAGTAGAATGTGGAGTGTTTCGATAAACCAACAAGTATTTGGCAATTACACCAGACACATCCGTTTGAGTGGCCTGGGCTTGTTTTATTGCAGACTTCAAAATTCAGCCTGACCGTTGGTGGATGGTTTGTAAGGTGCAGATGTACGATGCATAATGCCATTGTTAGCACAAAACTGTTCAAATTCTGTTGAACTGAACTGTGACCCATTGTCAGAAACAAGAATTTCTGGAAGACCATGCCTACTGAAAATGTCACGTAATGCAGTGATGGTCGCTGAGGATGTAGTACTAGTCATTTTCACCACCTCCGGGTATTTGCTGTATGCATCAACAACAACAAGGTAAGTACACCCACCTATTGGTCCAGCAAAATCTACATGAATACGGGACCATGGCCGTGCTGGGAAGATCCAGGGATGAATTTGAACTGTAGGGGGTGCTGATCTCAGAGACTGGCAGGTGTTAAACAAGGAAACAGTTCTTTCAATATGTGAGTCGATGCTGGGCCACCAAACATAAGACCTGGCCAATGCTTTCATGCGGGAAATGCCAGGATGAGTGTCATGTAATTCTTCCAAAACTTTCTTCTGAAGCGAAGGAGGTACAATAACACGAGTGCCCCACAGTATACAGCCCTGTTGGGTAGTCAACTCATCTCGTTTGCTCTTGTAAGGTACAAGTGTAGGATCCACAACACCAGGCCAGCCACTAATAACATAAGTGTACACTTTGGACAGCACTGCATCGACTTGGGTCTCTTTCTTGATCATCTGACTGGTCACATTGGTTACAACCTCAGAATCCAAGAAGTAGCATTCAACATTCTCACACTTGGGTGACCATGTCTGAGGTAAAGGAAGACGGGACATGCTGTCTGCATCAGCATGTGCAACAGTGCTCCGGTACTCAATGTTGTAGTTGTATGAAGCCAGGATAAGGGCCCACCTTTGAAGTCGAGCTGCAGAATGAGCAGGAATAGGTTTATGTGGTCCAAAAAGAGTTAGCAGTGGTCGATGGTCTGTTAAAATTGTGAAGGAACGGCCATACAAATACTGGCGGAATCGTTTCAATCCAAAAATGATACTCAGAGCCTCCTTTTCCAATTGGGAGTAGTTTTGTTGGGCACTTGTCAAAGTACAAGAAGCAAAGGCCACGGGGCGGAATTGCCCACCAATCTTGTGAGACAGAACTGCTCCTGCACCGTAAGATGAAGCATCACATGAAAGAAACAGGGCCCGAGTGTGATCATAGTGTACTAATGTCTGAGAATTCAGTAACAAGTTCTTTGCTGAATTAAATGCATCTTCTTCAATTTTGGACCATCTCCAAGGGGTATCTTTCTTGAGCAGATTGTGAAGAGGTGCCAGTACAGTGGAATGATGTGGCATGAACCTTGAATAGAACATTATAAGTCCCAGAAAAGACTTATCCGTAGGCCTTGGAGCATCACGGATGGCTGCAAGTTTATCGTCGGTAGGATGTAAGCCCTCTCCATCGAGCTTGTGACCTAGGTAAACTACTGATTGCTGAAGGAATTTGCACTTGGTCTTGTTCAGTTTGAAACCTGCAGAACGAAGACGTTCCAGCACAAGAGAGAGGGTGCGAAGGTGATCTTCTGGGTCAGTTCCAGCCACAAGAATATCATCCAAACGACTTACAGCTTTGGGAATGTCAGACAGCAAACTGTCCATGATTCTCTGAAAAATAGCTGGACCAGAATGGATTCCATTTGGTAGTCTTTTAAATGCAAACAAACCAATGTGAGTATTAATTATCAGATTGGACTGTGATTCTTCTGCAGTTGGTATTTGATGATAGGCCTGCTTAATGTCTAGAACACTAAACACAGTACATCCCCTCAAGGCTGAATGCATGTCCTCAATCTGCGGCATAGGGTAGGTCTCGACATTAGCACATGCATTGTATGTTACGCTAAAATCTCCGCATACACGTACTTCATCACTGTCTTTCTTTCCAACTACTACAATAGGGGCAGCACTGACAGCAGTAGTAACTCTCTCAATCACGCCATCTTTTTCCATTTTCAACAAGGTACTCTCCACTTTTGATTGCAAAGCATAAGAAACTGGTCTTGCTTTGTGAAATTTGGCCCCTTGACTTTCATTTAACACAACAGGCTTACCAGTATAACACCCCAGTTCAGGTTGATACAATTCACTATACTGCTCAAGGACAGAATTTAATGTCTGATCTCCAGAGGTAGCTGGAATTGTAGACAAATCAAATGGCAAAGTTCCAACATTATTCAAAGCTGGCAGGTTTTGCCAATCCAACTTGATATGCATGAGCCAATTTCGTCCAAACAATGCACAGGATCCTTCTTTTACAATAAGTAAGGGTAATGAATACTGGGATCCCGAGTACTCAACATTCACACAAGCCTCTCCTAAAGGACGCACAGTTTCACCAGTGTAGGTGGACAGAATAACATTTGTAGGATTAATTTTGACATCAGGACAAACTTCTTTAATGAAACTGATTGGAGCAAGAGACAAAGCGCAACCAGTGTCTAACTGCGTACAACAATTAGTGTTTTCAATCTTCAGCTGCACAGAAATTTCAGATCTAAACATAGTGTTGACGTCATAAACCACATAAAGTTCGTCGTTCTCACATACCGGTTCTTGTGCAAGTTCTTCTTCAGCACACATGGTGTTAATACCACCCTTTTTGCAAACTCGAGCAATATGGCCTTTTACGTTACAGTTCCGGCATACAGCATTTCTAAATTTGCATTTAGGCCTTAAGTGATCCGGGCTACCACATGAGAAGCAAGTATAAGAAGTCGCTTGTGACAAACTCGAAGGTTGACGAGCACCTTGTCGCGAACCAAACTGTAAACCTGTATATCCACGAGAAGAAGCAGAAAAAGAATCCTTGGTAACTGAATTCACAGGCTGAGGTAATTGTTGTTGAACTTGCACTGACTCCTTGGCCGCTATTTCATCCGCAACAGCCACTTGAAGGGCCTCTTGAAACGAGCGATCTTCGCTCGGGAGTTTTTTCCGTGTAGCTGGGTTGCGAATACCACACACAAACTGATCCCGAAGTGAGCGGTTCAAGAATTCACCAAAATTACACGTGGAAGCCAGATGTCTAAGACGGGCGCTGTAATTAGAAACACTTTCGTTTTCTTCTTGAACACAACGGTGAAATCTATACGATTCCGCAACTTCCAGTCGCTTGGGCTTAAAATGTCGCTGCAGTAAATCACGTAACGCATCAAACGTTTTATCTTTCGGGTTCTCTGGACTGCATAAATCACGAAGAGTTCCATACGTGTTCTTACCGATTACCGAAATCATTACAGCGACTTTTTTTCTGTTGGCCGCTTGAATAACAGCCGCGGTAGCATCAGCAGGATAATGGCCAATACTATTAGCTTCAAAGAATTGTTCCAGTCTTTCGAAATAAGCGGTGAATGTCTCACTCGACGGATCGAACTCCCCGACGGAGCCAAGAAGCGTTGGCAAAGACATGATGAAAACCACAAATGTGCAGGCAACCACGTGCGCGAACGTATTGAAGAAATGAACACAGAATAAAATCATACAAAGAAGAATAAGGATGGCCACGTATCACAACGAAATCGGAGAGAATCCCATCCTCGTCGCCAAAATGTTATAACTGGTCAATCATGTACATAGTATATCAAGAGCTGGAATACAGAACAGCTTACAGAACCGAACCTGAACAGAAAAACAGAACTACACTTTCTGAACCCTACTACGCAAGCGCACCGAACCTAGGACCCCGGATATAACAGGGGTGGGGAACGGCTGGAATTGACTGATGCATAATTTGCTATGGCCGTGTCGATCGTGAGAACAACGACTACCAACTATTGCTTTAAAAGAACACGAAACTGCCATGATTTTAACAGCGGCTTTGCACAAATTTCTCGTGGGAAAAAGGACTTTCTTTTACTTTATTTGGTATCAGTGAATTAAGTTAGTGTCGTCTAGGAAAAGTAAACAAAATTAAATCTCAAAAAAACCAACATTTTTGTCGCATGGTCAATAGTATGAAATATACAAAAAAAGGTAATTCTATTCTCGTTTTCCGTAGAACCACAGTACTGAGATTCCAATGCGTTTTTTTGTTGCATGATATATACGCAGACGCTCAGCTTACAAAAATCCCCACCCCTACCCAGTGCAAAGAATTTTGCCACATGCTGCACAATATGCAAATTAGTAAGACGGAGCGATCACACATGTTTGAAGCACTATTTCTGCTTCAAAGCAGGTTGAGTGATTCTATCGAGCAATACAATGAACCACGAAGGTACAGGTTTCATAGGGACTTCGCAAAATCGCTTTTTGTGGTTAAATCTACCAAACAGATGCCCGTTACAGAGGTTCTCGTCTTACAAACTTAGCGGAACGCGATTGAAGAAATGACTGGAGAGAAACGTTGTTTGACAGTCAAGATATCATATCCGAGCTAAAGTGAACATATTTATGTTGCAGTGTGCTTTAGTAATGCAGATATTTCGAAATGAAGGGATTTCATTAATTATAAATACAGGGGTAATGTTTGGTCACGCATTCGACTACTGGCGTGATTTTGATTTTTCTGTACGATTTGAATAATTTTTTGACGAGTGCTTATTCATTTGCCCAAACTAAACTTTACATATATTGGAAGACCTATCCTTATATAGTTAGAATCTAAAATCTTTTGGAATTCCGAGATATGGCACAAGGTCAAAATGTCAATTCTTTTCACCCACCGTCGACTTCGTCTGAGAACATTCTGCTTTTGTTAACCACCAAATAATTAGATTAATCCAATTTTTCTGTAATTGTGCTTTTTTCGACAAGGAAGAGTTATGCAAAAAGTTGGTTGTATTACAACTTTTCTGCATTCAATAAATGCGACACGCGAAGCGAATGGAAATGGTCGATTTTCAGCCCGGTTGGGACTCGCTAACTTGATGCCAGGACGTGAAATCGAAAATGTCGTTTTTCTCGGAAATACCGAAATATTTAAGGAAAGAAAACGCATGGCGTTTTTACTTTTACCGAGGCCTACTTATATACAAAAGTAGGGCGAATTTAAATTTCCAAGTCTTACCGGACTATACTTGAATGTTGTGGGCATTTGCTCATAAATGCAGGCGTAGCGTGTTTGCTTGTAAAACTCCCTGAAGAAGTCTACGAAAGTTAGACGAAACGGGTCGGAGAATGAAACACGTTTTACTGACAACAACAGTTCTCAGTGTACTGCTCACTAGTTTTAGTTTTAATTTTTTCATTTGTTGTCAGGAGACTTCTAGGGCACCACGATATCCATTGTGGGGATAGCTGTAGTTAAGAGAAATCTGTTTGACTTTGGAAGATTGCTGTCCTTCGACAACGTCAACCTGTGTTCGAAACAGCTACATGTATCCTACAAATGCACTGAGCATAGATGTGAAGTTTTCGAAGGAGTCCATCCCGGTCGGTGTCTGCGGACGAATTTGGTGCATTTTTTCTGGCTCACTGGCTCTGAAGAGAATATGTGCATGCTCACGTCTTTTGTGAACTGCCCATTTTTACAGCTCGTTAAATTTGGGTCTTCCGGCCACGCAATATCTACCACCTTTTCTCTCACGCTCAAGAAGCTTTGAGTAATCGTTTCTACGTCACAGAATTGTCACGTGACCGTTTTGGCCGCGCGAAAATTATTAACCACTTTTCTGTGTGTGAAGCGAAACTTCGACTTTAAAAAAGGTTTCTTCATCGTTTCTACTCTTAAACTTTTTTTTGATATCACAGAGATAAAATCGACCTTACATTATGGGAAAAGACGAAATACTTTAAGGGGGGTGGCATTTAACTACAGAAAGACAATGATTGCTAAGAAAGCTTTTTAGTCAAAGAGCCCTGCAAAAAGGATCCATGGATGGTTCTATGAAGTAACTTTTTCAATAGAAATGTGACATCACTTCAATCAGAAAGCGCATGCACAACTAGTCCCAGTCCTCTGCCGTGCGTTTCAGTGTAAAACAGTTAAAAGCTCTCAGAAAACGAAAGGAAAAGGCACTTTTTTCACCGGATGGGAACCGCCCCATCATTTTTCGTAAACTGTAGCATGGAATTTCTATTTCGACAAAAAATGGAACTGATATTTGGAAAAGTGTACATGTAACAAGGGAGGTCAAAATTATTTTGAGAAATGACTTCTTTTAAAATCTATGCTACAGATTTTGTGCTAGAATGTTCTCACACTTTTGCGTTTAAAATTTGTGGAAAACATATTTTATTCGCTGAGGTTTTAGGCATTTACTGTTTTGGTTACGTGATTTACCAAATGTGGTTGTGATTTGAACCAGACAAAGAAATGTTAAATAGAAAACACTTGCCAAAAAAGGATAACTGTAGAGTTAAAGGAATTAAAGAAATGGCTGTTTGAAGGAGTCCAGAGCAACGGTTTGGTAGGTAAGAGGCATCTCCCTTAAGGCAAGCTGAAAGCGAGAGCCTAATGTAAGCAAAGGGGAATGTCCAGTAGCACGAAACGAAACTGTGGGATTCGCTTTCAATTCCCTGTTAGCTTTGTAGCCTCGCTCGTATTTATAACTGGTGATTCTGATATAAGAGTTTCAGTTGACCTCGGGCGACTGAAACTTGTGTTCGCGACTTCTTGTTACGCGCCTTCAGTAACAACACAGAAACAAGCTATAGCCTTTTTTGACAAAATCAAATCAGACTAATGGCGGAAAGAGTCATCATCCTTTTAACGAGGGACGAATGTCCAAGTAGTGCAGCTGTTAAAGTTAAAGCCGCTGTTACACGTTGAAACTTACGTGCAACGGCGCTGAACGACTGCTGAACAAGTTTCAGCAGGCGTTGCACCGTGTAACATAAAAGGTCGAAACTCGTTCGGGAACGTTGAAACTGGTCTCGAAATGTTGTTTACATGTCCTTAGCCGGTTTTTGAATGGCTTACGCAGCATAGCGTAATAAGACCGAGAGAGGCCAGTTTCACGAAGTGGTGTTAGACGGCGAAACTCCTGTTTTTATCACCCCTGCGATTGGCGGCCGTTGCAGAAGTAGAAAGCGGTTCTCCTTTTCGTGAAACTTGTCTCACAACGGAAGTTCAAAAAAGTTTCACAAAACCGATCATGTTACACGGTGCAATACCTCCTGAAACTTGTTTTGCAGCGCCGTTGCACACAAGTTTCAGCTAAAAGTTTCAACGTGTAACAGCGGCATAAGAGATCACCAACATTACCTCTTACAAAAACCGGCATATGGTCCTATTTCCAAACCTTTGTTCAGTTGAAAAGGGCTATGATGATACCATGGCTAGCATAGCAATTGAAAACAAAAACACTTGCACAACGTGGCAGGGGCGTAGCGTCCATATACGTACGTACGCCCGTGCGTACAGCTCAAATCCGGGAATCCTTAGTCCATTTAGATATTACGTTTTTTAGTCATTATAAAATCGGGCCAAGTTACGTTTCGAATTAAACTGGTGTATCTGTGTGTGAGTATTTCCAGTATCTTTTCATTAACCCATACAGGCCTGTCCTAACGGATCCAACATTGTTGGACGCTGTTGAAAAGTGTCGAAAGAGGTGACCAAACGAATGCAACATGTTGGATCCAGAATTTTGGACTCAAGGGTCTGGAACCAAAATCTACCCAGAATCCTTAGAAAACAAACTCTCACCATGTTGCCTTTTCAAGTTCCTTTTAAAATTATCAATAGAGTAACTCTGTGTGATAGCAAGAGTTTTAATTATAAAAGTGCATTTTTAAAGATATACTTCGGAAAATAACATGCCAACAGTTTTCCTAGGACAGTACGTAACACGAACAAATCTCGCGAGAATATGCAAAAACTTTATCCCATGCAGAAGCGACAGTATTGTCTCACTGAGATTTTTTGCGTGCAATTCCATTCTTTCTGTGCGTCATTGTGTTTTTTGAGAACATTCTATGAGATAAAATTGTATGTGCAGACGCTAAAAATAACTTTCATATAAAAAGTTCAATGGACTGAGTGGGGTCTTAACCTGATAATTGACCAGGCGAGATGAAGAAAATATGCAAAAAGGAAGTACTTATGTAGCGCCCTTAATGAGCTTAGTAAAAGAAAGCTGTCCAAAAAAAGACGCAATGGTAACAAAAATATATAATAATTTAAACCCACTTTCTTGTGGTTTGGATTAAAAGCCAACTGCATAATTGTTTGTTTATGAATGGTAGTGGTTATCAAAGCGAAGGACAATCTTGGTGTTTCTGTAATAATAGATAATGCGTTTTACATATTTCTTTTTTAACCTCTAGTCACCACGATCTGATGATGGAAGGATCTCTTTTTCTATTGTTTTGTTTAGAAACGTTTGCGCAAAGTTAGTTTTGAGTGCTGCAGGCCGCGCGAGACGAAAGAGAATCTTCTACACCTTGGCTTTTACCAATAGGAAACAGCATACCAAGAATAACAAAGCATAAGAAGCAATAGAACTTGATTCACCAGTCTTCTGCCAAGTTTCTTTTTGAACAGTCATCATGTGCCCAAACAGTAAGCAAGAAGCAGGGTCTGAATGGACCGCGGACTAGCAACAAACGGCGATAAATATCACTGAACACTAACAAAACGTGAAAAAAATTATCGATTACTGACAGGAAAATATTAACCGACAACCGATAGGGTCCAACATTGTGGAGATGTTTGTATTCGGAAATGTCAATAGTATTTTGTATGATTTATTTCTAGCTTAGGAAATGCCATCTTTTCGTGGACTCTATTCCATCAGAGGTGAGCTGTTTTTCCTGATTTTCAGGGAGGAACGCAGGCTCATTTCCCGCAAAGAGGCTTGTAATTGAGTGCTGCAGTATTTTCACTGCCTGATCTGACTGTTGTGCCTGTATATACGGTCGCCTATACGTTTTTCTTCCATGCGGTCGAGTCATGAGGGGAATTATTAGAGTGATGGAAAGTTTCTTTCGCAAAGGTGAAGAAGTCGCAATAGAGCGTCCGCTTTCTACGTTGTTCATCCCAAAAGCAACGAGTCTGTAGAGAGCCTTCGATTCCCACAGTACCACAACACGTTGTTAGGGACTCGTCAGAAATTAACAGGAGGGTAGGGGTGTGGAGATTTTCAGTAAAGCGGGGAAAATAAATGACCTTCCCTACGGTAAGGGATTAAAATGGTTTGATCCTCCCCTGGAATTCATCCTAAAATTCTTTGACAACCTCCCCCCCCCCCCCCCCCCAAAAAAAAAAAAAAAAAATTTGTTATACAGTGGTAGAAAAAAAATGTTTCAGCACTTTTAATAAAGCCAACCTAACATAGAAGTGATTTCTCTGTTGGGGAAACAGGACCAAGAAAGCTTTTGACTCAATTGGATGATAACAGTTTCTACCACTGGAAACCAAGCTACAAGCACTGCGTTCAAAACTATCAATGGCTTGACTTGTTCATATGGCAGGAAATATTTTGCATGGCATGAATTTCATACTGTAAACTGTAACTGGTTTGTATTCTTGTTATACCATAGTATTAAAGCATCCCTTTGTGATCACAACGGCTTCACTTCTTGTGACCCCCTCTTATGCTGACTATTTTTTTTCATGGCCCTCCCTTATGAATGGGTACAAAAAATGTGACTCTTCTCGGTTTTCCACCTTCCCCGCTAATTTCTGAAAAGTTCCTTATCATACAATTTGTGGACGACGGGAATGTTACAGGGGTATTTGAGGATCACACTGACAAGAACAAATTGATGAGTATGAGACAGATTCGGATCATGACGAATCAAATTATGAAGAACATTCAGAGCTTGTCAAAAGAGCAGGTATTACACGATCCGGCAGGGCTGTTCGTACATTTGTGCGTCTCGACTTGTGAAGGTAAGTAGTCTAAGTATAGTATTGACAGTCGTCTTCAATCAAATAACGAATTATTTCAAGGTGTAAACTTTGCATACAGTTTAAACTGGTCGAATTACATATTAAATATGAATAATTAACTTGTATTTTTACTCATAAACTGAGATTTACCGACAGCCGACAAAGATCGAAGATTTTAACTGACAACCGACAAAGTGATTAAAGAAGAAGGAGGAGGTTTGCAGGATTTTTGTTTGCAGATGCAGAATCAATGCAGCACTCTATGTCCCTGCAGCCGCTAATTTTGGGCATCAAACTTTTTCGGCGCTTGAAGCGAATAATGAATAACGGCTTAAAAGAAAAAATGAATAAGGAATATTTCGCGTTCGAACATTCGGTAAAGAATAACGAATACGGAAAAAGTAATATCGAGCAAAATTTCATTAACGAATAATAAACAAGTTGAAAAAAGAAAGAAATAATGAAAAACTGAAATCCAGTTATATATTATTCCGCTTCAGCCCCCGAAACTGTTTCTTTTTCTAAGTTGAGATGCATAAATTTGGCAAGGTTTGATTCACACCTGTGTGTATTCTCAGAAGACGGTCAGATATGTTGACAGCCCGAAAATGATTATTACAGGCCAGTCCTTTTTAAAACAATACGCTAAAATTCAGTTTATCGTCATAGATTATTCAAATAGTTACGAACATAAAGCAAGAATGGAACTTTGAGTACGTCGTTAGTACCAGAATGGACCCTTCTCGTAGAATCCTCTGCATTCCAGGAATGGAGGCGTACTGACATTTCATTATTTACTCTTTGTAAGTTTCCTTGCCAGTTCTTTTTTATCCTTTGAGTCCTAAGTTCTTGTCACTTAAGGCTGCTGTCATTTCAATCATCCTCTCACGTCACTTCTCTTTCATCCGGGTATCATTATGTTGTTGGACCGAAACCTCAGCTCTTCAATGCAGTAGATCTGATTTGTCCCAAGACAATCCCAGCTATTTAGTGTTCCTGGGTCAATTTGTCAAAAATGTTTTTTGGGGTTTAAATAACAGCTTCGTAACCACATATCTGCTGTCTGCAGCACGAGTGGAATTTAATCCACTTGAAGAAAAGTGAACAGAAAAGGAACAATCCCAGCAAAATGATAAAAATGCAGTACTCCAGAATGAACTCTTGGGTGGAATATCTTCTGATGTAACGGCATCTGAAATCTGAGGCAATGTGATGATAGTCTCTCTCTTGTGTTGGTTGTAGTGCCACAGACATGTCTTCTGCGCTCCAGTTTTAAGTCACAGTTGGTTCTCGCTAGGAATAGCCGAATGTAAGTGTTACTTATTTTTTTCATCACGGGAATTTATTGAATCAACTTACGTAACAAAGTTGTAAGTAAACAAAATTATTGGAGCTTCATTGACGTCAACCTCCTTCCGCTGCTAATATATTCAAGCACAATGAAATACTATCAGATAGGCTTCCGGAAACTCAACTTGTTTTGATTTGCGTTCATCTCTTCATTCTTATTGGCTGCAAACAAATGTAATACGGGTGCGTTCATTGTACTAAATTGCTTGTAAATCACTCTTAAGTAATTAGTATTTTGACAAACAAAAACTTTGAAAGTATGCTCTGCTAAATTATGGCACCATACTCATAATACCAGAGAAAATTATTCTAAAAACTCTTTTAATGTGAAATTAAAGTACGTATCAGCCCAAAAACAGAGCAGACTTTGATTTTCGTGTTTCTGTCCCATTTTGTCAAGGCATTGAAGGAATATTTACCACAGTTATCCCGAAAGACATTCTTCAGAAGGTCGTGGCCTTACGAAAGAAGAACTATCAACATATGTTCGCTCCCCAAAACAACACGGAAAGTAAAACACGATCTAAAAGTGGATAAAACAAAAAATGTAAAAGTCTATCATAAATAATAAAAGAAAACAGATAGTGTCAAATGTTGTGAAAACTGATTTGCCTTTTCCCCTTTTCTGAATTTCTTTACAGGTGCCAGGCGTGAACAGTTAGCCACTTCTGGAAAAAAAGGCTAAGGTGACCTCAGTGCTCTAAATTTCTAATATCGGCAAATCTCTTTTAAGTATTTCCGCACAAATGCTGTTCGCTTAATAGGATATGACTAGATAATACCAAGATACTATTGGTTTGACGAAAGAAGATCTTTCTGGTAAACAAAATGTCTTCTAAAATGAAACCTGTTTTGTTGATAGTCCTTTATTTGCGTTAAGGTTTGTCAGAGGTGGATAATTACAGGTCGCTGTTGTAACGATTGTGTTGTAACTACCTATTGAATGCTCTCAAAAGAGTTTTGCGTCTTCAGTGCGGAGTTAAGAAAGTGACAACATTCGGCAACCCCCTCGGTCAAGGGCTCTGTCCAAAGGTATTTTGTTGCAAAGGTTCAAGCATGGATGCATCTTGTTTTTATCAACTTGCAGTCGGGCGCTATTTTCGTCCTCGCCGTGAAGGATACCTGCGGGGAAAGCGAGCGAGCGGAGACAAAGTGCGATGGGGCGCAGGCTTTGCCTTTATCTTTTGATGAAAAAGAGAGGAAACGTTCCGTTGTGTGATAAAAACGTGCAAGAAACATTGAATATTAAATTATCTCAAAATAAAGGGGCGAGGGCTTTAAACCATTGCTTCACAAACAAAGGCTTTTTAAGCGTTCCTACGTAAGGGTGCCCAATGAACAGTGCATTTCATGGCAATCTGGAACTAGATATTGCATTCCTATTGGGCTGAGAGCCTTCAGAGGTTGAAAAACAATATAATTTGACGGTCTTATCCCCAATAAACAAGTGACGTCATTCGTCTATTAATATTAATTGAGAGTTATTAGATGGATGATTATTTTGTAGGCTAGCAAAGGAAGCTCTCAGCCAATAAAAAGAGAGCAATATTCTAAGTGAAAATGAATTGCGGGATCCGGCTTAAACTTACAGGTTCATGTTGCACATGTTTGCGTGCCGTTCAGCGGACGAAAACGGTTAACCCCTTCACCTGGCACGTGAGAGGAGGTGTGTGGGGGGCGGCGGTAGGTATGGCACAAAAATTGACACCACTGGAATCCGAGAGGTGTATGATGACAGAGACAGAAAAGCCTTAGGAATGTTGATCGACAGGGTCATTGATAACGTTAGTTCCCTTACCAATTTGCATTACATTCTTTTAAATAACCGTGGTTTTCATAATTGTTAAAACGAAACAGGACCTTGCCCCTGTCGCGGTAGTTATAATGATAATATAGTGAATTTATTATTATTAACAGTCAAATTGCCCCATATGCCACTGGTTTTTATTGCGAAAGTCTACTATCTACGATGAAATCAACTTCAATGTACTGTAGTAACAGAATACCTGTCACTGATAGGTTTAGTTACAGAATCTGGTATCAGATAAGAGAAACAAAATGCCAACATAGCAGACAACACCATTTTGACCTTTACTGCGCCGACCTCGCAAAGGATGAATTTGATGATGTGAGGTTTCTGCGATCAGTTTTTACTTCAAGTGTTGGTCGTGTTTTCTTGGTCTAAAAAGCACAGATTGTCAAAAAGCCCTTGAAATGGACCAAGCTGCTGCACGTCGAAACATAAACATTTACCACAATAATCAGTCCAGAATTGTCAGACTTGTTACAATTCAAGAAATCATTCTTGAATACAGCTTGGTCGTGATTGTGTTGGCGTGCTTTTTCTTCGTGATTTTCTTCTCCAAACTCTTAAGAACAGACTTCACTCGTTACCACAATGAACTCTGGGACATACCATTGCAATAGGAGTCTGTAAATTTTCAGTGCAAAAAAGTGCAGTCAAACAGAGGTTTATTCTCCTACTGCTGCTACTGCTATTGACGAAGACAGGTGACGAAGACAGGTGAAATGTGAAGGAGAAAATAGTGAAAGTTCAAGTTCGCATGAGATGCAACTTTGCAATACGCCAGCGGCATTTATACAGACAGCAGATCATCATGTTGGAGAGCGATAAGAGAAAAGGACATTTCGCCTGAAACAAGAGAACATGTAATGTCAATTTTCATCCTCATTTGCGAGTTCGTATCAACGCTTTTAAGTGCACGAGTTTTTCAGTTCTTTTGGCCGAAGAACCAAATTATTTATCTATCTTAGTTCATTTCATTTCCCACTGGGCTTGTGTACATACCCTATCGATGACAGAAAAACACGAAATTTGGCTGAATTATGATTACCAGCACAAATTTAAGCAACTTTACTTACCCTCGGATTTTAGATTACCTCTGAAAGTTTTTTCACAAGCCAATTCATTCATGGTCGAATTCTTGAATTTGAAAGCCAGTGCGTTCCAACCAGAATAATTGTTTAGCTTGGCTTTATTATAAAAGGTAACCAATTTATAATTAATTCATTATCAGCGCAGATGACGCAACGTAGTCTTTAAAATGTGTCAGTGATTCAAAGTGAGTTTCTTTGCTAATCAGTTAGGTAGGCCATAGTTTGTGTCTATTTTGCCAGTCTGTTAGGCCAGTCTATTAGGTCAATTAGGCCATAGCTTGTGTCTATTTTGCTAAGCAAAAGGAAAAGTGAAAGGACCGGACAGCATTAGTTTTTAAGGGAATCGATAAGTAAAATCATGCTAAGACATATTCGTAAAATTTGTTCAATCATGTAAATAAGTTACTTTTCTGTAATTTGTTCAAATTGTTTTCATTATGTGTTGACGGTAATTTCAGCAAGTTGACGGTGACAGTTACGTCTGTCGTCTGTCAGCCTCATCTTGCATTAACTGAATCTTCAAAAGTGGTAGATGGAAACAAGAATTGATAAATAAATGATAATTTTTTTATATTCCCTAAATCCCCTAATTTCATATTTGTGTTGATACGCTCAGTGGAAGGTGCGAAATACTATTATCATCGGGAAATAAATCATCTGGTCAATGCCATGGTTCCACGCATCTTTCAAAAGCAAAAATTGCACAAAGGGCCTCGGGGAGGAGGAGGAGTGGGGAGAGGGTCACGAAAATATTTTTCACTAGTTTGTAAATAGTTTCAGCCACACATCTAGTTCGTACGGTGCCCTGTAAGGGACATCAAATCCAAAAACTCTACTTATCTAGCACTGTCACTTATTTATCTGGCAGTGTCACTTATTATCTAGCACTGTCACTTATTATCTAGCACTGTCACTTATTATCTAGCACTGTCACTTAATTATCTAACACTGCTACTTATTATCTGGCACTGTCACTTATTTATCTAGCACTGCTACTTATTATCTAGGCCTAATTAGGCCTAAGGTTAGCTTTCATGTGCTAGATAGTAAGTAGCAGAGATAGTAAGTGGCAGTGCTAGATAGTAAGTAGCAGTGCTAGATAATTAAGCGACAGTTCTAGATGATAAGTAGCAGTGCTAGATAATTAAGTGACAGTGCTAGTTACAAAATATATTTTGCATCGCATGTTCCTTACTGGGCACCGTAAGTTCGTGTGTAAGTGTAAGTGTAAGTGTAAGTGTAAGTGTAAGTGCAAGTGTTACTGAACTACCTATTGTAACATATAGATTAGCGGAGCTCCCTGTTTATTTAATCTTACTGCCTGTAGGTTTGTGAAAATAAAAAGTTTCGAATTGTCCGCGTTTTGATGTTTCCCGTTGCTTCTTTAATAATTAAATGATTTTCTTTGCTTTCTTCTGTAGAAAAATTCATTTCCTAACTAGTGAATTCCATGGTAAATTTTACGCTAAAAACTGATATCGCATGAATCACACAGCAATGAGTGTGATATCGGTTTTTCGAGTGAAATTTACTTTGAAATTCACCAGTTTGGCAATGAATTTTTGTCGAACCGCATGAGTTTTAAAAGAAAGCAAGCACACCCTCAGTGAGTGAATGGAAAGGAAAAAAGCCATTTCAGAGTTAACTGTCAATACCCAGCGCGAATAGGAATCACGCTAAAATTAGAAACCATAAAAAACTTTGTCAGTTTAAGGTCCAAAAAATAGTTTTACTGATGTACTTTATTCCTCTTTATCTCTGAAAACGAGATCATTCACATTTTGATTTATTTCTTTGAAACGCGCCAGCTTGGTTTGGAACAAGAATTGGAAAAATACGCCAATGCAACCAAGAAAGGACGAACACTAAATTACCTTTAGGTGCTTTAAACAAACTTCTGAAAACGCAAGCTAGTGAATTTCCCCCCTAATTTTACGAGAACTCATTTCGATTACGTGTTTATAATATAAGGGCAAAATTTTCTTGTCACTGTCGAGGCACATCGAAAACCAGTTGGGCAAACGGATTAAAAAAGCACTTGTTCGCTGGGATTTTAAAGCAAAACAAACAAACAATTCAATTTTATCTTTGTGTCCAAAATAGTACAGATAATTGCTATTTAATTGCAGTTGTCAATGAAAATTCGAGTTTCATTCCTGAACAAAGGAAAAACCGATTAAACCACTTTTTAAAAATACGCATCAACTTTAAATAACGCATCCGTAAAAACAACAAACGGTTTAGTCATACCAAGGAAAGAATTTGTGGAGTAACTTCTTCCAACAAGTATGAGCTATTACTGGTATTCTGTTTTGTCGTTGTCGTCTCTTTCGCTCTGATCTCCTTTCGTTTCTGTTATAGTCATAGGTCCTTCAGGCCCCGGGCTTCAGGCATCATGTAACCTTATCAGAGCTTCTAAAGATATGCCAAAAATTGCAATACAGAGAAAAAAGCGGCTCCCAGTTTGCAGAGCAAGGCAAAACTCGACTAGATCTTGCGCGTGCAGGGGCATTTCTAGCGGCGTGTATCGCGTGCAACGCGATTTCTGGCCAGAGCCCACGCGTGCAGGCGCGATCCCATAACCAATAACCCCATGCTGGCCACGCACGCAACCCGATTCTGTCCAGAACCTACTTTTGGGCTTTATGCCGTGCATCCTGCTGAGTGTTGAATGCTAGACACATGGCAAAATTGGCAGATGAAGAACCGGAGTTATAGCGCCTATGAAGCGAAATTTTTTTTTTCACATTTTTTTGAAGTATACGTGACCAAATGTCA
>OX421453.1:27250030-27252530 GCA_949126865.1 Montipora capitata
ACTTCAAAAACATGCATTCATTTCAAGTTCGTAGGGTAATAAAAACATTAAATAAAAAACAGCCCCATTAAATTTACGCAACGGTTCGTCCTCGAGTTTTCCAAACTTTTAGCCACTACTCCATCAACTACCTTTTCCAGCTGAGCTTTTCCATCCTTCCGCTCACTTCTCTTTAACGTTTCATGATGATTCGGAAATAAATGTGCCATTATTTTACCGTCCTGGAATTTTTCCCTTGGCGTTTTTGTCGCCACGTTATTTTAACTAATGCTTGAACAATATTTATGAAAGTCAAGTAGACTAGTACACGACTGATAAAACAACGCGAATATCAGTCGTGCAGTAGTCTACTTGACTTTCATAAATATTTTAAAATCAATTTTGACTGATCACGATTTTCTCTGATCCAACCTGTGCAAGACTTATCGTCCACGGTTTTTGCGAAGGTTTTAAAACCTCAACTTCACTAATGCTCGAAGTAATGCGTGACATATTACAGTCGCGTTACCTGCGCAGTAACGTTGCGCACAAACAATTAGCGCGATTGTGTGGAACAATCTAGGTGACTGTCGAAATGACTGGTTTTCTCCCCTAGAAGGGGCACATTGCCAAACATTACTGAGAGAATTCAAGATCAAGAGTGAAGAATTCGAGATTAAAGACAGATTCACGTTTAAATACGACGACGGTGTCTGCATTGCTAGGCTGGACCAAGCCACTGCATTTTCAACTTTCTATACTAATGAGACCATCTACAAGATGGCTGGTAAATAATATTGTATTGCAATTGATGTGGCATTGGCTATGAGTGGCTCTGAAGCAGTTGTGGAATCCTACTACTCAGTTATGAAGACACAGTCAATCGTGGGAGGTCACCTTCGTGCAATGAACGAATGTGGACTGGAGTTTTCCAATGCCCTTGCAGTGCCTTGTTACTCCACAAATTCTTTCCTTGGGCACTAAACCGTTTGTTATTTTCAAAAAGTGGTTTAATCGATTTTTCCTTTGTTCAGGAATGAAAATCGAAATTTTTATTGTCAACTGGAATTAAATAACAATTATCTGTACTCTTTTGGACGTAAAGAAAAAGTTGATTTGCTTGTTTGTTTTCCTTTAAAATGCGATCGAACAAGTGTTTTTTAATCCGTTTCCCCAACTGGTTTTTGACAAGCCTCGACAGTGGCAAGAAAAATTGTGCCCTTATGTTATAAACACGTAATCGCAATGAGTTCTCGTAAAATTAGGGGGAAATTTCACTAGCTTGTGTTTTCAGAAGTGTGTTTAAAAGCACCTAAATGTGATTAAAGTGTTGGAGCGGATCTTGTTTGAAGTTCGTCCTTTCTTGGTTGCATTGCCGTATTTTGCCGATTTTTATTTATTGGCGTGTTTCAATAAATACATCAAAACGTGAATGATCTCGTTTTCAGATATCAAGTGGAATAAAGTACGTCAGTAAAACTCTTTTTTGACCTATAACTGACAAAGTTGTTTTTATAGCTTCTAATTTTAGCGTGATTCCTATTCGCTGGCTATTGATAGTTGACTCAGACATGGCTTTTTGCCTTTTCCACTCGCTGAGGGTGTGCTTGTTTTCTTTTAAACTCATGCGGTTCGACAAAAATTCATTGCCAAACTGGTGAATTGCAAGGTAAATTTCACTCGAAAAACCGATATCGTACTCCTCGCTTCGTGATTCATGCGATATCGGTTTTTAGCGTAAAATGTACCGTGGAATTCACTAAGAGAAGATAGATAGATAAGATAACTTTATTATATCACTTCAGGATATCTCTATTTGCAAAATCCATTTACAAAATTATTATTAACACGTAATAAAAATCAAAAATGTATTATTAAAAATACTAGAATCGAAAGAAAATACTGAGAACAAAAATCAACATAATCAATTATTAAAACAAGATATTTTGCCGCATGGCAACATCGCGATTGGCTAGCAAATAATTGACATGTTCACTTTTATCGGTTATTCTATTAAAGATTTCTTCCCACAATTTCCAGAATCCATTAGGCGAATCAGGTTTAGATAACTTAAAGAGGTCAAGACCAGCCTTAAAGGCATCGATACTTGTTGAATTTCGCAAGCGTACTGGAAGCTGGTTCCAATATGTAATAACTCTATTGCTAAAGAAGTCATGCGCTGATCTTAATGGATGATGAGAAGTGACATTCAGATTACGAGTTCGATAAGCTGTATTTGTCCCAAACATATTGTGACCATAGTCCACAAAACCATTGATTATTTTGAAAGTCTCGATCAAGTCACCACGATTCGACGTTCCAGTAAAGTCGTTAATCTGAGACGCTGTAACCTTTGACGATAAGGGAGTAGGCCCATGCCTTCAACTATCCTCGTAAACTGTCTTTGGCAGTCCTCAATTTCCATTATAATGCTCCAGTTTCCGTGTCTTGCGGTTGGGCCCCACACCTGCACTGCATATTCCAAATGGGGTCTGACAAAAGCTTTGTAAAATGGTATAAG
>OX421453.1:27257530-27280030 GCA_949126865.1 Montipora capitata
TGAGATAATCGATGAAAATTTTAAGGTTCTCCGGACTTTCAGTACAGATCATAAAAATGTCATCGAAATGGGGCGTTCCTTAGAGCATTTTTTTCGAAAAGCTCGAGGAAGAAGTTAGCAAAAGAGGGGGCCATTTTAGTGCCCATAGCTGTGCCGTGGATCGGTCGTTGTATCGGCCGTTGTATCGGCTTTTGCTTAAAATATTTAGTTTCTCAACTTGTAATTACGCCGATCAGATCAAGCCACTGATCCAACGTACACCGACAGGAAGATTGTCCACGGTTGCTTGCTTCAAAACTCTGGAATTACAAACATTGCTTTTGTTATTCAAATACGCCAACCACAAGAACAAAAGATCCTTTGTTTCGACAGCCAATGAGGCTCTGGTTGGCACATTAATTACGTCAACGATATCTTTCCTATAGAGGGGGTTGGGTAATGTATGAAGGATGAAGGACTTTCCATGTAATTTTGCTACCAACCCCATGCGCTAATAAATGAACGCCTGAAACCTGACCCTAATTTTTTCTCTGGGCTTAATTTGGGCTCCAAAAAAAAGTTTCTTACATTCCTCTGAGTGCGTATTCAATCTAGATGAAATGAGGATCATGAATTTAACCTTTGTAGGAAAAAAATGGATTCAACCTTAGGGCTTTATTAGGGATGCTGCACTCCTGCACTCGCCTCCCATCAATGTGGCCTAGGTTCTGTTCCCAGACTCGGCGTCATACGTGGGTTGTTCTCTACTCTGCACCGAGAGGTTTTCTCCGGGTACTCCGGTTTGTTTCCCCTGTCCTTAAAAACCAACATTTGACTTGCTCCAGCGCTAGAACGACTACACACTAAAATAAAGTTCCTTTCCATTCCTTTTTTCCTAAGGAGACTGTCAAGATCACGACAAACAACCAGGTTCAGAATGCTGTATAAAAGTTTAAAAGGGAAGTAACAAGTTTGTTTAGTTCCAGAAACGAGACGGAGAAATCCCCGAAAATTTCCAGAAAAAATTCCAGAATCCAAAATTTCCAGAAATTCCCCACACAGAAAATATGGCAGTAGAGTAGGACTCAATGTGAATCGTTCCTTTGCCCATAGCCAGAGAAACAACGATTATGAGAAATGGTGAAATTGTGAAAGTAGTGGAGAAATTCATCTTTAGAGCGGTTTTCAATTGAGTGTCGTAAAACTAACACTTAATTCGACCAATCACGGCAAGTGCAAACAGCGCAACGAACCAATCCAAATTCGTTCCAATTCCATGTAATTTGCTCAAAGCACAGGAAAAATCGCGCGTGCAAGTCATTGGTTGATAAACTGGCGTGAGACTTTTAAGCCAATCACCGAGCGTAGCAATCGCAATCGCGTAATTACTTTTGACAGTCATTTGAAAACCGCTCTAATGGATGTACATAAACCACCCAATGGGAGCGAGCGCTGCCTTCAACCTATATTGCTACTAGCGGTAAACCGGCTTGGAAATTAGCCAACCGATAAGAATAGTAAAGGCAGTTGTTTCAATTTGGAAACTTAAGCAAGAACATCGACAACGGCTTCGAGAACGCTGTCAAAAATATCATTCCCCTTTATTGTACTAATATCGCAATTACTCTTTTCTTTGTTCATCTCAGTTTTATCAGAAATAATACACAAACAGGGTTGACAACCATCAGATATAAACGCATCATTTGAAATTGTCTTTTACTTGACGTTTCTGCATACATCTTCAGAAGTGACGGTTAACCCTTTGATTACTATCTGCCAAAATACGTCCAGCCTTATCCACGGTCCCATCTACCCCTTGTGACGTCATCACTTTTAACGGTCAGGAGCAGCTTTGTCCACTAACTTGTGCAGCGAGAAGAGATCTTTCAAACTATACCAGAATGAGCACAATTCAGTCAAGGAAACTGGAGAAACGGCCAAAAAACAGCGTAACACTGACCTGAAAATCTCCATGAAAAGCTTGTTCCATTACCCACCTACCTTTCTGAGCACCTAATTCTAAGATGATGAAAGGTTTCTCAGAACCTCTTCCCACCAAAATAAAGCCTACCAAATGCCCAGCAAGTTGAAAAAAATGAGGCAAGGAAAGCGAAAAGAGAGGGAAGGAGAGAAAGCGAAAAGTGAAAGTCGAAAGTGTTGTGCTACTTTTAAACCCAAATTTTGTCGAAGTTTTGCTTTCTGCGCATGCCCGAACTTTGCAAGCGCTTATTTTGCACCTGGCTGAAAAAGCCACTGAGTGTACAACCTGGAAACGGGTTTGTAGGGAGATTTAGCTCTTAAACAGCACGACAGTGACCGAAAAACCCCTCAACTAGCTTCAAAACGTGTTTTTCGGCCAAATCTCCAGTAGCCAAAGGGTTAATACAAAATTGGAGTTTGATACACTATCATTATCATTACTATTAAGTAAGAATACAGCTCACAAAAAAAAATTAATAAAAACACAGCCTTTCGCTGCTGTTAAATCTTTGATCAACAGTGTATCCTTTATCATGTTTTACAGTGAGTGTTGGATCGCCCTTTCGCTAAAATGTTATGACAACCATAATTAATGCCTTAAAATGCTCATTTTTTCTGTCATGCAATCGTACTTTAGTTTTTCCGATATAAAAATCATTGCAGTCCTAACAGGAAGCTCTATATACAATCTGAGCCATTTGGCCACCGCTACGTCTATATTTGTAAGGAAAGAAAGATTTAACGCGACGAGTGCTTTAAAAAATCACTCTAAGGTTAACGCACCCATAGAATTTTTGATAAACGACATCATTTGTTTACTAACGATTTTGCTTTGCAGCCCTAAATAAGGTAAAACTAAGAAAATTTTCTTTTGGGAACTGTGATGGTTGGGGCCAATGGTTTGATTTGTTGCTTTTGTAACACATCATTCATGTTACAAATAACAACACCTGTGGGGTAACCGTTTTGTGACAGCAACTTTCTATGTTCATCCAAAGACGTTTGTAACAAACAAGCCAACGAGCATATGCGGAAACAACGGAAAGTGCGAGTACTTTTATTCCGCTGTTTGTGTATTGTTTCTGATAATATCGCGATTATTCCAATATTATTTGAATGTTCTGTTAACGCCATCATATTACAGAAAGGAAAAAAACCCGAAGAAAAAATATCATGTCTAAGCATAAATGACAACAATTGAAAACCTTGAAAACCGAAGCCTCACATTAAGGACGGTGCCTACTAATTCAACGGCGCGGTTTACCGAATGCGCGAAAAAAGCAGATTTTAACAAGTGTTATTGAAATCCAAAAATAAAATTAGAGGTAACCACGTACTTTTCGAAGATAGTTAATCAACAATATTTGTAATAAGCTTTAAAATACAAATTTCTTTTCCAAATTGAAGCTTAGTTATCTCTGAAAAAGGCATGGTTACCCCTAATTTTCTTTTTGGACACCAAGAGCACTTGCTAAGTTCTGCTTTCTCCGCATAGTTTTGAACCGCGCGAAAATATCTCTGTATTAATAAGCACCGCCGATAGGAAATCCGAGTATCTCGAGATGCACCAAACGTATGCGCAATAATAATAGTAGGAAACGTCCTTAAGATGTGAAAAACTTCCATGAGGTTGATGATGTATTGTAAGTCAAACATTTTCACGGCAAAGGGTCGATAATTGATTGATAATACTATAAAACAATGTCAGAAGGTGGAAGGTGTCATACTACTGGATACTTTCTTTTGCGATTTGTTCTCAACCGATCGTTCCTAAGTAAATTTTGTATTCGGCTTATTCGTCGGCTGACATCATCGTCAATATTAGTGCTATCTTTTCCGGTATCCTCCTCATCCGAGAACATGATTTGAGGGTCCTCTCTGGGGATTTCTTCGTTGCGTAAATTCCCCTCTGAATGCGGGGAACCATGGCTTCGCCTTTCAAGACTGAACCTGACTCTCTTAATAACTGAATTTTCATTGTTTGAAGCAACATTTGGACGTTTGACAGAATCATCAGTCGCCTGTTCATATGCACCATCTTTTTTCTCGACCACTGGTGAAGACTCAAGCGCTTCAGTCTCGGCAACATCATCAGCAACATCCTCACAAGGGGTTTTTTTACTTAATTCCGGTAAAGGAAGTACACACTTTGCACCAGTAATTACCCTCAACGTCTTTCCCAAAACCCCCTCAGCATCGTTTTTCTCTTTGTTTGTGCAATGTTCCCTGTGATTTAAATCTAGACTGTGGATCTTTTTGCTACAATGTACCTTGGGTAAGGCATCCATTGTTGCCACTGTCAAGACTACCGCGTTAGTGGAAGGAAGTGATTCGTTGCTTGCTGTTGAATCGAGTGTTACGATCTTACTTGCAACGATTTCATCCACTTTGGCAATCTCGTTCTTTGTGCCATGTGGATAGGAAGGCTCGTTTTGTTGGATCAGTGACAGACCTTGTTTGTTATGATCAAGGTCTCGCATCTCTTCAGTCTCTGGAGGTCTTGGCTCTTTAATTTGATCAACAAAACTATTCTTGTGTTTGAGCTGCTTCTCATTACCTCCGACGACCTCTTTGGAAGGGGCTACCACAAAAACTTCATTCTGAGATTTTTTGGAGTTCATCTGAAAGTATAATAAATATAAATGCATAATGCATCGTATAATTGTCCCAAAAGTGAGGTTTTTTAAAGTCTAGCGCAAAATATGTTATTCATGAAAAATCCGAGTTCTCCTTAAAGAAGAACTCATAACATTTTGATATCTAGTTTATAGGCCTTATTACAAATGTAAATGCGATTGCTAAATGCAGCCCAACGAATAAATGGAAACAAATTAATTCCTGAGGTACTTTAAACTAAGATACGCTTAAATGAATGAATGAATGAGTGAATGAATGAACGAATGATGACTTTAAATCTTTGCTGATAGTTCTATCCCAGATTGCTAATTACTTTTCTGTAATAAAAAATGGGGGTCACCGAGTTCATTTTTGAGATATAAGTAAGTAAAGACGAAATAAAGGGTGTTTTTGGAGAGCTTTCATGTTTCCATGGTAACCTATTACGTCGCAATAGTGGGCGTATCTTGCTAAGCAATAATTGGTGTTCCATATGGTACCTTAACATTGCTGTTACGTGATACAGTGTTGTAGTTATAACCCTTCTAATAAGAATCTCTTAACGCGGTGAAACTGGTTCGATCCACCGTAAGGAGGCTAACTACGTACAGTTCTTATCAAATACCCTATATTTGTTAAAATCTGTCAGAGCTAACGGAATATATTCAGAAAAATTACAAATTGCAGAATATCGGCAAAACCGTCTGAACGACCTTGACTCAGGTACCACTTCAAAATGTCAGGCAACATCATTTCCATAATGTGGCAAAGAATAAAAACATTTCACCGAAGGAAAGTACAAATATTAAGAGATTTAGGCCAAAAATAGGATATATCTCCTGTCATAAGATGTGATGTTGCCATGGTAACGGCCATAATCCAAAAATTGACACCCAAAAAATAAACCTTATTATATCGGTACCTTTACTGGTAAGTCTCTACAAGGAAAACGTTTAGAGAAATTAATTAGGTTTCCTTTTGTTACTTGTGCCCTGTTGTGAGGGTATTCGCAAAATACTCTAGGGAGCCACCTTAAGTGTCAAGTGTATTTAGGGTTGGGGCACTAATTGGGAACATCGCAGTACAGAAATCAAATTGAATGAAGTCAGTTTTCTAAATCTGTAAATTGTGAGCTTGCGTGGTTATGAAGCATAATAAAAGCTAAATGCGCGACCTACCTCTAGGTTGTCATTAGTTTGGACTCCAGCAGACGTCGTTTGTGTCGCTTTATCTCCTTTTTCCGTCTCAGCGATTTCCTCCACCAATTTCTTGATTTTTCCATTGAGAAAGGTACATTGTGTTTCCAAGTAATCAGATCGGTCAGTTTGATTTCTCAGCAATTGTTCGGCCTTAGAGAGCTGTTCATTTAATGAAGAAATAAGCTAAAATAAAAGAAAGGAAAAGTTGAATGAATGAACGATCCACTAATGAAAGGCGGGAAGTACAAACTGATGAATTCCTGTTTGTTAAACAACTAGGGAATCAAACTCACCAAAGAAAGTCAAAAAACAAGTAATATTCCTACTAGTAGCATCCGCATTCAACTAAGTCACTTACTTCGTCGTCTCCTAGTTCAGTTTGGCATGTTACATTTTTTCTTTGTTTACATTTCAGAGCTGAGTTCTCTTCCTCGGTAAATCTTATCTTTTCTTCTAACTCTTTGATCTTTTCGGTAAGCTCATTTCCTTTTTTTTCCAAGGCGTTTGCACGTTCTAATTGGCTTCTATAACCAGTCTCTGCTTGCATGATTTTATCCTTCAGGGATGAAGTCTAAAAAAACGACGAAAAGTTAATCTGAATCACCTTCGTGTAACTTAATCTGAGTTTGTGGATTCCGGAAGCTCTTTCTTGCTTCTTTTATTACTGATTGATCTTATTCACTTAGTTTAGTGCTTTTTTAAAACAATTCTTAGATTTTGACGTTTTTAACTAAGTGATCGACCACCAGTAACCGACTAACACATAACTTGTAACAGCCCATAACGAGGAACCTACAACTCCGATACTAGGTCTGTGTAACGGCATTTTCGCAGATCAGGCTATTTTTAGCCGATTTGTTATATACGATTCGTCTTGCATGAGTGACCATTGTAAAATGTCTTTTGTAAGAATTGTAATTTACCGGAAAGGTCCGGTTTACGCGGGACAATCAATTTAAAGATAACTCGGTCTGTAAAAACGCCGTTCCACAAATACAATGATGTTGTACGCTCCTAGTTCATGTGCTCCTGCTTGTAGTATAAGCATTATGATAGAAGAAAGCGCTAGAGTTGTGCGAGCGTTCTTTTCTCTCACCCGTCTCACTTTCTAGCTCCACAACTCGAGCGCCTGCCAATCCTTGGACAGCTCAAGCCCAGGGCCTCTCTATTTTTTGCCATTATCTTTGAGAAAACCAAAGCAAATGATGACCACTCAAAAATTAATTGGGTGGTAACATTATTTGGTAGGAGAGAAGTGGATTGCTCGGCGTTCGATTTTGGAGGCTGATAAGTAAACTCCGCTGGTGAGTTTTTCTGCTGTAACACTCCGACTTCCCCCTCTCATGGACAAGCACATTACACTATGATTTAAATTGATTCGTTCCCTCCACATTTAGCAGAGCACTTGTGTTATATAAGCTAGAGAATTTAAGATATGGTTTTTCCAAGTGGTGCTAAGTAGTGGCACTTCGCGAACTGTAGTCATCCATCACTCTCGTTGTCTCGAAGATAATTGTCTTAGTTTATACTACATGAGTTGAATAAACACAATTGCAAAAACCATAAACACTCCATTATGAGCCTTTTTGGCTTTTTGAAGGTGAATAGTAATTGCTAATTAGCCTCAAGCCAACCAATCTGAGCGCGCGAAGAGCTTCATTTTCTTGTGAGGTGTCAGGAGCACATGACCAGCGTAGACCGAGTTATTTTTACTTAATTTATATTTATCCTAAAATTGTCACCCATTTGATCATAAACGTTATCAAAAATAGTCTAAAACCGCTTGATTTTGAAAATACCCTGACATAGATTTGCTGTGGGACATTTTAGCACCTTACGATTCATACTAATTTGACAATAATGTTATAATACTTTTATCTGTTGTCTTTTGTAAAGATGATTATAACAGTGAGTGTACCAAGCCTGCAGGACACTAAAAACTACGGGGGAAAAGGTCAACGTACTCATTATCCTCAATGGATAAAAACCATCATATTAACGTGAAAAGTAAAGCATACTAGAAAGCAGAATACCGAACCGATCGCAACAGTCTTATCTGATAAACACATCAAATTCTGTCGGTGAAACTTCATAGAAAAGGTAAGATTTGCGGGAAATGAAGATTTCTTCTATCGAAGGAGGAAACGTGTTTTTCAAAGCTGCCACAAGTGGAAGGAATTAGTGATGGTAGCAGGCGACGAATTCTTAAAATGAACCCTTCCTCTGAAAAGGGACGAGATCTCCAATTTCTTTGCGGTCTTAAAACACGTTTGTCGATGTAACGTTAGTCAGATAACTTGATAGAAAGAGTACCGTCTGAATTGAGATTCACGCGGGAAATCGCTTATCTTCCTTTTTCTTGGGTATTTTGCCTTTTTTGTCATCGATGCCAAGTGTAACAGAAGGTGACTATGCCGAAATGGGACGGGAACTTTACAGAACTGTGAAATCAGCGGTGACTTGTACATGCACGATTTCCAAAAAATCATGTTGGATTAATTTGCCTTGCAAAAGGCCATTCCAGAATTGCGTAGGGAACTGGGGCGAGTTTCAAATTTGAACCAATCGATAACTTGATACCATCACATAAAAAATAACATTGAGATTCTCTAAGTTTGGTGCTTTTTGGTCGAACAGAGACCGAGTTATCGATTTTAAAACATAGTTAAAAGTCCATACAAACGTCTCTAATTTTGAGGCTGCATCCCTCAAAACCATATAAACTCTTTAAAAAAATTATCAGATTTGGGACAACTGGAAAATCGTGTCATGGACCTACTATTTGGAAACAGGTGACGTGAAAATCACTTTGTTTGCCTATTTTTATGAATATTACAGAAATCGTAAAAAGAAAATAGGAGTTTGTATGGTTTTGGGGGACGCAGCCCCAAAATTTGAGACGTTTGTATGGATTTACATTATGTTTTTAAGTCCTTAACTTGGGCTTTGTTCGACCTAAAAGCGCCAAACTTTGACAGATGGCCAACTTCAAAGTTATCTTTCATGTGATGGTGTCAGTCTATTGATTGGTTCTTTTTTTTTTTAACTCGCCCAAGTTCCCTGCGCAATTCCGAAATAGACTAAGTATTGAATGAATGCTACCCTTAATCTGTACGGGAACCACAAACAAGTCATATTATCTCTAGCACGGTAAGTTCACATATCGTCTCGAACAGCTTGAGCTTTTCAAAATTGAAGTGCCATAGAATTTTAGAGAATACAGTCTTCCTTACCCCTTTCACCGCCATAAATGCAAATTGACACTTATAGATTTTACTCTGTCTAACGCCAGACGATTTTACTCGTCAATGGGGAAGCCCTCGGCGGTGAAAGGGTTAAAGAAATCGTAACGCATATTAGTGCGGTATAAGACTTAGTTAAAGATTGAGTACTTCATTTTCAAAGCTGCTCTTTAGTTGTTCGTTGATTTCTCTTTGTGACTGATAGCTTTCCTCGGCTTGGGTCAGCCGCCTTTTTAATTCATCTTCCTCATTCGTCATGGCTTCTATTTTAGTCCTTTGTACCATGTTTTTTTCTGACCAATTACTATTTAGTTGCTCCAAAGAATTGTGTGCCTCTGACAGGGAGTCGTACTGTTTTTGCAGATCTCCAAGACGACTTTCAAGAACTTGTTTCTGGGGAGAAGAAAAGCTAAGATTAGAGATCACCACATTCAACGTATTCACAAACTGACTCACGATCTTTCGTGTGTTAATTTTTATTTTTTTCATCGCTTAACGTTCAATTTAAATGAACATTATCCCTCAAAACACTTATTACATTATAACACAACAATGCGTCCACGATGCTGAGGTTCAGAACACGTCTAATTTGAACTGTGGAACAGGGAAACAAAGGCACAGTATCCTGGGGAACAAGGGAACATAAACCATTTTAGGGATAAAGGAGCTGAGAACACCGAGTTTAGAATCAAATATATGAAAATATATGTCAAATCAAATGCGCGAGATAAAGGATCTTGCAAGCTTTAAACGTGCGATATCGTAAGACACATTTTACGTTGCTAGGGCAAATTTTTACATAGCTTGTTTCGTATTATGATGTAGTAAATCCTGATTGTTACTAATCATTACTATTGCTTTTAAATTTCCTTGACATAGAAACTAGATTAGTTACGTTTGATAAGAGTCTATAGCAATTGATATACGATTGTCAAATAATTTTTAGCGGTAAGTTATACCGTAGTTTATTAGTCGTTTTAACATTTATACCTTGTAATTCTTACACGGAATTCTGAAAAGTGGATTGATTAATTGGAATCAATTTCGGGAACAAGGAAACAAAGACAGAGCCCCCCCCCCCCCCCCCCACCCAACGCCCTCGATGCTAAATATGTGCTTAAAAGCTACCTGCTGCAACAACTCCTCCTTGTGACATCTGAGGGTGTGTTCCATCATCTTCTCCTCTTCTAGCTTTTTGTCCAAACTCTCTTTTAGCATCTTGTTTTCGGTTTTAATCTCGTCCAATTCAAGGTGGACTGCAGCCTCAGTCTCCTTGTGCTTTATAATGGACTGAACATGACGATCAAGCAACTTGTGTGCTTCCTCTAATGATTCCATGAACTTCTTCGTGATGTAAAAAATATATATCAACCGTTAATTTACTGTTATATTTAAAGTTCATAAAGTAATTCCAAAAAACAAAGCAGAAAACATAACAGTTAATCGACATAACCGACAAGCAGGTTTTTGAAAACTGGACATTCACATTCTGTTGGTTAGTCTCTGTATGTACCGATATTCGAGCTGATTCTAGGAATCAAACGAATAGAATGACTTTGAGGTGAATTTTTTTTACCATTCAGATAGACGATACTTGTTATTCTTGGGATAAATAAGTAAACTAAGTATACCTACGATATCGATATAAAAAGCCAAAGAGCAGTGTATTTTTGCTTTTATAGAAGGAAACAGGCTAGCTAATCACCCTGCCTTGCAGTCGTAGACTGAATCACGAAGCCATTTACCCCGGAGCACAGGACCACAGTCTGCAACTGTTATTAGCTGGAAGTCTATTTTAATGAAGAAGAAAATTCGAAGTACCCAGGGAAAAAACCCCTAAGTAGGACACTTTGTCTTATGTCCAGAAATGCAAGTAACTAGATGCAAGCCCAATTTTGACATCCAACATGAAGTGTCCCTGGGGTGTAGGGGTGGTGCAGGTATGGCGAAGTGGTGAGAGCACTCGACTCCCACCAATGTGGCACGGGTTCGATTCTCAGACTCGGTATCATATGTGGGTTGAGTTTGTTGGTTCTCACTCAACACTGCACCGAGAGGTTTTTCTCCGGGTACTCCGGTTTTTGCGTTAATTTGTTGATTTCTGTTTACAGTGTCCCAATTAGTATCCCCAATTAGATCCCTTAAGTCTAGGCATTTCCTACCTATTTCTCACAATAAGGTAAGAGTAAAGGTTCTCCGAGTGTTATTTTTAGGTCAGGGTAAATGCAACTTTATCGTTCAAACGCAGCCTTACTTGAGGAGCAGCATTTGGGGGTCATTTTGCGACGTTAACACGAGTGATGAAGAGCAAGGGGACACTTCGAGACGCTTATTGAAATGGGTTCGAATCTAATAAATTTCATTTCTGGGCATAGATACGCGACGTAAGCGACGTACCTCCTCAGGAGCTTTTGTAGCTCGACGCATCCCAAGCAACGAACTAACAGCTTACAACTGTGTTAACCTTTGACAGAGCAAATTTTAATCTTACATGTAGCTGGGCACGGACACCGAAATGAAGGTATCTGTGCAAGCTTTGATTCGGTTTGTGAATTCACTGATATGATGGCCCACCCTATGTAAATATTTGTATTCACTTGAGAATGGTGATAATGGTAAAAGAAAAGGACCGAGTGCGACGCCTTTCAGAAACGCCACCGTGCCTAGCCGATTTTTGTCTCGAGACTTGCATCGTATCACTTTCAAACCGAGATTTTGAACGTTCTCTTTTGTATCATTTATTCGATAATCCATCCAAAATAAAGAGCAATCGCCTTTATCAAGTGGCAATTTCCAAGACCAAACAGTAACGCCTACGGCTGACGATTGGCCGAAACCGAGTCTACGTTACATTTTATCTCCCGTCGCGGAGAGAATTGTTGCTCTCAGAAAAATTGCACGCGGCTGTATGTCCTGCCGCCTCGCCTCTTTTCTGGGCTGTCTCGTTAGCAATAAATAAATAAATAAACTTCTATATCAACGAGGATTTTCAGGTTCAATGAAGCAAAGGATTAAATATTAACAAAGTATCTTGAAATTGCCAAACTGCCGATAAGAAAACCAACTGGGCTTTACAAATACAGCCAACAAGTTAAGCTCCAGCTCCATCTATTCGTCAGAGCGAAATTTAACATATAAACTCTGTGTTCTTACCAATGGACCACGCCTTCGCCTCTAAAATATTTTTACCTTGTTTTCTTTTCTTGTTTCTTCCAGTTGCCTTTGTGAATTTCGGCACGCCTCTGTTTGCTGCAAAGGAATTTTTCTAGCAATTATTATTTCTGTTTTTTTTTTTAATATATGAGAGCAAATATAGTCAACCCGTTAATCATTGAGCCCTAGCAACCTTGAAAGTTACAAAAGTACTAGTGTTGATAAAAATAAAATTACGATCATGACCTTACTACACCAAACATTATTTACCAAAATAAGTCTACAACTTATATACAATAGTGTATAACTAATACATACTCAACTACGCATATTGCAACTAAGAATATAATAATCAACTATTCATATTGTGTCGCTTAAAGCCCGGGCAAACGGCTTCAATAGTTGCTTCAACATCCGTTCGATTTTGTTGAACAGCGATGTTCAATCTTTGCTCCTCCCCTTCAACCTTGTTGAAACATGTTGAATCGATGTTGAATGAGTTTAACAGTGTTTACGCTTTGCTTCAATAACCATTCAACATTTCTTTTGTCATCGCGATGTTGAATGAGGCCGAAGCCGTTTGCCCGCCTGTTTCAACGTACTAATTGGTCTCTTAATGACGTATCCTATTCGCGTCCCCAGAGCCCTCCGTTTCTTCTGATCACGTTATCGGCAAAACGAAAGGCTCTGGTCGCACCAAAAAAGTCTTTTTTTTTTCATTGGCGGACATCCGGTATTGGTTGCGACCAGAGCCCTACGTTTCGCCGACCACATGACCAAAAGAAACGGAGGGCTCTTGGGAAGAGAATGGATGTATCCGTGTCCGTCTACATAGTAACTTTTGAATCAAATTTTGATGATGAGTTGAAGCCGTTTGCCCACCCCAGCAGTCAACATCGTTCAACAAATCGAACAGATGTTGAAGCAAATGTTGAAGCCGTTTGCGCGGGCCTTTACAACGACAAAAAAATTACTCACTGACTCACGTCCCCATTTAATTAAGCAGGTTAAATGCCGGCCAGTTTGGCCAGAGAAATACAACTTTTACTTTACAGATAACTTGGTAAAAAAAAAAACAAGAAAACAAAATTATCGGACCAGGTGGGAGATTATTCTTTTTCCGTTGGTGGGAAATTTGCATGACTAGGACTAAACGCTAGGATGGTTTCCTAGAATTTCTAGCACAGAAACCTACATAGATTTCCAATTAAGTCATGCTTATAGGCTCACTGCCGGTTAGGTTAGGGGTAAGAAACTATTTTGGGTAGATTGGGTAAAGGCGTTCCCATTCTCAAAACACTCTCGCATGTTCTGTCCAAATTCTTCAATGTATACCTTTTTTCCAGATTTTTCTTTTTACTCCTGCCTTCAGCCACGTTTCTATTGTTTTGCCAGATTTTATTGTCCCTGAAAGCTTCTTACTCCTACGACTCACCCTTTTCTCAGTATTCATTTATAGCTTCCCCTCAACCCTGCCATTGGAGTTTAATTCCTTTCCTCTTCAGTCCCTCCCTTTTTTTTAATTTCAGAGAAATTCTGATTCCAAACATACCATTTCCAGCTCCCACTCCGAAGCACTTTCGCGGTTAACCGTGTCTTGAGTCTTGGAAGCCAAGGAATCTCTTTTCTGAGAAATAGTTGCTTTTAAAGCAACAAGCTCGATTGTTTTCGACTGAACATCCTTTTTATACGATTCCAACAAACATTTCTGATGTTCATTTGTGTATGTTAGCTTTTTATGAAGACTACAGACAGCGGAAACTGCGAGGAAAGTAAACAAGATTAGCTATGAGATGATTGCTTTCTATTTCATTTTTGAAGCACACTCTTATAACTTTACAACTGTTTCAGAGCACAAAATTAATTGCCTCTTTCATTACAGTCATTGGAAGTTACATACAGTTTGATTCCGTTCTCTCCACGAGATCAGCCAGTTGTGTGCAGTCATCCAACGCCTTTCTACTGCGCTGCTCCAGAGCAGACATTTGGGACTCATAGCTCTCTCGTGAAGAGTTTTGTAATTGAATTACCCGGTCCTTTGGAGGAAAAACTATGATTTAGAAATAAGCTGAGACCCCTGTCAAATTATCGGCAATACGATTGTCAAATAATTTTTAGCGGTAAGTTATACCGTAGTTTATTAGTCGTTTTAACATTTATACCTTGTAATTCTTACACGGAATTCTGAAAAGTGGATTGATTAATTGGAATCAATTTCGGGAACAAGGAAACAAAGACAGAGGCCCCCCCCCCCCCACCCAACGCCCTCGATGCTAAATATGTGCTTAAAAGCTACCTGCTGCAACAACTCCTCCTTGTGACTTCTGAGGGTGTATTCCATCATCTTCTCCTCTTCTAGCGTTTTGTCCAAACTTTCTTTTAGCATCTTGTTTTCGGTTTTAATCTCGTCCAATTCAAGGTGTATGTTAGAAATAAGCTGAGACCCCTGTTTCAAATTATCGGCAATTTCAACAAGCTCCCAGCCATACTAGCCTCATAGTCAAGTTTATCTTCCAATGTAGATACCGGGAGAAAAATAGGCCCGCGAAGCATGCATGTGCCTGTATGTGTGTAATATACATCAGAGGAAAGAACCGTTTGACAATTTTACAGCGTAGGCACTCAAACTGCAAACATTCATGGCGTTTTTAAAACTATGTGACTTGACTATTTTACTTACTTGACTATTGAGTTAATTATTAATTTCAGTTTACAGTGTCCCCAATTCGTGCTCCAGCGCTAAAACGACTGGACACTTAAATAAAGTTCCTTTCCTTTCCTTTTGTTTGAAGAATCCAATGAAAGGCGAGTACTAAGATATTTTCAAGTTTATCTATGGAAAAAGGAATGGCCCAAAAATTTACAAAATAAGGGTCTCGGCTGACTTCACTTCGGCTTCACTGTAACTGGACAATTTGTGTTAACTGTTTGCGCATTCCACGGATACGCCCTTGTAAGCGTCTTGTTTCGTTTTTCATTCTGAAGATATATTATCAACAAATTGTACTAATGGAAGTGCTCTTAGCTATCAAACTAATTTACTGGCACCTCGATTTACTAATCTCAAAGAAACAAATAAACTGAACAGAGTACAACTAAGAATCTCGACTGGTCGGAGGAAGCGCGGTAGAGTTGAGTTCGGGACGAAAAACCAGCAAGTGGTCAAGTGGAAGGTTTGAATCTTGACGCAGTCCCTAACCACTTGACGCAATCCCTAACCACTGGATCACACGCTTCTCTATCGTTGACTCTATAGAGTCAAAAGGACCGAAATTTAAATTGCTCTCACCTGCTCTTTAATCTTCTTTTCAAGGCTGTACTTCATCAGCTGCAATATTTAAAAAAATGATGAAATGCTTGCACAGATCATGTATCTTTAGAAATATACTAAAAATACTGTAAATTGTTTTTCCATTGCGTGAGCGGGCGGTATTCAACAAGTCCTATAGTCTGATTGGTTCTGGGAGCGGGTAGATTTTCGCATTTTTTCATTTTTCATTTCTCTTTTTTTTTCGGATTTTTTCACAGCAGGCAGTATCTTCGCGCGGTGAGTCGAAGATAACATCCCCTGCTACCTTGCAATGTTCTCATAAACTTTAAATATAGTTACCTTCATTGGTTGAGGTCACACTTAAGCTATTTTACCGTGATAGTAACGTGAAGTTTACTATCGTAAACACATTTTGAGTGTGACCGCTTACTTTCATGCACTTTACTCTAGTAAACGTACATTTGGTCTGTTACGATAACAACGGTGGCAGGATGAAAGTAAAGTTTACTATGCTAAGCCAACCTGAAAAAAACATTGTTTATCATGAGTTTATCTAAACTTACCATAGTAAACTTTGTTTGCCTTCTGTTATTACAGTTAAATGCAGTTAACTGTTGTAAAAGGCTGAGTGTGATCTCAACCATCATAAGCCGCTTTCTTTCATTTGACTTGAAGCCCTGTTTTATATACTACCTACTCGTTTGAAATTGTTCGGGAGTCTTGCCGCGATTACAGCCCTAGATTGTCGGTTATTTTTTTGCAAGCATTTTGTTAAGTTTAATTAAAACATAAAAATGTTATTCAGCAGCCTAGATCGGATTGAAACATCGCCCTCGGCCTGTGGCCTGGGGTGCTATCCATGACCTGGCTGGCGCATAACACTTATCTGTATGTTTACAACTTTTTGTCAGTAAGAAATTGGGATAAACTTTCTGAGGAGTGATTAACTTAAGACTAAATAAGTCAAAATCTTATTTCATTTAAGGCGCAATTCATGCAATTTTTGCAGTTTTGACAAATTTGCATTCCCCATGTAGCTAAAGCTGCTAACCAAAAAAGCAGCTAAGGCTTTAACCAAGGGAGCCAACCAAGAGTTCCTATATATAAGAATCAGACCAAGTTTGAGGAGCCATAAAAACACCTGGGAAATGAAGAGGATTTGAAAAATATATATATTCAGTGTGAACTGAATAATCCCGGTGCTTAAGTACAGGATTTGCGCGCCAATAACCAATGACATCAGTACTTACGTGAAGAGCTCTCATCTCATCCTTTAAGATCCTTAGCTCCTTCTCAGTGCACTCTGCTACTACAGCCTGTTTGGCCTAATATTTGTTTAAAGCACGTATAATTAGTTGCGCAAGATAGTCAAAAAAGGGTATAGGAGCAAGAAAAAACAGTGGTCAAGAAAGCTTAGGGAGCCTCACCTTCTCATCTTCATATTGCTTCAGGCGATCCTCATGCTGCGGAAAATAATAATAATAATAATTCGTATTGCGCACTCATCTTAACTTCAAGGCGGTTTATAAGAGTGGCCTTAAAATGTCTATAAATGTAAATGAAAATAACCTGAAACACTTTTGCACTTTAAAAGAATAAAAAGCCAACAAAATCTATTTGTTGTCTATTCGTCTATTCGTTGTGCAAATCAACGATCGTTGTCTACTGCAGCTGGCAAAAGATGAAGCAACAAAACCTTACGATTGTTTCCACAATGATAAGACTATTGTAACAAGGAAGCTTTCGGTCAAGGTGTTTTGTCTCTTAAATATTCATGGCCTTTACCTTCTTTTTCATATCTAGTTCGTTCTGTACATGTTGTTTGAGTACAGCACCATTTCTTGATATCACCTCTTCCTAAATAAAAGCAAACAACAAAAGGCCCCTTAAAGGGCTTGCAACGAAAAGAACACAGTGCCATTTATGATTAGGAATAAAATAAACACCTTAGTTGCGAAATATCGTTTCCGAAAACCGTCGTCTTAGTTTTCCAAAGAAAAGAATTGGTGGAAAAGTTTCCTGATATCGGCTACAGGCCTAATACAGTTACTGCCAACTGATTTACGTTTATGCTTAGGTTACTTAACCTGGGTTGAGCCTGCAATCCAATCGAAAACCAGTGCCTGGTCAGCGGTCAACTTTAAAAAAAACCAGCTGACCTCGGTGAGCTGTAAGCTCTAGCCCGCGATATGGTCACGTGATACTGTCAGCGGATACCTTGTTTTGACATGTGTCAGTTGATCAAAACATGGATGTCCAATATTAAAGATGTATGCTGTAAACTAGCATGACACTGGTCACATTGGCCATTGGAGGGGTGGACGTACGTACGGACGGATGTTCGATGACGTCATGGCTATAAAACCAAGATTACTCGCGTCGATGGGTTACCATATTTTCTTAACAATGGTGCTCCGCGCGCGACTCGGCTTACATGTTGTTTGCTCTTTTCAGTTCATCTTCCTGTGCCCTTTTTTTTTATTTTCATCAATCTCTCCCTTTTTTCAATTTCCTCACTTGTTGTAGTGTTGTTTTACTATTATTATTATTATTATTATTATTATTACTATTATTATTATTATTATTATTATTATTATTACTATTATTATTATTATTATTATTATTATTATTATTATCAACATCATCATTATCATTATCATCATCATATTTTGCTGCAAAAAGTAAAAACTGTTCCTGTATTTGTTTAAACACTTGAAACTTCCGTTTCGAAAAAAAAAGCAAACATTGTACGAGAAAAAAGTATTAACCATCGTTGGCGACATTTTAAAATATTTAGTTGTCTTTAATTTTCGTAGTAGACTGGTCTAGTCTACACTTCATACATTTTATCATTATCATAATAATTTAATATCATTAGGTTTTTTGAGGCGAAATGTTTTCCTTTGTCCAAGATAATATGATACAAGCCAGCATTTCCAACAACTAAGTGCTGATTCCACGAAGGAGTCCATAGAGGTTTCCTTAGGCCCTTAGTCGGGAGCCTTTGTCGCGTAAAGTTACTACATAGTACCTTTGTACGCTCCAATTCGTGTTTCTCAGTCATCAAGCACTTAATACGATCTTCGTTTTCTTCTTCCAGATTCTGCATGAAATTTCAATAATAAAGCCATATGTCCAAAAACTGTTAAGTAGCTCGTTAGGTCATGGGGATGAGGCGAAGGGAAAAGCTGGATTTGGGACGCCGCAATTGCATAAATACCAACTTAAAGAGAGTTAAGGAGGCTCAAAATAATTTCTCCTTTTTTCAAACAAATAAAAATATTATGTTTTTAGATACAGTTAGGATAATCATATTAAGACAAAATTTGGCCAAGATCCATCATAGATTTCTCACATCACATTTTTCTCCGAAATAACGTTACCATGGCAACGATATAAGGCATTTCTTTAAGCCTTAAAATCAAGACATATTGTCTTTTTTGAAAAACCGGGACGGTGAAATCTTCCCATTCAGCGTTACCAGATGATGTTAGAAATAATCTCTAAAATATTTAAAATTCAACAAAATCTGTAGGTCAGTTTTTTAGAAAAATAAGTGTTTTTGAAAAGTGTCGCTAATTTCTTTTTTCACCAACAGAATTTTTTTAAATTTCAAAGACAAACGTTTTAAATTAATCTAAGCTAACATGCAAAAAATTTAAAAAAATTCACCTTTTGGAAGCAGAGATATAAGCGAGTAAAGTTGCGAAATCGGAAAAATGAGGGGGTTAACGCATGCGTCACCCGCTCATTCGAGTGCACGCGCGAGTGAAGCTACAGGACCATTAAACAGTGTGTGTACAATTTTCGTAGTTTTCGTGAATAGGAGATGTCTATTTATTTTCCATATGTATAGGAATTAGAAGAACTGTGAGCGAAATAAGCGGTATTTCTTTATTTCCGGTGACCCACTTTGAATCGTGAGCTGACGCGAGCAGCTTTTAGAATTGCGTGTGTGGCTTACGCGCGCGCACTCAGCTGAAAACCCTTTCAAGCCTCCTGCTCGAGTCAGATTCAAAAAGGGGGCTTTTACTTCGGGTAGAGGAGCATAGAACGCGTCATCAGAAAAGAATGCAAATGCGAGAAATTTACTCGCAAATAATTAGTACATGGAAGTTTGGCAGTGTGGAGGCAGTATGGAAGTTTGGAAGTTTGGCACTGTGAAAGTGTGGAAGTTTGGCAGTGTGGAAGTGGACTTCCACACTGCCAGACTTCCACATTGCCAGACTTCCACACTTCCACACTGCCAGACTTCCACACTTCCACATTGCCAGACTCCCAGACTTCTAGACTGCGCACTTCCACACTGCCGGACTACAAAGGGGGTCTACAAACATACAACATTATTCAAAACTACAAAACTATGAAGTAGCTTGTGTTTAGTTATGCCACAAAACTAATTCCATTTTGATGACATCTCCTATTCACGAAAACTACGAAAATTGTACACAAACGGTTTAATTAATGGTTTCGCTCCTTTTGTGTTGGCCTGTAACTCCACTCGCTCGTGCACTCGAACGAGCGGGTGACGCATGCGTAATTGCTGATCTTGTAACCCCCTCATTTTTCATTATTTTGAAACTTTACTCCTTTATATCTCTGCTTCCGGACGGTGACTTTTTTCATTTTTTGCATGTCAGCTTGGATTAATTTAAAACGTTTGTCTTTCAAATTTAAAAAAATTCTGTAGATGAAAAAAAAAATTAGAGACATTTCAAAAAAACTGATTTTTCTGAAAAAAAAAAACTGAGTGGGAAGATTTCACCGCCCTGTTTTTTCAAAAAAGACAATATATCTTGATTTCAAAAACTCATTAATATTTCATGAGCCTAACAGCCTATCAAAACACCGATAAAACGTCACGTCTATGAGCTTTGTATCCTGATAAAACACTCCTCGTTAGTTTTCCTTACATAAAGAATACTAATAAGGCATAGCTTGTTTTTCTTGTTTGCTAATATTCACCTCTCACAATTTAAACTATTGCTCTTTGTGGAATGTTTTTCAAGCCGTTCAAAAAATCCGCAGCACGTGTTTTATCGGGTCTAAAACCCCGATAAAACACTGCTGCTTGTTTTTTAAACATTACTTTAAGGCGCAAAGAAATGCCTTATATCGTTGCCATGGTAACGTTATTTTGGAGAAAAATGTAATGTGAGAAATCTATGATGGGTACTTAATACCCTGGCCAAATTTCGTCTTGATATGATTACCCTAACTGTATCTAAGGACAGAATATGTTTATAAATTTGTTTGAAAAAAGGAGAAACGATTTCGAGCCACCTTAAGCAGTCCCCTGCTTGTTTTAAAGCCAGCCATTAACATTATCTAGCTCTTTCTAACTTGTCTTTTTTTGGAGAGAAGTGAGCGAGAAATTAGATGAAAACAAAAAAAGAAATTTCTGCAGCTGGCGTGTACCGAAACGCGGTCATGAATCTTGCTTATTTCTTCATCTTCCTCTGATCTTTTGTTTATATCCGTACATCCTTTACATGTACATTACATCCCCTGTGTAATCTCTCAATTGTTCAATTGTCGTCCCAACTGGAGATGGATCTTTGTAGCCTGCAGTGTTCATGATTTAGCCTGACTACCTATAGGGAGATCCTACAACCAAGTTAGTTTAATGTACTTCCCTCCCCCCCCCCCCCCCCTTCTCCCTAGGCTTGGACAATAAGTTGTGCGAGTGTTGCAGATCTGAGGACGGATGACAAAAAAGTGGTGTGTTTAACATGGATGGCGCTTTGGTTAAAGCACTCGTCTCCCACGTACCGATGTGGCCCGGATTTGACGAGTAGACTTGCCGTCACAGCCCGACCCAACATTTTATGAGAGTTGGTTTAATTTGATTTAATTTCTGCACAGTGTTCCCAGTTATTGACCCAGCGCTAAATACAGTCGACACATCATGATGATGATGATGATTATTATTATTACAAAGATGAATTATCTCTACTTACCCTTTGAATCCTTAATTCCTCTACTGCCTGTGCAAAAAGAACAAATTAATCACGTTTACCTACCTAAGCTCTTTTGTGATACCTTGATCACAGCTGCATGAGACACTTGTTTATTCGCAGACTCCTTTTGGTTTTGCGTTTAAACTTTTGTGTATTAATGATTCAGTTCAGTGCGTGAAGTGGTTGGTCGTTGACACAGACCAAGCTATTTTTAGACGACTCCTAAAATTCCATTTTGCACGAGAAGTTGTGTGTCAGTCGGCAAGAATTGCTATTACGAACCCCCAAGGGTAACTGTAAATATGCAAAGCTTACGATTGGCTTACTCCTGGGGAATCTCAATTGGCAGGAAAATTGATCTTAAAATAGCTCGGTCTATGAAAACGCCGTGACACATGTATAAACAAGTTAGACACTCCTGATAATGGGATCTTGATATTTTGAAAACGTAAAGGAATGAAACAATACGCACTAGGAGAGCAAGCAGGGGGTTGTATAATTACCTCAAAGAAGTTGTTTCTAAACCTTATCAGGCTAGATTCATCTATAGTCGTAACCGCGGTGCCAGTGTTCTTGTGGGCTTCAAAGGTCTTGGGAGTACACTCATTTATCTTTTTGATAACGTCTTTTGTGTCCCTTTCTGGTTTTATTCTTGTTGTTGAGACTTCCTCCGTCCTGACATCGTTCGCGTTGAGATTATTTGGACGGGATTGCTCAGTATTCTCCTCCTCTGTAGGCAAATTCGCGACCTGATCTTCGAGACCGCCTTCAAATTTGTCGCAGTTCTGTAATGTTAATATATAGATTTAGCCAAGCCTAAAAGCGGAGCTCCCGGGTGATTTAATATTCTTACCGCAGCTGGCTCTACGGTTAGTGAAATAAAGGGCTTTGGAATTGTCTGCGTTTTGGTGTTTCTGGGTACTGTTTCATTTTAATCATTTTCTTCACTTTCTTCTATAGAAAAATTCATTGCCTAACTAGTGAATTCCACGGTAAATTTCACGCGAAAACCCGATATTGCATGAATCACAAAGCGATGAGTGCAATATCGGTCAAGTTTTCAAATGAAATTTACTGTGCAATCCAAATCCTCAGTAACC
>OX421453.1:27305030-27310030 GCA_949126865.1 Montipora capitata
AGCATCAGCGGTCACGCATGCCTTTCTTTAATTGGGAATTGATCCAGGGTGTGCTTTATTGGTTCTAGCACGTCTAGATCGGAGTGGTGCATGAATATTAACAATATTCAAAAATTACGTTTTCCAATCAGTCCAGAAACCATTTGGATCTTCAGAACCATTACAGACCAATCTTGTTGAGCGGTATCGTTACGAAAACTCTCTCGATTTAAATTTAGGACATTTCTATATGAAATAGTTGAATGCCCTGTTGAAAAAGAAGCGAGAGATAATTTCCTATAAACGTAAATAAGGCTATGATCGCTGATACCAATATGCGAGACTCCGGAACAGGCAACCCTGTCAACATAATTTGTATAAACTCAAAGGTCATCTTCCCACTAGTAATTAATTATTACACGCTCTCTAGTGACGCGAACTTGGGCTGCCTATGGTTTCCTCTGTTAAATCGCTTGGAACATTTATTGATGACAATTTGTGAATGAGCTGTTGTCCATAAACATGAACACACTGAACAGTATCTACCAAAACAAACGAGACAATGTGTGTATGCGTCGTTCTCAAAACCCATGCCGTCAAAGGTTTACAGGAACGCAAGGAAAGTGTGCACGCCTCGTTCTAAAAGCCTGTGCCGACAACCGAACGTGCGCCGAAACTGCGCCAACAAACAAACAAGGGAAAGTGTGTATGCTTCGTTCTAAGAACCCGTGCGGTCGAGCGAAAGTGTGTATACCTCGGAGCCTGCGCTGACAAACAAACAAGGGAAAGTGTGTATGGCTCGTTCTAAAAGCCTGTGCCGACGAACAGGGGAAGTGTGTATAACACGTTGTAAAAGCTTTCTACTTTCAACAGTGCTAAAACTGAATTTATGGTAATTGCCTCCACACAAAAATTGAGTAGTTTGTCAAACTCATTTAAGCTTTTCCATTGGTAATGTTGCGATTGAACATGTTTCCTCATAGGCAGCCCAAGTTTGCGTCACTAGAGAGCGTGTAATCATTGAAAATTACTAGTGGGAAGATGACCTTTGAGTACAAGCGGTGTTGCGTTACAGGCGGCCGTTGAGAATTTGAAGGCGTTATAAGAATTTGTATGGGAAATAAAATACCGTCGATTATGAAGCTTAAAAAACGCTCAATATAATGTTCATTCAATAAAAGGAATGAAAATGACTTGCACTCAAAGGTCATCTTCCCACTAGTAATTAATTATTACACGCTCTCTTGTGACGCGAACTTAGGCTGCCTATGGTTTCCTCTGTTAAATCGCTTGAAACATTTATTGATGACAATCGACGGTGGCAAACACATTGATAAATTATCTAAAAAGGTCGCTTCTGGGATAGGAGCAATAAAAAGAATTAAGACCGTTTGTCCCTCCAACCACTCTTCATTATATATACAATGCACTAATTCAATCTCATTTCCACTATTGCTATCCTGTCTGGGGTAATTGTGGTAAAACGTTATTTGACAGGCTACAGAAGCTTCAGAACCGTGCCGCTCGCGTCTTAACCTTTGCTAGCTATGATGCTGATGCTAACCACTTAATTAGGCAACTCAATTGGAAAGAATTGAGCACTCAATTTCAAATACAGAAAGCCTTAATGGTATACTAGTTTTTAAATGGTCTTGCTCCTGAATATTTAACTTCTAAATTTGTTAAACGAAATGAAACGAGTTATTCCGTGAGGGACTCTGTTAACAAACTATTTGTCCCATTTCCGCGAACTCGTTTCATGAAAAACAGCTTTAGTTATAGCGGAGCAGTCCTCTGGAACAGCTTTCTGTGTAATGTGAGAGAAGCTAAATTGCTAAGTCAATAAGGCAACCCTGTCAACATCATTTGTATAAATTACATCAATTAATGTTGAACAGGATTCAGTTAATGTTGACCATTAATCAATTAATGTTAGGATCAATTAATGTTGACCAGAAACTGGGCTTGAAAACGATCAAAAATGGCGGATGGACTCGTGAATAAGTGCAATAACGGTACGAGATATCGTATACATATCAATTCTTTTTTGTCTTTTATTTTTTTTTATTTTTCATTTTTCATGGCATGGCTCGCACCCTGGCTCGCACATTAGTACAACTCGTCATACGAGTAGGTTCAGTTTTTGCACAAAAACATGCTGCTCCTTTAATAAGCTATGTGCTATCATTCTCAAGGGCAAACAATTTCCTACCAAATGCTTTCCCCTGCACAGCTCTTTCTGTCGCACACGATCAGGCGTTACTGTGCAATAAGAAACGAATGCCCTGAACATCCAAGTCAGAATAAAATTCCTTGCGCTTGATAGCCATCAAGACGTAGATCCAAGCTGGTGTGACGTTAATATTACTTGCCACCAAAGTAATTGTGAACACGGGGGACTCACACGGCCTCCGTCGAACAACATCGTCCAAATCTTCTTTAATACAAGATACAACTCGACCGAATCGACAACTGGCGAACATGCGTCTAAGTCCCGCAAATGAGATGCACTTCTCCATTCGACAACGGGTCGTATCACTTGGGCACGAATCGTTCGAATCGACAACTCGGAGAAGGGTTTCTTGACCTACAGCGTGTTAGAAATATTCTAAGTCCCCCTAATGAGATGCATTTCTCCATTCGACAACGGGTCGTATCACATCTGAACGAATCGTTCGAATCGAACGAATCGACAACTCGGAGAAGGGTCTCTTGACCTACAGCGTGTTAGAAATATTCTAAGTCCCCCTAATGAGATGCATTTCTCCATTCGACAACGGGTCGTATCACATCTGAACGAATCGTTCGAATCGAACGAATCGACAACTCGGAGAAGGGTCTCTTGGCCTACAGCGTGTTAGAAATATTCTAAGTCCCCCTAATGAGATGCATTTCTCCATTCGACAACGGGTCGTATCACATCTGAACGAATCGTTCGAATCAAACGAATCGACAACTCGGAGAAGGGTCTCTTGACTTACAGCGTGTTAGAAATATTCTAAGTCCCCCTAATGAGATGCATTTCTCCATTCGACAACGGGTCGTATCACATCTGAACGAATCGTTCGAATCGAACGAATCGACAACTCGGAGAAGGGTCTCTTGACCTAAAGCGTGTTAGAAATATTCTAACTCCCCCTAATGAGACGCATTTCTCCATTCGACAACGGGTCGTATCACATGGGCACGAATCGTTCGAATCGAACGAATCGACAACTCGGAGAAGGGTCTCTTGGCCTACAGCATGTTAGAAATATTCTAAGTCCCCCTAATGAGATGCACTTCTCCATTCGACAACGGGTCGTATCACATGGGCACGATTCGTACGAATCGAACGAATCGACAACTCGGAGAAGGGTCTCTTGGCCTACAGCGTGTTAGAAATATTCTAAGTCCCCCTAATGAGATGCACTTCTCCATTCGACAACAACTCGGAGAAGGGTCTCTTGGCCTACAGCGTGTTAGAAATATTCTAAGTCCCCCTAATGAGATGCACTTCTCCATTCGACAACGGGTCGTATCACATGGGCACGATTCGTACGAATCGAACGAATCGACAACTCGGAGAAGGGTCTCTTGACCTAAAGCGTGTTAGAAATATTCTAAGTCCCCCTAATGAGATGCATTTCTCCATTCGACAACGGGTCGCCCCACATGGGCACGATTCGCACGAATCGACAGCAACTGCACAGCTTTTTTACGACTCGTATCTATTCAGGTGTATTGGACAACCCTCTATTAACGCTAACAAATGCGAACTCAGCAAGGTACAGATTTTGTTAGCTTGCTTTATGCAAAACAAGAACATCATTCTAAAAGCTTATTCTACACAAAAAGTAGGTTCTGGAGGTAATCTTGAGAGTGGAAATCAAGGTTACGCGGCAGACGGCAAATACAAACTCACGATTTAATTAAGTTAACACACCAGAAAGACTCTAACCTCATTTTGACAAGAAAATGCTTTACTATTACCATAAAAACTATCCAGTTAAGCTCGCATATCATAAAACATGATGAATTCATAAAGGCCACCTTTTCCAGCGAACAATTTTTTGAAACAAACAACATATTTGCTATTAGAGGCAAACACCCCTTCTATTTCATTACGTGCGTGAAGAGAAGAAACTCAGTCGTGTCAAATATGCGCAATATTGCAACAAAGTAAATTTCAGGATCAAACCGTTTCCATGAAGAACCTTTTCCTTGAATAATGAAGCACAAAATACACGACAAGCTTTCTTTCAAATAATTCTTGGCTATCACATTTCCAATTATTTTTTTTACCTGAAGACTGTGCAGAGTTGATCACAGATCCACGTAAGGTGTTCGATTCGTTCTCTGTCTTTGTTGAACCCATAAGTTACCAGAGAATTTTCCATTTGGTTTCAGTGTTCTACATAACAGCACACTTGGTAAAATATTATTTTAGAAATACAGCTCACTTTGATTTCGGCTCGACGGGCGATAGATTGTTGTCGAAGTCCATTACTCGTCGCTTTTGAGATTCCAGGTGTTGGTTTTTCACCGCCTGCCTAGTTTATCCAACTGACTTTCCATTATTGAGCTCCATAAGGGTATATTTTGTTCAAGGATCCACTAAAACGCCATTCGCGTTACGTGACTTTCGACGGCATTGCAGGCTAAGTTAATGATTCTACTGTGTCCACCAGAGAAATCTACGCATTTCCACTACCCTCTCGATCCTAAGAACATACGCGCAGAAGGCTCTATGCACAAAGACACCACTTACCAGGGAAGTGACAGGCAAAACTTTTACCGACACGGAATAAATAAATAAATAAATAAATAAAATAAAACGAACAAATCCCACCCACTTTCCGACTGGGATTGCCATACTGGCAACCCAGTAATAACTTTTTTGCACGTGCTACGTTTTGACGAATCAGAGGCAAGTATAACTGAGTACTGAGTAATGAAGAAGGCCTCCGAGAAAATTGGTGGCAATGAGGACGATACTCCTCAAAATAGTGTGGCCATCGGTATTCAATCTTTACAAGATG
>OX421453.1:27315030-27332530 GCA_949126865.1 Montipora capitata
AGCACAAAACTGGTTGCCCAAAGGGCAAATTGGTAAGAAAGTAAGCATCAAACACTGCAGCAACCGTAACCTGCAACCTGCAGTTTAAACCCTCCATGATTGCAGGCTAATGCTCCCAATTCTGCACATCTCCCTGTGGGAATGGTCAGCAACCAAACACTATAAGTCTTTCATTCATGCAGTAAAATCCTGCCATCAGAAATTTTGAATGGCAACGTGTACGCAAGATTGTTGAGCCTGATCAAAATTTGAAGTGAAGTTACCAATGTAAAAGGTCTTATGGAGTCTCTCTCTTTGTGTTTAGAGGAATGCACAACAAGAATGTGACTTTGGAGAGACTCTCCCGCCTGACTGGAATGGCCTGGATGATGTTTATGCTCTTCAGTACCGAAGAAGAAGCTTGAACTCTGTTTTTATCTTCAAAGCATTGATACTGGGGAACAAGATCATGGTTTATGTCATGGTGAAGTTATTACCTTTTCACTTGAATAAGCAAACTAATAAGTATGGCTTAAAATTCATAAGAACTTGGGAGGGCACGCAAACTTTATTGGTTATCTTCTTTGTTCCAAGAGGTTTTTCTCTGGGTACTCCAGTTTTTCTTTCCTTCAAAAACCAGTGTTTTATTTAAGTAACAAAACAATTATCAGTTGTGAACTTTTTAACAAACTCGAGAAAGACACAGAGTGCAGTAGAGCATGCATGATAATTAAAGATGATGTGCTCAATATGTAAAAATGTGTGCCCTTACCATACATTGAAGGTGCATTGGAAAAACTGTAACTCAAGGAGCATTTTCGCTGAGAAAATGTTTTAAAAAGACAAGTCATTCTAGGAAAAGGGAAAACATAAGGGAAAACATGTGGAGAGGGATGATGCAATGTCTTTCACAGAGGTCATACTGTACATGTTGATTATGTTCTTCTTTTTTCGTTCTGCCATTTCACTTTGTCATCATTCTTTTATTATGTGACAATTGCTAGAAACTGGTCCCGACCGACTCATTAATTTTTTACCTCAAGACTGGAGTTGAAAACTTGTGACAGTGGATGACCTTGCTCCCAACTGAGGGGCTTCATAGCTCAGGTGGTAGAGTATGACTCTGGCATCACAGAGGTCATGTACTTATACCTTTCCCTTTTACTACAAATGTGATTTGATTTGATCTGCCTTGAGTGGATAGGTATTATCCTTAACAAGTGGTGTAGTATATAAAATTATGTACTATTTATGCTCAGCAATTCAACCTTACTATTATTATTATTATTATTGTTGTTGTTGTTGTTGTTGTTGTTGTTGTTGTTGTTGTTGTTATTATTATTATTATTATTATTATCATTTGATTCTCTCCAGTTGTCAAGTGTTCTACTGGGTAATGTTTATTGTGTCTCAGCAACTCCCCATAGTTTAGAGACACAACACTGTCCACAACAGGTGAACAGTTCCAAGGATGACCGATAAATTGTACACTTCCAAGGAAGTCACTACATGTAGGTACAACTAGCTTGCCAAACCAGGTATTTGCACCTTTTGATATGCTTCCAAGAGCACCAATCATGATAGGTATTATTGTGACTTTCGAGGCTCCATGAATCCTTCTAATTTCATATGCTAGTTCCTGTTACTTTTCAACCTTCTCCTCTTCAGTTTGGTGATGTTCTAGTCTGCTGGCACAGCTATGTCAATAAGTGTCCATTTCTGTGTGTCTTTATACACAAGAGTAATATCTGGCCGCTTATGTTTCAGCAATTTGTCTGTGTAGATAGTCATGTCCCAGGTAATCCTCACTTCTCCATTTTCTGCGGTTGGCAAGGGTTGATGGTCATACCACTTGTCATTACACTCTATCCCATACTTCCTGCACATCTCCCAGTGTACCCTCAGGGCCACCTTGTCGTGGCGCTTCCTATACTCTCTGTGGGCAAGCTTCTTGCATCCACTGACAATGTGTCCTACTGTTTCAGTGGCATCTCCACGCAATCTACACAGTGGGGTCTCTGATGTCTTATCTATGCTGTACTTGATCCAGTTTGTTCTGAAAGCTTGTTCCTGAGGAGAAAGAATCAAACCTTCTGTCTCCTTTTTTAAGAGTCCATTCCTGAGCCATCTCCAAGACTCCTTTCCAGCTTCATCTGATTATTTGTTGGACAAATGCACCATGTAGGGCTTTCTCCTTCCACTTTTTAACTTTCTCGTCTTTCCTTCTCCTCTCATAGTCCTGCAGACTCTCTTCTTCAACAATCACTTTCTCCTTCAACGCAGCTTGAAGCATCCACTCTGTGCTCTCTCTTAGGTAGCCACAAAGGGATTTGCTCTCCTGTCTTACACACTCCTTGATGCCGATCAGTCCTCTTCCCCCTTCCTTTCTCAGCAGGTACAGGCTCGCAAAATTACTCCTGGTGTGCAGACAGCCATTCATTGCCAAGATCTTCCTAGTTCTTCAATCCATGTTGGCTATCTCCTCCATTGTCCAGTCCACAATCCCCGCACTGTAGCGTACTACAACTACAGCCCAGGTTTTGATGCCATCGATCAAATTTCCTCCATTGACTTTTGATCTACAGTACCACTCGAAACTATTAGTGCATTTGCATGCGGTAATACCTCGTCTTTGCCGATAGTGTTTACCGCGAAATCACCTAGGTTGGATGAAAACCGCAACCCAGGCAAAGACGAAAGCAACTGAATGGCGCGACCGATTTAATTGCAGTAATGTACCGCAAGAAAACTATGGTACTTTGCAAGGCATTGTTTAATTTTATCACACCTACATGTAGCTCCCCAAGGTAAAGAATTAATATCCATTTACTGTTTTTCACAGTACCGACACAATACAACGTACTGTCATGAAAGCCTGTTATGTCAATGGGGAACCCCTTGGAGTCAATGGGTTTAATCACTTACTGAAATGTCCCCATTAACCCTTTGATGTCCAAACTGGCCTAAACCAGCCAGAGGGTTTTACTCGTCAATGGGTAACCCCTGGGAGTCAATGGTTTAATGTCTTGCAAGAAGATCCTTACCACTTGAACAAGTGAGTCTAGTTGGTCTTTACTAGCTCCGTACAGCTTCAGATCATCCATGAATAGTAGGTGGTTAATGGGCTTCGTGTCCTTTGCCAGTTTGTATCCAGGTCTCATTTTTCGTAGTACTAGGGTCAAGGGTAACATGGTCACTATAAAAAGTAGTGGTGACAATGAGACACCTTGAAAAATTCCTCTCCTAATGTCCACCTGCCCGAGAGCCTTTCCTCCTGATGTCAATACCGTCTTCCAGTTCACCATGCTGTTGCTGATTTTAGAGATCATATTCTTGGCAGCCCCAACCATCTCCAGGCATTTCAGGACCCATGAATGCGGCACCATATCATAATTATGCCTTCTTGTAGTCTATCCAAACCATTGACAAGTTTGTCAACCTTCTCCGGCAGTTTTTCAGGATTGCCTTGTCTACAAGCAATTGATCTTTAGTTCCTCGGGATCCCTTCCTGCACCCTTTCTGTTCATCTGTTAGCAGTCCATTCCTTTCCAAGTGGTGGTATAACTTCTCTCCCATAACTCCTGTCAAGAGCTTCCACATCATGGGTACCGTAGGCAGGCAATAGGGCGGTAGTTGCTGGCCTAGGCACCCTTAGCTGTGTCCTTTTGTATCAAAACTGTTCTTCCCCTGACCATCCACTCTGGTACATTCCCTTGACATATACAGTCTTGCAAGCATTCTTGCAATCTAGAGTGCAATCCTGTCAGTTTCTTAAACCAGAACCCCTGAGCAAGAACGGAGCTGGCTGCCTTCCAGTTTGCCATCTTGCTCACTCCATTTCTAATATCCTCCACAGTGTTGCTGATATCTTCTTGAACCTCTGTTGTACTGAACTCCACCTCTACATCCTCTAGTCAAGATGCTCTCTCATTGTGACCGACTTCCTCCGACCAGATCTTGCTCCAGAAGGAGGTTGCTTCTGTGGGATCAGGTAACACCATTTCTCCTCGTTCCTTTCCATCTAGTGTTTTGTAGAACAGGTTCTGATTGGTTCTAAACAGGTGCTTCTGTTTGAACTGTTGGCATCTCTCTGTGTATCTTTTGATCTTAACTCCACCTGCCTTGATCTTCTGTTTCAACATGCCTAAGACATACAAAGTGCCCCTTTCCTCAAGATGATATTTTCTGTTCAAACGTTCCCTCTCTCTTTGTTTCAGTTTCATGTTTCCTCTTCGGACTTCCTCAATCTTGCTCAGGTATTTTCGCCAAGTTTAGATATTCCCCTTAATCCTTCTCTTCCAGAATCGCTCTTCAGTTCTTCTCCCTTTCCTCCGTTTCTCATTCCCATTCTTTCTGTAGTAACATATGCAGCTGCATACATTAAAGAATTCAGTTCAGTGATGTTGGGCTTCTGAATCCGTTTGACAGCTTCATTGATTTTTCCAACTTCTGCCTTCAGCTTCATTCTTTCACATGACTTCCTATTCTCTGTTCTAGTTGTATAATTTCTAGGATCCTGTCACAAAGGGCTTCCAGTTCTGGGCTGATCTCTTCTTGTAATTCTTCAGCAGTGAAAACTCTGGGTTCCTCTTCATGTTGGTGCTCTTCTTGGGTATCAGCGCCTTGAGCACAGGATATGTGCACTATATAAATAAAAGTTATTATTATTAAGTTATTCAGATGTTGTTGCATGGTCTGGTGTATCTGTGGTAACAAGCTCCGTAGTTTCAGTCTCCTGATGTCCATAGTCTGGTGTATCTGTGGCATGGAGCTCTGTAGTTTCAATCTCCGGATTTTCATGTCTTACTCGTATGGCTATTTCCTCTTGCTCCACAGTCTCTAGCCTTTCTTGTTCTTAATCTGCCATACTTGATCAGCCAATCTCTGCTCGGTGACTTCTGTTAGTTCCTTGTTGATGTTACAGGTTTTCCACAGGTCTAGCAATCTTTTTCTGTACCCTCGCCTCTCTGGTTCACTCCTGATGTGACATTCAAACAACCGTTTGTTATCCTCCTTTGACCATTCTAATCTCTTCTGTCGTTGTTCAGCAGTAGCAGGATGACGACCGGGCCTGCACTGCTGTTCCACAGGACACCTGCCAGATGTGTCACCTTCACTACCAGCTCCAGTCCTGTTGACGTTGTTAGTGTGTAGTTCAATATTTGACATTCTCTCATCAAATGAGGTTGTTGTAACCCTAACACGGGTGGCTTTTGGGTTGTTGGCACTTGCCAAAGGTGCCACCCAAGGCTCTGGTGGGCAGGAGTGTCCATATTCCCCTGGTAGGCTAAGGCACCAACCTGTTCTACGCTAATGCTTATTATTATTATTATTATTATTATTATTATTATTGTTATTGTTATTGTTATTGTTATTGTTATTATCATTATTATTATTATTATGTAGAATTGAGCACAGGGTTTTTCCCTGGGGAGAAATATCCAGTCAAGTCTTATCCCGAGACCTCAGACTTCCAGCACTTTTCTGAGGATATGTGCCGATCCGAGGAGTGCCGACTTTTGCATTGTTCTTGTTCGGTCCTTAATTCCTAGTTGCTCCAAGTGGCCTGCCAGCTTCTTTGACACTGAACCCAATGTACCTACTACCACTGGCACCACTTTTGTCCTTGATTTCCAGATCCTTTTAATCTCTCTTGCCAGGTCTTGGTACTTTTCATACTTTTCAGTTTCTTCTTCTCCGGGAACAGCTATGTCCACAATGATTGTTTCCATTGTCTTCTTTTTCTGAATTACAATGTCTGGTCTCCTGTGATGGATTTCACGGTTTGTTTGGATGGTAAAGTCCCACAACAGTTTTACTTCCTCATTCTCTTCTATGCTTTTGGGGAAATGCTCATACCATTTGTCACTGCAGTCAACTCCATATTCCTTGCACAACTCCCAATGTATGACCCGCCCAACAACAGCATGTCTCTTTTTATATTCTGTCTGCGCAAGCTTGGGGCAACTACACAAAATATGCTGCACAGTTTCATCGTGACTACCACACACTCTGCATTTGGATGATACATTTTGGTTTTCGATTCTGGCTTTTATGGCGTTTGTTCTTAGTGCCTGGAGCCCTTCTGTCTCCTTCTTCAGTTCACCAGTTCTTATCCAATTCCAGGAAACACCAGATTGGTCCTCTGTCTCTCTCTTGAACGGCCCATGCAGCTGCTTTCCAGACCAGTCCTCAATTCTTTTCCTCTTTATCCTTTCCTTATACTCCTTTGGTGTTTCAATTTCATCGACATTCTTCCTCTCCCATGCAGCTTTCAACAAACGTTCCTGGCTCTGGCTGATGTAGACATTGATTAATTCTTTCTTCAATATTTATGGCATCTTCGACACTAATTAGTCCACGCCCTCCTTCTCTTCTTGGTAAGTACAGACGGCTTACGTTGGACCTGGGATGAAGAGCGCCATGGATGGTTAATAGCTTCCGGGTCTTACGATCCAATTCAGCAAACTCACTCTTTGTCCAGTTTATTATTATTATTATTATTATTATTATTATTATTATTATTATTATTATTATTATATTATTTGTAGCAAAATTTCATAAATTAAGCATACAGGTACATGTATATGCGAGCTTGTCCAGATAAGTTTGAGTTGCATGGTTTATCTGTTAGTCACAGAGGTCTGCTAACACCAGGGGTCAATTTAATTAAAAAGTTGCACTAACTTGTAGTGTACAAGTTGAACCCTTGTTTTTACACGTGTACGCGAAAATGAGTTCAATAAACATCACTACAAATCATTGTTACAAGACTCTGACTTGTAATTACAGGTGTAGCGCTACACCTGTGGAATTTGGTACATGCTCATTTCAAGAAAAATTTTACAGGAGTCCGACTTGTCCTTTACAAGCGTCCAGCTTGTTAATTACAAGTGCAAACTACAAGTCATAAGTTACTTGTAAGCTTAACGTACAACTTGTAGGAAGTGTATTTCAAAATTTTGATATGTTCTCGTCGAGCGATGAAGAACTTGAAGAACTACATTTGTTGAGACACCAAATTAATTTGGCAGCCCAGAAGGAAAGACGGTTGTTTGACATTGGAAATCCACATGAATTTCAGGTTAAATATCATTGCTCTGTTGAAGCACTTGAGTTTTTAGTTGCAGGAGTGAGCCAACAGCTTGAACAAATAAAGCTCATGCAATTGGAACTTACACCTGTAGTGTACAAGCGCATTAAAGTTACATTACAATTATTGTACTGTAAAGCTACAGTTGTAGATTACAATCATTGTATTGTGACCCGAGCTAGACGTGTAAATTCCAATGTAAAAGCATCTTTTATTAAATTCATGAATTTACAAGTTGGACTTTGCACCCGTAATTTACGAGAGTAAAAACTACACATGTAACTTTTTTATTGAATTGACCCCAGGTCTCTCTGTAGGGGTTGACATTTTGTACAGTGATTCAAAATTTGTAAGCTAACTAATCAAACAAACTATGTAATTTTTTTGGGCTGATTACAAAAAGGCTATGGGACATGTACAGTATGCATTGAATTGAACCTGCAGTACTAGTGCCAGGTCTCTCAGCTGCTACCATACTTGGGATGAAATACAAGGTGATTGGTGGTTCATTGTTGTGTTTTATCTGTTTGCAGTGGTTGTCTGTTTAATCCAAGGTGGAGTGAGTCACCCACTACTGACCCATACTATAAATGTGGTCACCAACACTTGATATCGGTTGCAATGGGACCCGTCACATCCCAAAAATGAGGGCAATTACGTTTATACACTGTAATTTTCAGTCTTTAGTCTGGCGAACAATCTCACCCCTTGATTCCTGAAGGTGAAACCCAGGTTTCAGAGCTTTCAAGTCACTGTCTTTTTGTTTTGTTTTTACACAGAGGAAAGGCTTGATCTGTATACAGGCAATAAATTCTCTTACAGTATCTCTAGCTAAAACTTTTTTTTGTTACAGGAGGAAGATGAATCTAAAATGCATGATACAGAACTTGATGTTGATGCTTTTACCTGTGAATCAGTTGATTACAGTTCATTTAATAGTGCCCAGCATAATTTAGAGAGGTACAGGCTGTTTTGTGGTCAAAATACAAGTGCGACCAGATAATGGGCTTACTTATGAATTATTAATGAAAAACATTTAACAAGGCCACAAATGCAACCTACATGTAATATATTTACATGCTTGCAGGATCATGCAGATGAGGCACCATTGGTAAGTATCAAAATAGAACGCCAAAGGTGGCCAGCAAAGCCTTTAATATCAGGGAGGTCTCAAACCCAGTATGTTGCCATGGTGGCAAAACTGGTATGCTCATATTTCGGAGATGTGGAAAGAGCTGAAAAATCAAGCTCTTGCCTAACCTGGTCAGCAGGATCATAAAAGCATTTGCCAGGAGCAAAGTTTACAATACAGGTTTCTTGCTCCTTCCTGAGTGCTTTAACCTCTGGAAAACCTGGAAAATCCGCTAAAATAGCAGGCAACTTGGGATCCTCTAATTCACACACGCGAATCATGCTCGCCATTATGCTGATCGAGGGGAATAAAAACCGCACTACAGGTGTTGATGTTTGTCATCAATAGTGTCAAAATTGACCAATCAGAGGGCCTAGCAGGAGCTGGTATACCATAACAGATCCGTTAAAGAAAGTTTGACAGGCTATCCTTCCGCCCCTCCCCCTAGACCCCGCTAGATTTTCTTTGCCCATTCTCATTCCCTTGCCTCCACTATCTGAGAGCCTGGAACAGGCTATGATTATGATTATGATGGTAGTTGTTATTGTAATAATAATAATAATTATTATTATTATTATTATTATTATTATTATTATTGTTATTATTATTATATAGATTTAGTGAAGCCTAAAAGCAGAGCTCCCTGGTTATTTATTCTTACTGCCTGTAGGGTTAGTGAAAATAAAAAGTTTCGAATTTTCCACGTTTTGATGTTTCCGGTTGCTGCTTTAATAATTAAATCGTTTTCTTTGCTTTCTTCTATAAAACAATTCATTGCCTAACTAGTGAATTCCACGGTACATTTTACGCTAAAAACCGATATCGCATGAATCACGAAGCGATGAGTACGATATCAGTTTTTCAAGTGAAATTTACTTTTGAATTGACCAGTTTGGCAATGAATTTTTCTTGAACCATATGAGTTTTAAAAGAGAACAAGCACACCCTCAGCGAGCGAATGGAAAAGGAAAAAAGCCATTTCAGTGTCAACTATCAATAGCCAGCGAATAGGAATCATGCTAAAATTAGAACTTTGTCAGTTCAAGGTCAAAAAAGAGTTGTACTGATGTACTTTATTGCACTTGATCTCTGAAAACGAGATCATTCACATTTTGATGTATTTCATTGAAACATGCCAGGTTGGCTTGGAACAAGAATCGGCAAAATACGGCAATGCAACCAAGAAACGACGAACCTCCAACAAGATCCGCTCCAACACTTAAATCACGTTCAGGTGCTTTACACCAATCTTTGAAAACACAAGCTAGTGAAATTTCCCCCTAATTTTAAGAAAACTGGTTGCAATTACCCATTTATAACATAAGGGCAAAATTTTCTTGTCACTGTCGAGGCACATTTCAAACCAGTTCGGCAAACGGATTAAAAAGCACTTAATTGTTCCCTCGCATTTTAGAGTAAAACAAACAAACAAATCAACAGATAATATTGTTATTTAATTCCAGTTGACAGTAAAATTCGGTTTTCATTCTGGAACAAAGGAAAAACTGATTAAACCACTTTTTGAAAATAACAAACGGTTTAGTGCCCATTGTGGAGTATCTTCTTCCACTAAGTATGAGCTATTACTGTATTCTGTTTTGACGCTGTCATTCTCTTTCGCTCTCCTTTCGTTTCTGTTCTAGACATAAGTCCTCCAGGCATCATGTAACCTTATCAGAGCTTCTAAAGATATGCCGAAAATTGCAATACAGAGAAAAAAGCAGCTCTAAGCAAATTAAAAATAAACACTCAGCTTTAAGTTTATATCCCTCCGATACTTGACTTGAATAACTGCATAGCCGCCAGTGTGGACCACAGCTATCATGATATGTCAAACTGGATTGAAACCAGCAAAAAATGCAGAAAGAAAACATTTTTCAAACCGTTTTCCACCTGAACACGAAAAGGGTCGACTGAGTAAGAACTATAGTTGACATAGTATGACTGTGTAGACACGTCGAGTCACAGAAAGCAGGCGAAAAATGAAGCCTCACTTATGTTTAGATGAGTTAACCTGGATTGAGACTGCAATCCAATCGAAAACCAGTACCTGGTCAGTGGTCAACTTTAAAAAAAAACACAGCTGACCTCTGTGAGCTCTAAGCTTGATCCCACGATATGGTCATGTGATACTGGTCAGCGGATGCCTTGTTTTGACAGTAGTCAATTGATCAAAACATGGATGTCCAATATCAAAGATGTATGCTGTAAACTAGCATGATACTGGTCACATTGAGATACGTGGAGGGGTGGACGTACGTACATACGGACGGACTGTCTATGACGTTATGGCTATAAAACCAAAATTTTTTGCATTGATGGGTTACCATATTTTCTTAACTATGGTGCTCTGCTATTATTATAATTATTATTATTATTATTGTTGTTATTATTATTATTATTATTATTATTATTATTATTATTATTATTAGTGGTATTATCATTATTTTGTATTTGATTGTTTTTTAATTATATATTAATTGTGTACCCAGATAGCAACAGTCATCTCATTAACCTTTCTTTTTGCAATATGTGTTATCCAGTGTCTTCAAACGACTTGATCAGTTAAAGTCAAAAGTGTTTAAGGATATCGTCGACAAATTTTCATCACACTCAAGTAGAGCAAGCTCTCAGGAAGAGAGAACAGAAAGCAGGACAACAAACCAAAGGTACGAAAGCAATGCAAATCCATGTACTGCAAGTACAGAAATACTTCAAATTTTGTCAGAAGTTTTTTTTTCAGGAAACAATATTATCTGAAGAACAACTTTTGTCGTCACCTTTGTGGCAAAACTCCCTGATAAGAATTCAGAATAAGCCTGTTTTTTTATAAAGACTGGCTTTTTAAAGGTATTACGCAAATTAAGTATTCAATGGACGAATCCTACAATTTTCTTTCCCTTACCGCTTTTCAGAATAAATATAACTTGCAAGCCCAACCTCTAACCTTCTTTGGGATAATCTCAGCAGTAAATCATCTATGAAGGCAAAACACCAAAACCCAACCCAGTTACATGTATGAAAATTGCTTTTTGAAAAGTCCTTAAGATTAAAAAACCATGTCTAAATTTATCTATTAGGAAATTGGACAATTTTATGTCAAGAAAAGTGGCACAAAGATTCCATTAAATGAAAGTATTAACTGGAAAGTCGCTTATCAAACATCTTTTAAATGTACAAGGAGCAGTAAAATAATCACTTTCAACTTCAAATTGTTACATCGCCAACTAACTGTTTTTAAAAAAAAAAGTTGGACTTAGAGATGACAACAAGTGGACTTTCTGCCAGAAGGAAATAGAAAATTTGATACACTTATTCTGGAGATGCGAAGAAACAAAAAAATTTTGGGATAGTCTTTTTAAGTGGTTGCAGTCTTGCCAACTTTCTTTGAGTGAACACAATTACTTTTATATAAATATGGCTTTGGGTCTGAGGCCAGATAGCTCTAAAAAACTTCAAATCAATTTCTGCTGCCCAATTGCCAAGAACTATATCTGGCTTTTATGGGGCACTGTTTGTAAAAAAAATTATTTAGAACAAATTTGTGACATCTTTTCCTTATGTAAGAGATAAAGCCCGAGAACGGAGATATTAAGCCATATATTATTCATGATATTATTCATGAGGTATAGGTTACATAAAGGTCGTCTTTCACAGGGCAATAATTGGCCACTTGTTTTTGACATCTGTTTGTTTGTAATTTTTTGATTCGGCCGCAGACAATGACATATTTCATTGTAAGTATTGTAAAGGTTTTCACACAGCATTGAGAAAGGGCGTTTCACGGGTCATAATTTGTTCAAAGCACTTGTTCTCACTTAGGTGAGAAACGGAGAGCAATAGCGCATTGTTTGTTTGGTAAGCCGACAACAATCAAATTTCAAACCTTTTGTGTTTTTTTATTTTTGTCTTGGTATTTTTTGGGGGGCCAGTACACTTGTGAGAGCAGCAATGGATAGTGACGACGAAATTTTCCTAACGCAAAATACTCCTGTTGGACATAACAAGCTTGGAAACGTTGTTAGCAAATTGTATAAAGACGCAGACCTACAGGGCCAATTCAGCAATCACAGTCTGAGGGCCACAACAGCAACACGTGGACTGGAAAAAGGAATCTCAGATAAGTTGATTATGGAGCAGACGGGCCATCGAGATATCAGATCTTTACAAAGGTATCAGAGGCCTGATGTCTCTACCAAAATTGAGATTTCTAAAGCATTAAATTGTTGATCCGAAGGATCCGTAGGAGAAAGGGAAGCCGCGTCCTCGTTAAAAAGAGAAGTAGATCAGTTAGTTGATGACGAAGTAAAAAGATTTTGCCAAGATGACAACAACGCGACTGTGAAAGGATCAAACAGTGTTGTGTTCCAGAATTGCTCGTTTGTAATATCCAACGACTTAAAATTTTCTTAGAGTGAACACATAGCCTGCATGATATATGGGATACTACTGTATTTTCTATAGTTGCAGAATCAATTTCTATATTTGTGTTAAAGGGAGAAATTTTCTTAGAATGTTTGGCGGGGTCAAAGGACGTGTATGATTTGCTTTAATTGCTCATTATAAATGGAAGGGATTTATTTGTATATTGCCCAGGGCAGCAGGGCAATATACAGATAAATACCGGGTATTTATATAGATATTGCATTTATAATTAGCAATTTATTCAATTCATCAGCCCCGCTCTTCCCTGCTACATTATCAAGCCCTCCCCAGACTTTCAGTTAGTTAAATATTCATGAAGTATGTAAGTTAAATAAAGGATGTTGATTAACAAGAGAAAACGTGTGGTTCATGAAATAATTAGAAATAACTAAATCTGCGCGAGAATTTATTTATAAATAAGACGCAAAACTCGTTGCATGATATGTAAATGATTATTTTAGGCACAGCCTGATTTATAAATAATTTTGATTGCGAAATTAATTATATATAAAAAATGAATGACATTATTAATTTTGATTGCAAAATTAATTATATATAAAAAATGAATTACACAACTTCAATTATTTATAAATCAGTCTGTCTCTAAAATATTTATTCACATTATCATAAAGTTAAACAAACCAGTTGTAAATTTACTTCACCTCACATGTAAATACATTATTTATAAATAATTAAGTTTACCTAGAGTGAAAATCCATTATTTTTAAAAATTTAATAATGAAATTTTACCTCACTGAGTATGGGGTCTCTGAGATACCTATTTATATGTCACGAAATTTGGTCAAAGTCGTTATTTATAAATAATGACTTTCAACCCTGGGAACAAAGTTATTATTTATAAATAATGAATTTCAACCATTATTTGTAAATGACAAAACTGGCTCTTGCCAAATGTAAAATCATTGCTTATAAAATAATAATGTGCTCCACCTCGCGGAAACCATGTAGTGTTGTTTCAAAGAGATTGACCTTATGGGGACAGAGAAAGATTGTCTCGTGCTATATCAGAAGCCGTCTCTCGCGCTGTCAAGGATGCCTTAGGAAGTGCCTTGCCTCAGACAAGTAATAATAAGTTTACAACTTGTTTGTCTAACTTTATGATACGTAAATAAATATTTTAGTAACAGACTGATTTATAAATAATTGAAGTTGTGTAATTCATTATTTATATATAATTCATTTTGCGATCAAAATTATGTAATGTAAATCAGGATGTGCCTAAAATAATTAATTGTAACATATGATGTGACAAGTTTTGCATCTTATTTATAAATAAATTTCCAGGCAGTTTTAATTATTTCTAAATACAGAAAAGATGTCACAAATTTGTTCTAAATAATTTTTTACAAACGGCACCCAATTGAAACAATTTTTTGTTTCAAACACATTTATCAAAAAGAAAATAATGCCTCTGCTGTCAAGACAAGATGGGAACCCTTTCCTTCTATGAGCCTTTAGACCTGAGTCTCCAAAAAGTAAAAACAAAAAGTTAATGAAATTTTAATACCTTCTCTACTATTTTGAAAACCTGTTTCTGTTTTGTTTGTTTGCTATAACTGTGCCTTTTTACCCAAGGGAAAAAAAAATAAAGAGATGAATAATTATTTTGTGCTATTCACTTTTTGCTTGTGGCTTTCCTTTTTCATTTGCCTTCTTGCTCATTCGCCTTTTTTGTTAATTTGTATTTTGTTGTTGTGGTTGTTAAAAGTAATTTTTTTTTTAAATTTACGGTATGTTTGTAGTCATGCTGACAAGGCAGCCTTCCTAAAGACAAAATGAAAGGTGGGTGGGAGGGGCAGGTCAGTTAATGGTGGTTGGCAAAAAATAAACCAAACTGTCAACAAACCATTTGACCTGAAGGCCTCCTACGTGCTGGCCCCCATTCTCCCAGTTGTGTGAAAAAATCATTTTCTGCTTTATTTGTTCCTCAACCAGCGGAAAAACTCGCTCCCTCTCAGGATTTCAGAGATTTGCTGTTATCAACTTTTTCAGAATATTTGATCAAATGTTCTGATCGTCTTTAGTTAGTTTTCTTATCTCTCAATGGCGATCAATTTACTTTTTACTTTTACATGTATCAACCCAGGTGGTAAAATTTCTGTCTTTCACATACTCAATGATACAGCCATCATAGTGTCTTTGGAATCGATCCCTGTTTACGTCTTACAACTACAGTACACTCACCTGGACAGTGGACTTGAGGGAATGACTGTTTAGAGCAGCTTTTAAACGACTGTTGAATGTACTAATATTACGTGATTGGTTTAAGAATCTCACGCTAGTTTATCAACCAATGAAAAGGAAAACCAAGCACAACAAATTCAGACAATCACTTGAGCTGATTATGATGCTAAACAAGTACACTGCACCTGCATACAAGGCTAAGGTTGTAAAAGCAATAATTTAGTGTACATGTACATGTGAGTAACAATAATTTTCTTGGTTTTGGTTTTTCCTGTGGCTGGATGTATTAGTTAGTGCTAATGTGAGGTATGCCAGGGCAAAGCAGTTGTCAAACTGCTTTCAAATTTGTGGTCATCAATGTGCTTATTCAACTGCTTTATACATACATGTAACAGGTGAGAATTTTTCTTTGTGGAACAGGGAACAACCAAGCAGGCTGATAGATGATGATCCACTGAGGATTTCACCACAGAGACCACCAGGATTTCATGGACAATGGTAATAAAGAACATTTTAGTTTATCCACTGATCAGTACTTTAACACATGTAGCAGTGATGAATTACATGTATGAGAGTTGCTGTATGCCAGCAAACAGCAACAGGTGCACAGACTTCACGTTTTTAACAAACATGGCTAGACTTGGTTTAATGATGCCTCCCTCCATCTGGATGCCCTTGATATTCCTATTCTGATGTTATGGCGATAACTAATGTTTTTATTTTAAATAATCCAAACTAATAATGAACAGATACATGTAGGGAATAAGGGAACACCTTGACATACTCCTTGCCCAACAGGAAAGATATCAGATGTGAAATCATTATTCCTAATGCAAGTTGCAATATCCTCTTGTAAGACTTCTACCCATCTTATGAATGAATTGCCAACATTTAACGTCCAAAGGGCAGCTACCAGGTACATGTACCTCTAGATCTTTTTAAAATCAAATGTTGTGAGCGGTCCAGGCTTATTTTACAGTTTGGTGTATTACATAACTTTGTTAGCCAATCTAGTAACATTGTTAATGATTTTGACAACACTGCTGATTTATCCTCTGGCAGGGCTCCTGTAGCTGGTCCATTTGGATATGGTGATGGGGATAGGATGCCAGGACATTCTGGGTGAGATTCTTTCGTTATACACTACAGTGCAGTTTTACGTGAAGTTTTCGTGTTGCTTGCATAATGCTGGCTGCTTATTTTGCTCAGGCCATCTAGAAAACAGGCCTTCTTTCATCAGCTCACTATCATATTTCCAGTTAGGGCTCCAAAGGAGCATTAAATGGCAATGCTTACACTGCCTTACCCTTTGCCTAATTTCCATATCACTTTCCTTCAGTCTGTTTTTACTGTCCTTCTCAGGTAAACTAAACACTTCAGATAACCCTAACCCTTTAAGATGTTGTAAATTGATAGTTAGAATTTAGACAAAAAATGACACTTGAAGTTTGTCAAAATTGAGCGTGCTTCGACAACTTAAGGCAGGTGATACATTGGTGGAAGGCACGGCTGCAGCTGTAGCTCTCATCACTCCACCAAAAACGGAAAAAATGCAAAAAATCCTTTCCAAGAAGCAACTTTGTTCACTTAAGGTATTTCTTTGTGGTCTCTGGTTAAGGGCAAACGTTTCTAAAATCGGAGGTGCTTTAAGCTTGTTGTTCTTTTTTTTGTTAGATAGATATTATTATACATTGATAACGATAATCTTCAGCGAAATATGTGTTCGGGAGAGTCAAACTGATCTACGTTGCCTGACACAGCCACAGATTTCTTTACTAAAACATCACGTAAAAGATTCGCAACCAGGGAAAAGTGGTCCCTTACGTTTTCGGAAGGAGAATTTTTGCAATTTTTGGCACTTAAAAAGGTCACCTAGCATTTTTGTATGAGCAGATGGTTCGGTTGGAAGTTCTTAGAAGGTAACGTTCAGCTAGCAATTTCTGAAATGAAGAGATCATTCCTTAAAATTTTCCGACACTTCAATTTTCAGCTAAGATATCCGAACAGATCAAATTCTTCTAGGTGGTAAAAACATCACTTTAGACAGTCTTTTTCATACAAAAAGCATAGAAACGTCTCAGACGTCTCTCAAAGGCTTTTGGCTCAATTTGCTCGTTGGGTGCCCTTGAGTTTCAGCACTTGGACTCCTTCAATTTGACTACTATCTGTTATGCGATCGCATCGATCAGTAGTCCCTTCAGAAGATTATGCCAAGCCAACCACATTGCTGAAGGAAAGGCCAGACCACAACGGGAATTCCATGCCCTACTCTTCTCGAATAGTGTGTGATTTCTTTAACGTCCCACAGGGAACTAATGAACATGGAAGATATTTGTGAGACGAGGCCTACGGTTTATAGTCTTTATCCATAGAAAGTGTAACTCTGGTCTAACCAGTTATTTTAAGACCCTGAGTTTTGGTCCGGCCGGGGTCGAACTCACGACCTCCCGCGTGGCAGCCCGGTGCTCAACCAACTGAGCCACCGGTGCGCGGTTGTTCCTTCTAGCTATTAAGTCTATCGAGGCAGAAAAGTTGTCTTCTTATAGAGCTTGATGGGATTTACTGTTAAGCCAGTTTACAGCCCCAGCGGCTAAAAGGTGAAACGTACCATTTGTCGTCCAGCAGCGTGGTTATCATGATTGGTTATCATACATAATTCAATACAG
>OX421453.1:27337530-27340030 GCA_949126865.1 Montipora capitata
GAGACAGGTTTAGACCGCCACTCAACCCTGGACATTTACCAAGGTCAACTACATTTACTATCCATCAAATATTTTTGCTCGCACGCGATTGGTCTTTAAACTGGGGAATATCTGATGATATTCCTCAAGTTCCCAGAACTTTTACAATTACAATTAATTTCATGATAGGGGAATTGGGGAACGGTTCGGTTTGCTGACGGAAGACGAAATAAACCTGCTGATCGATAAAGCGGTATCAGAAAGCATCACAAAATAAAGTTCATACGCCGTAAACGCTTTTGACGGTCAGATTGTTTGTAAACCGGCGTTTCGTGTAATCTTTAAGTTCCAGTCTTGCGAAAAATATTTGAAGGATAAGAAACACAATAGCCTCCATTTGACTTTAAAATAAGCGCGGGCGCTATCTGTTCCGTGAAGCGAACAGTTTTCCGAGAGCGAAGTTCGAGGAAAAGTGTGAACTATTAGTCGAGAGTTTCAAATATTTTCCTTCGTTGTTCTATTTTAAGGGACATAAATAATAACCCTTTGAGTAAACTTGCCTAGCGTTGGACAGAGTAAAATCTGTAAGTGGCACTTTTGGGAGTGAAGGGTTAACACTGAATACTTCCAGGGCTTCAAACATGAACAATCGTTATACTAATGTAATGATATATGAAATGAATCATATCTTGAACTGCGGATATGAAATCAAGTCAAGCTATGATCCTCGCGGTTATGAACGCAATTCTAGCAATTGGCCTGAAAAATTCGGGACTTCAACGACTTCAACGGGGTTGAAGTCCTGAATTTTTTAGGCTTCTCTGTGTAATTGCTAAAATTGCGTTCATGACTGCGAGGATCATAGCTTCACTTGAATCCTTACACTGTCCTTGTACCACCAATCATTCAAGCAGAAAATTCGGAAATAATTTCACTTAAGTACAACCTTAATAATTATTAAGTCAAGTTTTGAGATCATCGCAGTTATGAGCGCTACTTTAGCAGTAATGAAAGGAAAGCATGAAAAATCTTTCAGGTTTGAGTGGGATTCGACCCCAGCGATACCGGTGCAGTTCTCTACCAATTGAGCTATCAAGCCATCTGGGAGCTGGTCATTTTTTATGAGTGCGCAACTGAACCCGTCGATGATATGGTGAAGGAACAATGTATTAAAGACATACATTTGAAGTTCGGGAATTCCCGTTCAAGCCTGAAATTTTCAGGCCTTTTGTTAGCGAACGGTACTTTGGGCGTGATGCCCAACGAGTTTGCCAAGCAGAAAGGTCTCTGATGAGTCCCTTGGTCGGGATAAAACGAGCTTCGTAAGACTAAACACGAACAATGTATTTTCACAAGTAACTGTCAACTTTATTGTCATTTTTTTTCGTTGCTGCTAAATTAGATTTCATAACTGCGATGATCTCAAAACTTAATTCTCCTGTGATAGGTACAGTGTGACAAGGAGTTTTAATTTTTTTTCAACCTCGTTAACTATTTATTCCAATGAGGGGTAGACTTTAAATCCAGTCAGGTTGAAACAGCTTTTCTCCAGTGAAACTTACTTTTTCCTACAATATGAACATTAAGAAATTGGAAGCAACAGAAGAAGATAATGAAATAAATGTGGGTTATTGACCAAACTTGTTCGGTCAAGATGGCTGGATATTGGCCAAGTTCTTTTCTTGCAAAAAAGCTGTTTCTTTACAATTCTTCATCAAGCTGTTTTGCCGACATCCCAAACAACAGTGCATTTTCTAGAAAACCTCACCAATGTGTAAAATAAACATTTTATCGGCCTTTCACTCGCGGATAACAGATTTATTCACCTCTGGTTCCGCACTCGGGCTGCGCCCTCGGGCAGAACCAGAGGCGAATAAATCTGATATCCCCTCGTTTCAGGCCGATAACCCTTAGACCCGTTACAAACGTCGAGCTTTACATGTGCCGAATCTAGTGCAAATGAGAAAAATCTATTGTTTTCTCTCATTTGCATTAGATTCGGCACAGGTACAGTTCGACGTTTGAACGGGCCTTACTTATTAAGCTGTTGGTGTGTTATTGCAGGGGTAGCATTCCTCCTGGTGCGCGGTTTGATCCATTTGGCCCTGTACCGCCTGGAGGATCTCGCACTGATCCTCGGTCTGGACAATTTGCTGCGTAAGTAACTATGTTTTGCACTCTCTACTTTTATTTTAATTGTGCTTCTGTAAGATCATGGACTTCTCTGCCTGAGGTCGTGCCTTGCAAGCCGTAGTTTCTTCACAGAAGCTCTAAAATAGATGGTTTTCGCGTTACGTCATCGCCGCCATTTTGGTTGACGAAAGCAAAAGATATCTCATTAGCTCCTTTTGTTCGTCCACCAGCAATTGTGCTAAATACATCTGTGTCTCTAGAGATTGGGTGAAAACCGTCTGTTGGATAATTAAGACATGAAGCATTTCTCTGATCTGCTCCTTTTAATCTCCCTGAAGATTTTTACCAAAACCAAATTTGCGAAAGATGACTGCGTATAGATCGTTAC
>OX421453.1:27352530-27372530 GCA_949126865.1 Montipora capitata
TCAACATCTGACCATATTTGTTTCTTTTGTTTGTCATTGACATCAGGATTAGTAAGCTGTTTTTCTAAGGTTGTTATTAATATCTCAATTTCCTCCTGCTTGACGGTTTGTTAGTTTTCTCTTCTTTGTTGATCCATATTTAATCGATACTTCTCTCACTTTCATTTTAATCATCTCCCATAAAAGGCCAGGGTCAACAGTATTATCTTGAGAATATTCATCTCTAGTTTGCGTTATGATAGACTCAATCTGATTGACGTATTCTGATAAGAAATAAGGATTTAGTTTCCAAAAACCTCGGCCTCTAGTGTTGGAGTGTAAGGAAATTTGTAACTTGAAGGTGATCATAAAATTATCCGTTTTATAGCCTGTTAATATCTCTGCATCGATGTTACAGAAATTGCATTCATTGATTAGAAAAAAAATCAAGTCTACTGTGGATTTTCTTCTGTCTCCAAGTAAATCTGGAAGAATCAGGGTTTAAAGTTCTCAAAGCATCAATCATATCTAAATTTTCGGAGACACTATTGATCACTTCCATTGATTTTTTCTGAGTTCTTGCAAGGCCACCCTTTTTATCTTTCTCGACATCTAAAACGAAATTGAAACTGTCGCATCCTATTATGATCTCGTCGCACTTAAAATCAACTAAGTGACTAAAAACCGAGGTAAAGAAATAAAAGAAACTGGAGGAATGGTCATTGGCTTGCTGTACGAGACAGTGAACACTTTCGGTATTAAGTGTATTTTTTAGTGTTTCATCGTGCAGAATACCATCATGCAAGTAACACGATCGACCAATCTTTGTGGAAGAGACCAGTGTCCTCTTCTACCACAATTTTTTTGTTTCCGCAATTCTGAATGGCTTCGACAAGACCTTCTTCCATGGATTTCACCCCAAAGAGACTGATGTAATGTTTTCCCACGGTACTTCTGCAACAGCGCTACAGTAATCAGTGTTTAGCAGCGCTGGAAAATTCCCGTGCTATAAAGGCGGGTTTTCACTAGCGACGGAGTAGGAGTCGTAATCAGAGGCGCAGAGCGATACGATCTAGTGAAAATCAAACTGTCGGAGTCGGAAGCAGAATACCGTTTCCGCTTATGACTGCGTCGCTTTTACGATCCATTGAAAACAATGTGAAAACTAGATTGTCGGAGTCGGAAGCAGAAGCGGAGAATAAACCAATCACAATCCTCGATTCCAAGCATTGTGATTGGTTGGTTCTTCCGCTTTGCTTCATACACCGACAATCTAGTTTACACTGGATCATAAGCGACGGAGTCATAAGCGGAGTCGGAAGAAAATGAGAACGTTCTGATTCTTCCGACCATAGTTTATAGAGAGGACTGGTTTGGAAGCTCGGCAAACATCAAAGGAGCAAACAAAGATGCCAAGATTTAGGTTGGAAAGTCCACGACCGTGCACAATCTTTTGTTTTGCGCTCATACACTATTCATAAATTACGTAACCAACACGTTTCTATTAGTTAGTTCCTCAGTACGGAGTAAACAACTATTGTGTTTTGTGCACGGTCAAGGCCAAAAAAGAGAACAAAAACCTACAACAAAGAAAGTTGTCGGGCTTCATAACCATTCTCGTCTATTAACTATGTTCCGACATAATTCAAACTCCGCCTTATTATTATTTTTGTGATTACTATATTTCTGAGGTGCTTTGAGTTAGGGGAAAACAGCGACAGTAGAGAAAGCAAACAGCACTGAAACTAGTTTTAGCTTTCGAATCACCCTCCAAATTCCAATGACAAAAGCATGGACAAGTTTTTCAGTTACGTCTTTAGTTAAATATTTCCGAATATGTCTTTGTGAATGTGAAGGTATGCAGTTCTGCAAGTTTTGTTTAGATTTTCCTGCAGTGTAAGATGGTAATCTAACCTTGTCGCAAGATTCTTTGCAGTAGTAACTGTAGCTTTACCAATAGTCAGATTTTGTGGACTTATCTTCGCAAGTTGTTGTTTAGTTCCTATAATCATGAATTCTGTCTTGTCATCATTAATTTTTAACTTATCAATGAGCATCGATGTCCGTAACTCATCGATACACTTTTCCATTAATGCAATTGCCTGTGATTGAGCGGTGTTATTGGGTGAGAATGCAAGGTACAATTGTGTATCATCAGCATTGGTGTGTACATCTGGTAAGTTATTGCGTATTATAGACCTTATTCCAAAATGGCCGTCATTTAAATATTCTTTTGTTTTTATTCAACATTAGCCCTTGATGCCTCGTTCTTAAGCTGAAAATTCAAAAGAATATTTTGCCTTAAACGAGGCATCAAGGTCTAATTTCAATAAAAACAAAAGAATATCTAAATGGCGGCCATTTTGGAATAAGATGTATATGGAAGAGCTCACTGGAATAAATAGCAAGCGACCAATCAAAATAATTGTTCAAGTCCATTATCCACGAGTCTCGCAGGGCGCTCACCCGCTTACCAAAAAGCCCGAGGACCCTGGGTAAGAGATTGACTGTCTCAAAATTACGTGACGTCACACGCTCTCGCATCCTTGGGGTTGTCTGCCAGTGGTGACGTTGCCGCAACCACCGCCTTCATTTGAACCTCCTCAGAGAAAGGCCGTGTTTGTACTTCAGGATTACCCGTATGTCAAGAGGCAATACTGGTCTCTTCTGATATACGTCACAACATATAGTTTATCACATATTGAGGGGAGGTATTCTCACAGAAACCTGTTTTCTTAAGTTCTCAGAGCTGATTTTGATCCGTGTTTTCGTACCGTTGAGGACACCGTTATGGATTGATCTCGAGGCACGGAGTACTACTCGGTTCGTACAGTATGTCAATTTTTGTACTTAGACCCTTGGATAGGGTTACTTCGTGCGCTAAATAAACGACTGTTTCTTTTTTCTTTATGGCTTGGTGGGCACGAAACTTCAGTCACTGCAAGGTGGATGTTAGCCCTGGCCTTTTAAGAAGCAATAGGCCACTTTCGAAAATACCGTAATGTACTCTTTGTTTGTCCCCCTAATTTTGCATAAGCATTATTTCCAGTACAATGGTCCCAAGAGAAAATAAAAACAATGCTTATGCAAGATTTGGGGTACAAACTAGGAGTAACACGGTTTTTTGAAAGTGACCTATTGCCAATACAAGAATTGGTCACTCAATTCTCGGAGTACAGTTTTGAATTAAAGCCATAATGACTACAGTGGGAAGGTGGAAGAGCTGAGCACTTAGCAACCAAGGATTGTATAATCATCTAGCGAGGAAGAAAAAAAAACATATCAGAGGATAACGAACGAGGAATTGGACAGCTCAGATATACATATCAATTCGGGTCAATTGAAGGCCGCAGTTCACCATGACAATGACTAAAGAATTAAGAATTCACCATAATTTCAGAAACAGCACAACTTTAATAATTTTCAGAATCTTCTATTCCCTCCTTTTTGAGATGGCTTCAACTAAAAGAATAATTTATTTTTACCTTTGCTAGAAAAATAAGCACACAAGCACATGACTCAGCTATCTACATGCATTAGATCCCTAGAAGTTTTGCCTTTTCAGACTTGAACGGCCAATACGTTGTGCTAAAGCAATAAAGACTATCTATGGATTACAATATGCCAAGAGCCCCTGAAACAACCGCAGATCCTCGGACATGCTCCCAATCAGAAGAAAAAAAAACGGCTACTACACCAAATGTTTAGCATGTAAACAAATAATGCTAACAAGATTCAATGGCTAGACTTCTAAGAGAGAAGAAAGAAAGTGAGAAGAAAAGCGGCCAGAAATAAAAATAGACTCGACAACAGTGACGATAATGAGAATAAGATATCTATTTTCTTGTCTTCAATTTCTTAAGAGTACACCATTACAGCACTAAGCTGTACAGCACTAATATCTTTGAGTCGTAACATTACAATGCCAAAGCCAGGCAAAAGCAATGAAAAAAAAAGGGAAATAATCATTCCCATTTGACTCCAACTGCTACATTTATGTTGCTATTTAATCAACGAAAAAGATACGTAAGTGAAAAGATCATGAAAGGAGTTCCTAAAATTCATTTCCAAAAATACAGAAAAAAAACCAAATTACTTGGTAAAAAATTATGCACTCAAGGATGTATGTTGAATGTATGACAGGATTCTTTCCAGATAAACCAGATAGAATAATAATGATAATGATGACGATGATAATGATAATAATTTGTGAATTGCAAATTAATTTTAGGAAAAAGACATTGAGTGATATTGCACTTTAAAAAGCTATTCACATCATTTTATTGCTCCTAGAACAGAGCTGACTGACCTATCTATATTACACCTACTGAAACTGCGAGGAGAGAATAGAGTTGATAACCAATTATATTTTACAAGGATATAAAATCAAGCAAAAAATATTAGGGTTATTGTTTTATCTGCTGGCATTGTAGTATGTTGATGCTAGTAATAATTCTCTTTGATTATCATAATTTCTCATTGTCAAGTACTAACTTAAAAACACACTGACAGGCTGTCAGTGCTTGTATTATACCCGCCATGCCGTCAGTTTTACTGAATACAACAGTTATTAGCCTTTTCCTTCAGTAGCTTTGATGGTTTGTATTGCTCAAGATAAGTCAGCTGCTTTGCATTGATTGCTCCTCTCCTCCTCCTAATGAAATAAATAAAGAAAAGGTATTTCCAACACGCTAAGCTGCTTAATTAACCCATTCAGGCCCCCATAGTGCCAATTACAGATTTTACTCTGTCTAAAGCCAGACAATTTTATTCATCAATGGGGCCCCCGTTGGGGCTTAAAAGGTTAAATTATCAATTAGGGAGACTATAAATCTACAGTATGGGTAGGAGGTGACTCCTGCTTGATCTGATTACCATGTGGTGTAAGACACTAATTTTATCAACCTCATTCCCCACAAGTTATAGCACCTTGGCCAAACAGGATTAAGCTCCTTTGGGTTTGAATATCAGGCTAATAATTGATCAATTTTGAATGTGGACTTGCCTTAAGTGTATCTTTGCAGTGATTTTTTTATATGTCACTATGTTTCTAATTAAAAGACAAGACTAAGTGCTAGGTACCATTATTGCATTATTGGTCTCAACGTCTGAACATGCCATACCATGGCCTTACTATCAGCTTACACTAGTTTAAAGAAAAAAAACCCTTTCAGTCCTGAGAGCCAGTAATAATAATAATAACCTTGGGGCAGGCACACGGTTTTTTATGCAGCCTAGCGGATGGTTATCTACAGAGATACATGTAACAGCATTTAAAATCTTACAGTCCTCTGTCTTTTTCTCTGTCTAAACCCAGAAGATTCTACTCCACAATGGGGGCCACCTCAGAATTTGCAAAACTGCTACCCGAGGAAACACCTTGATGAAACCCCTTGTTTGAGAAGGACAAAAAAAATGAAAAAATGGCACGAAACACTTGATAATCGAATAGTAACAAATGCATTTAAAAGACAGAAAGTGGATAAACTACAGACAGAATTTTTAATTTGCTCCTCATGTTTCTCCAAGTCGAGTCAGACATGCATCAATTCTGTGGGTGGGTAATGACACCATCTTACCATCTCAGTCAGTTAAGAACATCTGTGTATTCTCTGATAGAACACTATCCATGCAGGATCAAGTGAGCAATGTGTACAAATCATGCGTTTATCATTTATAAGAAATACTAGTAACATTAGGCATTTTTGAGTTTTGAAACTGCAGCAGTGTTTGACACTTACTTTCTTACCAATTTACCCTTTGGGCAACCAGTTTTGTGTTTTCTGGTTGCCCACCTTCTAAAGACCTGTTGCCCATTAAAACTCAAAGAAGGCTGGTAAAAATGTCAATTTTATGTAAAATGGGTTTGACAGACCAACGCAACTCCTGCTCTGTGACCATGGTGTTCTAGTAGCCTTCAAAGTTTTGCTTTCACAAGAATATCTCTAAGAGATCAAGAGAGATTCCTTGAATATCTTTGAGATCACGTTGGTTTTGAATTAAATGCCCTTTGTCCAATAGTATGTTCTTTACGTTTCAAAGCTGGTTGAAATTGCATGACTAAAGCTAGAATTTTCTTGTGCGCTTGTTTGATATCAAAGCAGTATCGCAGCGTATTTGGCCGTACAAAAACTGGGTTCCATTCTAACAAACATTCTTTTTGCGCAGAGAAAGATGGCGGCTACGAACACGTTCCTTCCAATCTGTTTTGTGGTTTGTACCAATATATTTTTAACAGAGGAATAAATGACAGCAAAGAGATGTAACATTATTTTTTTATCGTGTTTGCGTTGACTACTATTACTGGTCACTTTCTTCGTTGCAAATCAAATCGTTCCGCAAATATTTGTCAACAAAAATTCTGATTGCCCAATCGGGCAAGTCTTAAAGTTGATTTACTTGCCCATGGATATATTTCGCTTGCCCCGGGCAATCAGGCACGCATAAGTGTCAAACACTGTGCAGAAATAGTAACTGACTATTGCAACTCGCTTTTTTATGGTTTATCCGAATATCTTATTTATAGACTTCAAAGTACAGTGTATTCAGAATGCCGCTGCTTGTTTAATTACATTTAACAAGAAGCATGACCACATCACGCCAGTTTTGAAGCAATTACATTTGTTCCCTGTGAATCAGCGTATAAAGTTTAAAATCTTAGTATTTGCTTTTAAATGATTTAATGGCTTAGCGTGTGGATAGCTTTCTGATTTTATTAGTCACTATAAGCCTACTCATAAACTTTGTTCGTCTAGTTCCAATCACTTAGGCCGTAGGGCCTTTCAGCAGCGGCTCCTCTCCTCTGGAATACACTTTCTATTTCAATTGAAATCTGAACCGAGTTGAGATCTTTTCAAGTCTAAGTTGAAAACCTTTCTTTTTGATGACCTACATAATCGAGTAAATAATTAGATTTCAGATTTCTTACGTTTGTTAACATTTAAGTTCTTTTTCATTCAGGTACTGGTATATATATATATATATAAACCGGTAAGTTTCTTCTTTTCAATTCTAAAGCGCTTAGAGCTTTTTTTATTGTATAGGCACTACATAAATTAAACTTATTACAGTATTATTAATTTTACTATTATTACGTGTACATTGTATGTGGACCCATTTACAACGAAACTGGATTGGCCATAATGTAAAACTTTTAAAGCTAAAACTATCAAGTGAATGAACAGGCAATTAGGCAACATTGTTTAAGTTTCTTCATGGATACAGCATGCTTCCTGAACTGCATCTCAGAAAGAGTTCATGATCCATCTTATTCCTGGTACTTAAAATAATGTTCAAGAAGATACAACAGGAACTTTGGCATATCGAAATAATATTTTTTTAAAGACTTTTATGAAAATTGCAGCTCACCTGCTTCAAGTGCATCAGCATACATATAAAACAATTAATTTTTTTACTTACCTTCTGATAAATTCTACAGCATCTTCATATTTCATTCCACTCTCAATCAGAGCCAGTGCTACCAGAACTGGTGCTCTAAACAAAAATAACAGATTCAAATATTTTCTAACTACTTTTAATTTTTATGTATTTCATTATTTCACTGTGCTTGAAGCAACATGTAACACAAACTTTTAAACAAACATACTCAGGGCTCGAAATTGTGCGCAACACTATCACAGTCACATTTGTGGTAAGATATAATTATGGAGGAATCACAAATAGGTGACTAGTTTTCAGCTTAATTTTGCTATTATGAAACAAAAACGGTTTGCAGTTGCCCCTTTACCGCTACTTTTGTTAATATAAATTGAGAAAAGAAAAATACAACTGTCATTATTTTGTTTCTCATAGAGAATTTTGCTTTAATCTGAAAGTATGGGACAAATTTATAGGGTAATTTAGCTGCAATGTTATATACATAACACCGCTCCCTCAATCATTTGCTATTTTCAGAAGTTTAAGACATGTATTGCGGGATCATATTTTGCTTTGAAATCCACTGGCAAACACAATACTGTGTGATGATACACTATTACATGTACAGGCTGAGGTGTATACGCGCGAGACACTGCGGGCTCAAGTCACTAGTGGTGGGAATCGGTTGAGATTTCACATTCGATCATCAGAAATAATCAGATTGCCCCAACCGATCGATCATCGATTATAATCGGAAAAATCTACCAATAAGCATTCCACATATTTTTCATCTAAATAGAAGTCAAAGTGGGCCCTTCCTTCACTTGATGAAAACCAAAATATTCCCGCACTTTTGACCTGGCGTTTCCAGGATAGCGAAAGATCTCCAACTCGTCCATTTTAGCCGCCATGTTGGACTCGTCAGCAACATGTAAGCGAGGCATGTCTGAGAGAGGACACTGGGAATTAGGGAGAGATTGGAGAGAGCGAAACAAACATTTTCAAGCCAAAACGAACAATCAGAACAATTGTTCATCTTGGATCAGAGGTGACGTTATCTTCCTCTGGTGATTTGTAAATACATTTGAGATCTATTTCAAAACTTATTTTGGACGGTAGTGATACTACAAACGCGAAACAGTGAGCTTGTAATTTATGTTTTGGTTCAGTTGTTTACGAAATACAAAGCGGCTTAGCATGCCATATCTTTCAAATAAGCATGAGGTATTTGAAGTGACAACAACACAGCGAACAGGGTACCACCAGGTAAACACAGTCAATCTTAGATTATATCTGCTGTTGTGACTTAGAAGTTAGGAGTCCATGAAAAAAGACAACTCACACAAGATATTAAACGAACATTTTTTATTGATTTTAATATTTTTATTTGTCCCCAATAAATTTTTAATTTTTCGGCGACAATCGATTATGAAAAAAGCAAAATCGATTGTCGCGTCGCTTGAACTTTTCGATCAACTTTCGCCTATAATCGATCATCTGCCCACCACTACAAGTCACAGTCAGCAAACATATCATGAGGCATGCAGTTTGAAGAGTCCCACCCAAGGTTGTGGACGGCGGTTGGATCAAAGTGAGTTTCGACACACTGCAGAGCTCTCTTTTTATGTAAAACGCAAAAAGAAAAGAGACCTCTGCTAGCAGGGAAAAATGAACAACGCAGGCATAAGGAACCTCACTTTCTCTGGAAAGAGTGCAAGTTATGATCTTTCAATCATTATGAAAGCAGGGTTGGTGTAGTTGTGAGAGCACTTGCCTCTCACCAATGTGGCCCAGGATTAATTCCTGGATACCACACTATATGTGGGTTGAGTTTATTGCTTCTCTACTCTGCTCCGAGAAGTTTTTCCCAGGGTACACCAGTTTCCCCTCTCCTCAAAAACCAACATTTGATGAGCTTTGTTCTGATTTCAGTTGATTTGTAGTCTCCCCAATTGGTAGAGCATTATTATTATTATTATTAGTATTATTATTATTATTACTATTACTATTATTACTATTACTATTACTATTGCTATTACTAGTTATAATAATAATAATAATAAATAGGTGATTATAGGGCGCATTTCTAACCTAAATGTGCCTAACAACGGATCATTCATTAAATAGACAGAGAAAAATAATTAATTAATTAATTAACAGTAATGTTTTTGAAACAAAAATGTCTTAAGCCTAGTTTTAAATGTTTCTACTGTTTTGGCTCTTTTAATATATCCGGGAATTGAATTCCATAATTTCAGCGCAGTTGCTGAGAAAGCGCGACCACCATAGGAATTGGATTTGATAGATGGGATGCATAACAGTGAACGGGTTGATGATCTCAGTGTTCTTAATGGGTGATATTCTTGTACAATAGGTTCTAAGTAACTGGTAGATTGCCCGTTTAAGATCTTATACGTTATAAGTAAAATCTTAAAATTAATTCTTGCTTCAACTGGCAGCCAATGCAGATTCTTTAAAATAGGTGTTATATGGTCAGTGCTTCGTGTTCCAGTTATCATTCAAGCAGCGATACTCTGGATTCTCTGTAATTTGTCCCTTTGATACTTTGGTATCCCATATAAAATGCTATTTCAATAGTCTAGTCTGGAAATCACAAGGGAGTTGACTAGCATCTTCAACCCATCATACGGAAGGTATCTGCGGATGCGTCCAATGGATCTTATAGCAAAACTGGCTTTTTTGCATGTTTTGTTGATATGGTCATTAAAAAATAAAGTTTTATCCATTACAATGCCCAAATTCTTAGTTTTTGCTTTGATTCCTATTGTACTATTAGCTAACGTTAAAGTCTCCAACGATGACGGTTGCTTCTTGAAACGGGAAGCTAAAAGCACTATTTCAGTTTTACCAGGATTGCTCTTCAACATGTTCTGAGTGTTCCATGCAAAAACATCATTTACACATACTTGAAGAATTTTGACAGAATCAACAGAATGCTCAGGATCTTTAATAGCGATGTAGATTTGGGTATCATCAGCGTAGAACATACAATTTAAATCATGAGTAAGTATAACATCTTGAAGAGGTGCCAGGTAGAGAATAAAAAGTAATGGGCCAAGTATTGAGCCCTGAGGCACTCCATATTCTAAGCATCTCAGTGAGGATGTAGAATCACTGATATTTACTTGCTGGAAACGATCAAGTAAGTACGAGGAGAACCATTGAAGAGCAGTTTCAGTGAAGTTAAAGTATGTTCGAAGTCTCGTGAGCAGAAGATGGTGGTCTATGGTATCGAACGCTGCTGATAAATCTACAGCTGTAGCAGAAACAGAATTACTTCGCCTTGGCAGCCTTCTCAAAACCGGCCGGTCGACGGCTCAATGAGCCGTCTCCTCAGAAAGCTTGACCGTCTCCTTCCAGTCAGAAAATGTCGGACAACACATTTTCAGCTCGAACGTGAAGTCACTGGAGATATTATAAAATCTTGAAAAAAAAGTTAGTTTCACGTACAAATTCACGTCCGCAATATTTTTTGGCGTCGCGCACATGAAATGTTTATTTGACTAACATTCCAGTATTTCTTATCAGACTCCAAGCAAGTGTCAATTCCATATGTGAAATTTCGTCACTTTAAATCCCCCAGATTGCACTAAATTGCATCTGTGAGTGTCTAAATTTAAAAAATTCCCTAGGGGAGCATGCCCCCAGACCCCCCTAGAAGCTTGCGTCTTTTGGGCACTCGCTTGGCCGGGGGTGCCTATAGCACCAAACCGTCTCCACTTTCCTTACGACCTGCTCCCGAAAAATATTTTGAGAAGGCTGCTTGGGAGTCAAGTATCCTAAAAATATCATTACTAACTCTGAGTAGGGCAGACTCTGTTGAGTGGTGTTTGCTATATGCAGATTGTAAGGAAGGAAATAGTCCATGGCCGTTCAGGTAATTGTGAACTTGAACGGCAACTGACTTTTCAATAACCTTAGAGAGAAATAGAATATTGGCTATAGGTCTATAATTGACAAACAGATCAGTTTCGGACGAACCAGTGAGGTTTTCAAAAAAGTAGGGAAGACTCCAGTTGCAATAGATTGTCTAATGATTCTGCTGATAAAAGGAAATAATAAATTTATGTTGCCTTTAACGATGATTATGTGTTGGAATCGGATCAAGAGCACAAGTCTTGTTTGAAAATGATGTCATAATGTCTTGAATATTCTTGTTTGATGGTGGAATGAAGTCAGAGAGCTCACAGTGAATATTTCTTTTTTCCATATTATGAAGTAACTGGGTGTTATCAGAAGAATCAGATAGTTCCTTACGTATGTCTCTTATCTTGTTTATAAAAAAGTTATTAAAATCTTCAGTGAGTTGTTCAAGAGAGTCATAAGTAGGCAACACAGTGTTTTTTATCATGAAGAAACCATCAATAAGTCTGAAGAGCTGATTCTGATTGGTATGTTCTATCTTAGATTTATAGAAGTGCGCCTTTGTTGTTTCAATCAAGGAATTATATTCAGTACATTTTGATTCAAATTGTTGTTGATCAACTGTAAGACCAGATTCATACTCCTTTATGTGCAGTGTGCAAAAAAGGGTCAAAAGTGCACATACAATGATTGGTCACTGGTCAGCTCCAATTTCAAATCCTGTTTAGTCCAGTGTTACTCATTTTTACAAAGCCAACTGTAGCCTTGGGGATAATACTGTCCCTAAAATTCAGGAGATTTTTAAGCCAACGTAGAACACCTTTTGCTTTAAATTCCTTCAGTGGAAGTTGACCTTCCATCCATAGTGGTGTCCTACCTTAAATATGTGTACAGCAAGTGTTAGTTTCTGATTGTAGCAAGGTACATGTAATCAACATTTAACCAACCTTCCCAATCCTGCAACACAGTGTACAGCAATACAAGTTCCTGGCTTCTCTTTGAATTTCTTTTTCAGAAGCTGTAGCCAGCCATCAACCACTTCTTTAGGTGGTGCGGCACCATCATCAAACGCCCAGTCCTTAACAAGACATTGAAAAATATGGAGATTACTGAATGCAAAGTAAAGTCCACTTGATCAAGGTGCTGGATTAGTAATTTGTAATTTAAAAACTGAATTATAACTGTCACTAAACTAAACAACACAAAGACCATCCACCAATATTATGCATTCATTATATTAATTTTATCAAAGCTTTTTTTTTTAATTTTAAGCTCTTAGAAGTATTGGGTAAAACTGGCAAACATTTAATTGCAGAAGCCACAGTGTATAGCATTCAAGAACTGTTTGACTGCAAATGTGCAAGAAATACCTGTAACAAATATGCTCTTAGGTTATTTCAGTGTGTGCACAACTGAATTTCTAATGAAGCAATGGAATAAAACATCAAAAGACTTGATTAGTTATGAATCCAAACATTTACAGAACAAGTGTCAACAGAACTGCCTGTAAAAATGCCTGCAAAATTGTCAACCACAGCACAGTTTAGCTACAGCCAAATGCTTTTCTGTGAAGTACTGCTTATCTCACTGTGTAAAAATTGGTCACTGCAAAAGGGGTAAACGAAGTGCAGCTCTCAGCTACAAGGATTAATTTAACAATTCATTTTATCACAGGGTGTCAATAAATTATTAGCAAAACATCACTGACAAAAACTTTAAACTGAAAGAATTGTTTTTAAGTGGACACAATCACACCAACATGTGTACAATAAATGTACAATAAACTCTTGTGTCCCTATGGGATCCCCACTTAGGTATCCTCTAAAAGTAGGCCCTCTAATAAGGGTAAATGATAAGTGTTGCTTACATAAACATAATGGCATTTAATTAAAGCTTTCAACCTTGGCTGTGAAATTTTGAGTTAAAAAGTAATCCAGAAGAGTCTTCCGTTTTGAGTGTCAAAGTTCAAAAGTGAAAATCTCTATTGTTTCGCACGTCTTCAATTCGTGAGGAGTTGACAATCTGTCTGCGCGTTGTCATATGTTGTTACAACTTCCTCTGCTGTCTTTAATAAATTTCATGGCACTCAGTAAACTTAATGTAAGGAAATATTTTCTGTGAAATGCAGAGAAGGTACCGTACCCTTTCATAAAAGGAAAACTTATTGTTGCTCTCATGAGGAAATGACGTTGCGGGCTAAACAAAAGCCAAGACGTGCTAATTCGATTTTCAAGTTTGATCGTTATGCTTGAAACAAACAACAACCGGAGAGGGTTTCGCTAAACAGGACATCGCTTTTATTGTACTTCCACCATACATTTCATGAGAATGCTGAGCGAGTAACAACGCCGGTTTTGCGACAACATCAACGACACAGGACGGCCAGCAACAAAACTTATAACCCGGTTCACGGGTGTTGTTCAGCGGGCAGCCGGTAAAGCAGGTTTGCATACAAGCCACATGTTTGCACTTTGTGAGAAACTGCTGATACAACGACAAGAATCCAAAGGGACGAAACCCAGAGGAAGAAGAAAAACGATGGGAAATATCAAAAGAGGCACTAAACCGAACGAACAACAGAACGTTTTACACAACACGAAAAGAATGCAGAATCAAGATGTTCAACATTTTTTCACACAGCAAACGAATCACTTCAATTCTGCTTTTCGATAAAGCTTCATACAATGTTCATTTCACGGTAATTTGGGGAGATAAAGATAGAAATGACCCTCTCCAGCACGAGCAAACGATCTGAATAATTAAGTGGTGTTTTTACCGCCAATATTAAACAAACTTTAGAAATTAAACTGCAAAGGGATGACGGCCATGCTAAATAATAAAATCAAAATGGACACGCCGAACACATCGATTACGTTCACTGTAACTGAACATGTCACACCTCTGAGAAGAAATTTATTTATATCAAAACGTGATGATTGCTTATACTGTACTATAAAATTGAACGACCCAATTTAACCGATTGAGGCTTACCAAAACGTCTATTCCTTGCTTCTTCAACAGATCGACATTGTAAGTCGGTTCACACACCCTCACAACAATACGAGCGTCGTATTTCTTGAGATCCTGGGCAAAGACAGACAAAAACTCTGGTTATTTTTAAAGCGATAGATGAAAAATTAATTATACGATATGATACTTACCTCTATATACCGAGGGAGGGTCGCATCGGTAGGTCGATCTGTGATCAAAAACTTCATGTTCTTGTGTTCCAGCACAACAGGCCCGGGGCCATGTAAGCTTCTTCCTCCTTGAATTTGGTTGGGTACACGGGTTCCAGAAGGCATTTTCATGTCTCATTAATTCTACGTATAACAAATGAAATTTCTTCAAAGTTCGCTATAAGTCTCCGTTCCTTGCTATGCTTGATAATGAAGTGTATTAGGCCATTCAATAGGATCAGTAACAGCCTCACTCGTGTTGCGCTTGACACCAATCTCCGCTGTCGATGATGAACTCCATAAAAGTGTGTGCACGGCTACCGAAGGCCTGAAAGACGAAAACACATTACATTCTTCAAGACGACGCAAATCTCTATTTGTTGGAGAACTGATAACGGTGTGAGCCAAGAAATATAAATCAAGTACGACCTGGCAAAAACAGAGACAACGAAAATGCCAAACATAAAAATCGTTTGGTGAAGAATCGGTTGCTATCGAACAGCGAAACGGACGGACGAAACTCGTTTGTACACGCGAATCGTGAAGCTTCTCAATCACAAAAAACAGTTTCACATTTTGAACTTACTAGACTGAATCTCCACATTGAAATCTAGCTGTACTTTTAAACTCTTCTCTTCCCAAACGGAAGGCAGGTATGAATAAAGAGAATGCACGCCGAGACAGAAATTATTTTGAGCAGTTGCACAATTTGACTGACTCGTGACGTAATGCTAATTACGCGCATGTACAACAAAGCACGCGCTGACCTCGCTGATTGATACCGCGAGAGTCATGCGGAAGTCACCAGAAAAGTGGCACAAACGACAACAGCAAAGCACTTTCTCTGAGAGGATATTTAAAATGCTATCTGCTATTTAATTTAGTTCGATTTGGGAGTTTATTTGCATTAAGACAATGGATATCCAGGTGACTGAAGCATGATACAGTCCCAAGAGTAACTACTGGACATAAAAAAATGAGATTATTTCGAAATTTTCGCGACTGGAAGAACTGATTACCATTGCAGGATAGAAGAAACCCTGTTTATACAGGAATTGAATCCGACCTTAAACGCAAATCTTACCAGTGACAAGCTGTCACTTTATTAATATATCACTGCTATTTTTGAAGTCCTACCCAGATCGCTCGCAATTTCTTTTGAAAAAGAAATAGTTTTCCATGTAATAATGGTTACCAGGAGCCCATCTGGAGGCTACAACTCTACTGTGTTCGTGCAACGGCGTTTTCACAAGTAAGGTTATTTTTAGATTGAATTTCCCGCTAATTAGACTCCCACAGGAGCCCGATGACCAATTAGAAGAAATTAAGCTGACGTCATAGGGTCACCGAACCGGAACTGCCCTTTGTTTTTTGACCTAATTCGCGGGAAGGGCTAGTCTAAAAATAAACCTACTTGTGAAAACGCCGTTTCACAGACGCTGTATGGAAGTTGCACGCTCCAGATGGGCTCCTGTGGTTGCGGTGAGTCAGGGTGGCTTAGTGGTTATCTATCGGGCCTCCCACCACTGCGAGCCGGGGTTCAATTCTGGCCTCGGCCAGCATGTGGGCTGAGTTTCAGTCGATCTCAACCTGACTCGAGGGTTTTTCTCTGGGTACTCCGGTTTTCCTCCCTCATCAAAATCGACTCACAGCTAATTGACATCTAGCTGTGGTGCTGTGCTCCGACATCAAACATGGACTGTATAGCGGCAGCCAGAGGCGCCTTTGTATGCTTTCAGCCCGATGTCGTGAGCCGCGCCCTTCGCAATTCAGTCCTCGACTGCAAGTAAGGGTGATTAGCACTAGTAACACAGTAACATTACTTATTATATAAACACCAACGAAATATTAAGTGAGCTTTCGCGCGAAAACAATGTTTTCACACGTGAACATAACATGTTATCTTCCGCACGTGAAAAGATCACTGTTGCTATGGTTTCATATAAAAACGCGCCTTTCGATGCCTTTCGTGAAATGATTTAGTATTTCATTGGTGTTTATATAAGAAATAGAATATTACATGGCCGCTTGGAGACACGAAATTTCTCTTCTCGTGTTGAAAAATATTTCACTCGTTCGCTGCACCCACTCGTGAAATATTTTTTTTCAACACTCGAAGAGAAATTTCGTATCTCCATGAGGCCATGTACTGGTGTAATATCCTATATTTTTGAAAATGTGTGTTGCCACATACAAAACGTCAAGTTAGATTTATCACCGCCTCCGGGCCCCCTTATGTGTTGTTTTTCTTATAAATAACTTGTATTGTTTTTATATAAAGAACCCCCAAAACGTAATGCATTATGGGATGGGGAAACAGTAAATAAGGGAAGATGAACAGAAAACTAGAATAACTGAACTTTACAGGTTTTGAAGTAAATTTTGGTAACTTTCTTTGGTTTTATATATATTCGACTGAGACAAGTGGTCCTTGCACTTTTCTGGACAACTTACGCAATAAGCCATTTCCGAGTTCATGTCTGCCTCCTCTTCAAAACGAGTCTAAGTGCGAAGTTTTTGTTATGAAAATTAGTTTTCATTCATATGTAAAGTAGAACTAATTACCATCACAAAGACTTCGCACTTAGACTCGCTTTGAAGAGGAGGCAGTCATGAACTCGGAAATGGCCTATTGTCCCTTTTTATAGACAGATGAAAAATTCGGGTGACTCCAACGGGATTCAGTCGAATCCATTCCCTCTACGATACCTGGTGCAATGTTCTACCAACTGCGCTATGAAGCCACACAGTTGGAGCAGATCAATTTGTGGGGCTCATTTGTTCCCGTGAAGGACTATATGCGTTCCGTACAAGTTCTAAGTCCCCCCTATTTTTCTCCGTTAAGAAAAAAAAAAAGATGTGAGGAACGTAATGACTTGGTAAAACATTTGTTTAAATTTTAATCTGAAACATGAACATTGGTTTTTTCCCGTAAAAGTTTTCAGTTCCAACTTCAACTCTTGAGCAAACAAAGAAGAGGCTTATTGTCAACTCGAACCCAGGCTCTCTCTCCTCTCCTCCCTTGTCGTTGAGAGCCAAGGGAGGAGAAGAGAGAAAGCCTGGGTTCGAGGTTGGCTTATTGTCCACCTAGGAGGAAAATACGTTAACACAGGAGCTCATCAAGCTCCTGGTGAACACCGACCCAAATTGACGGTAAACGTACAAAAAAAAAAAAAAAAGAAAGGCGACGGCCAAAGCGAAAGAGGAAGTTTGATTTTATGGTATCAAATTGATCATGGTTGCGAGACTAAGAAGCTGACTTTCGAACACGGACGTATTTCCGTTCTCGGGGGAGAGAAACGACGGCCGGAAATAAGTCAGCTGTGTTCGCTGGTTATTCGAGCATGCGAAACAAGGGATGTGTTGTTACTATAATCCAACCAACCTCAAAATGCAACTTCGTTCCCGGGTTCTCTCCTCTTGCCTTCCCCTCTGAATTAACGATTATCATTAATTCGTTATTTGCTCTGAATTAACTTATTCTGCACTAGCCAAAGAATTAACACACAAAAGAGAACAGACTAAAACGCCAATTTCTGGAGAACATTGGATATGGGTCGGTCGAACGACGTCATATTGATCTTTATTTACTTGACTCTACAAACAACAAAACAAAAGGGAGGCCAGAAAAAACCTAACAAAAAAACCCTAGAGGGCAAATACAGGAAATCTGGGTCAGGACCAAGGCGACCCTCAATTCCGCCGACAGGAACAACTGGGACGCGGGCTTTGGACATAGCCCACGGACGCCATTTATTCCGGCAGCCAGAAACATATTTTGAAACTGTGGAAGTGGACTTGGAGCAGAGTTGAAGCTCCATCAAATCAGGTGTCAACCTGCCAGGGTGCACATCACAAGCAGACTGGGATCGGACCAAACGCCAACACTGAAAACGTCTGAAAAACAGTAAACAATTAAAAAACGCATCAGGGAAAGTCTTGCATAACTTAAAATGGGATGAAACCCGCTTCATGCAGGATATCCATAAATGCCTAAATGGCAATCACTCCTCTCAAGGGGAAAGACACCTAACTGGTGAACATCCAAGCAAATGCGCACTGAAAGGCAACACCACTCTAAATGAGTAACTCGCTCGCGCCGCCTAAATGGCGGCCACCCGAAGAGCTCCTATATGGCCTCAGCCACAAAATCAGGGTGTTTGCAGGCAGACATGTTATTCCCAAGAAAACAACGAGAAGGAAACTAACTGAAAGGTAGCCTATATCCTTCATTAATAACACTTAAAACAAAATCTGAAGCGGCTAAGGATGAAACCCAAAATTCAGAAGAAGCTTTCAGACGCCCTTTAACGCTGGTATTACCACCATAGCCGGAACTAAACTCGGCCCCAGGGTAACGTTAAACTGACGCATCAAAAATATACTCAACTGCCTGATCTAGGACGTTACCATGATCTAGTCATTTAGCCGATCCAGCATTCTTCGAATCAACAGAAGATTTCTTGCAAGAAACACTCAAGTGGCCAAACTCCCCGCACTGGAAGACTCACAACAAACGCAGACATAAGACAAAAAGGAATGACTGCGCAAACGCAAACTTGATAAAAGAAACTAAAACATACATGAGAACAATAAAGCGGACGAAATAAATAATTAGAAGCAACAAGAGAAACGTAATGTGTCTTTCCTACAGTTGTCGACCCGAAGGAAGAACATACCAATGTGCAAAACAATACCACAACAGTGTTGATTACCAATAAATCTCTTAAGGATACAATGTAATTATACGAATTCTTTTAGGGACGTGCAGAAAAAAAGTATCTGCTAAACTGCGTACCGCAGATATTTTAATATTATCGTTGACATGTGTATGGACACAGGCCCCGAATCTGGGAATGTTCATTTATTAACCCGTCACCAAAACACTTGATTACCACACCGATAACTGCGTCGAGTCAATGTTTTAAACAACATTAGGTAAGGTGATATAGCAGCTCTCGTAACGTATAATGTGATTGGCTCGCTACCCTAGCCAAATACAAAAGACTCAACAATTGAAACAATGAATTAGACTTAAAAACAACAGAAGCTGCTAACAATACCAAACAATAGCAGGTTACGAGAGCTGCTACACTACTGTTAGATTATGCCGTATTAGTATAATAGACCAATTTCGATATATTAAAATTCAGTCCTACACAAACGACATCATCTCGAGGCTCTGGGGAATAAACTCATACAAATCCTTATATTTATTCCCCGGAGCCTCGAGATGATGCCTTTTGTTTAGGACTGAATTTTAATATATCGAAATTGGTCTATTATACTAACACGGCATAATCTAACAGTAGTGTAGCAGCTCTCGTAACCTGCTGCGCTGCGCTCGGTCCGTACGCCATGACCTCGGGCCAAATATTTTCCCGTCCGGCCCTCCCACTCAGTCAATAAGTACATATTACCACTCAGCGACGAAAAATATTAAACGCTGCGAAAGGTCGGCTACCAAACTTCTCAACAAATTAAGCTAAACATTTCACACTCAAAGCTTAGACCTAATTTCTCTTCAGTAGTGTTACTATGGGTGCCCTATTAAAATCATTTTTTAAAAGAACGCGGTGT
>OX421453.1:27377530-27392530 GCA_949126865.1 Montipora capitata
TAGATCCACCATGTTTGCTTTCAAGTAATGGAGAGGGATTTGGACCAGGTTTCCAGAATATGGAAGCCTGTTTCTTACTGGTCAATTTTAGGGAAAGGAATGTGTCTCTCTCGTGAGCAGCCGTTAGTGGGGAGGAGCGTTGCGTGACGACCCTAATAAGGGCTGCGAAGGAGACTACAAATCAACCGGAATTTCCGGAGATTTTTCTGAACGGTAAACAACCCAAATCTTTTTAACCATGGTGCTCCGCGTGCGCGCCTTTAGCGCGTGGATTTCCGCCATCAAGTATCACAACTGTCCTGCGATAGCCAAAGACAAAAAGAAAACACCGGAAGTGCTGAATTTGCGAAACGAGCTCTTCATAGGCAGTGACGATGCTTAAACTTATTTATTCGAATCGTTAACACTTTTGTTAGCTACGCCTCGATACAGCGATGATTTCTTAACCGAGGGTTTTGAGCCATGAGGCTATAAGTGCTTGCAAAATACAGATCTGTAATTTGCCTGTAAATTGTCGGTCTATTTTAATAAGCAATATTTTAAGATGAATTTTATTCTGCACTATTGCAGTTTTTCACATGCATCCATTGTGCAGGCAATTTCCTTCCCAGGCGCCCATCGTCCAAAGGCATTCTAGAAACAAGATGGCGGCTGATATGCTCGTTCTTGAAAATTATATTAATGGCAAGTTTGTGCCGTGTGGAGCTCACATCGACAGTTATGATCCGTCGACAGGAAAGGTTTATTGCAAAGTTCCTGACAGTGGCCAAAAAGAAGTTGAGATGGCAGTGAAAGCTGCAAACAAGGCTTTTGAAAGGTGACATATTCCCACAAACCATTTCTTGGATTCGGTCTCTTTGGCCGATTTCGGGGATATTACAGTGTCACTTATGTCCATCTCATTGAACAAAGTTTGCACCTAAAAGGCAAACAAGGGAAAGCTCTCAAAATCTGGCAACAGAAGAATTTTCTATCGGCGTCAGAACCAGCTCCTCTTGATCCCACATCCCCACCCACCACCCAACCCCTAAAATTATTTCTGTCGTAACTGCAAATGTCGTCTTCCCAACGAAACACCGCAAAAAGTTATTGAAATAATGCATGGAGATGCCTTGAGTACAATTTCGTGTTCAAAGACAATATTTTGAGATCACCAAAAATATTAGGTCAGGCTGGGAAAGGAACCAAGATTCTTTCTTTTTGGCAATTTGAGAGAGCAGGGGGTTGATTTTGTATCAGAGGCAATCATTATTTTTCTTTTTTTGGCATAACTACAGAATACAGGGCCCACTATATGCATAATCACTGGGAAAGTTACTATTGTTACAAATGTGTTGTTACCCTTAAAAAGCTCCTTACTTATAATAATTATAATAATAATACTCTCGCTTTTAAAAAATAATTATTAGCTCTAATGCTTATTTTAATCTTATTTTAATACTAGACTTACTTCTGTTTTAATCCATGTTAGCTGGTCGGTCACCACAGCAGAGTTCCGTGCAGGAATTATGATGAAGATTGCTGATCTGATAGAGTCCAAGCTAGAGGAGTTTGCTGAGGCAGAATCAAAAGATCAGGGAAAGCCAGTGCTTTTGGCAAAAACCATAGATATTCCACGTGCTTGCCTTAACTTCAGATTTTTTGCTTCAACAATAATTGGTGCATCATCTTTGAATCGGTGAGTCTTGTAGACTGCTGGATAGTCCCTTCTCAGTCAGTCAAGCCACCCTGTTTAGTCATCCAAGTGAGCAGAAGGGAGATTGGGGAGAGGGCGAGAAGTTCTGTGGCTTGCTCTTTCTCTCCCTTCTCCCCTCGGCTTTTCAACTTGCTTGCGTGACTTAAGTGGGCAGCTCGACTGACTTAGAAGGGACTGCTACAACAAGTTGCAAAAATAGTGGAGACACTTCACCTTCTTGGGGCGTTATTAATTTACCTATTATCTCTCAGACTGCAGCCCCCCTTCCCCCTTATCAGTGAATGCTAGCAAGACAGAAAAATTGTTGCAACCTTAAACAGTCAACATTGAAAGGGGAAGGGAAGTGGGAAAGGTTTAAATTGTAAATACAGCAAGTATTGGAAGCTGGAAAAGGTGTTTTAATGAAAGTGTCTCAACAATTTTGCAACTTTTTGTCTGAGTTGCTTGTCACTGTATTGCCATTCTGTCACTTTGTTTGTTGGTACGGGAAGGCATATATAATTTGTGTTTAATATTGTGTTTCGAAAAAAAAAAAAGGTTTAATTCTCTGATCTGCTGTGAATGGAAAATGGCCACCGATAAACTGGATTTTGGCAGGGTTTCGGTATGAAGCAATTTTTGAAGCCATTTCACTGCTTTCTGTGAGTCACGAAAACACACATAGTTTGGGAGATAAAAAAATGTGATTTCCATCCTTTTGCTTTTTGCAGTATGCTAGAAATATCTTGGAACCGATTTCAAAATAATTTTTCTTAAACAAGTACATGTATATTTCGGTCGACACATGACATCTAAAACACTCGCAACATTTACAAAATTAGCTGTAGTTTACGTATGAGAAACAGACATTACCTCTCCTTTAACTGCGATAGCATGCCATTTAAAGGGAACATCCACTTTCCGAAGAATCAATTCTTAGCAAACATTGTTATACAAAGATACATTTTCATAGAGGTCCATTTGTAACATTACTTATTGCTTTCGGGTTAGTCTGCTTTCAGAGAAGGGATTCCATTAGTCTCGTTAATTTTTTTATTTTAAAATTGTTGTGTAATCTGGATTTACATGTAAAGAGCCCCCTTATGGCTAATGAGTGGAGGGGTTAGTTTCTTTAGAAGCTTTGGTGCTGCTTCAGTGGGAGGGTAAAACACAATAAATTTATCAAATGAGTTGATGAACTTTGAATTACCACCATAAAACAATTGAATGAATTCCACTGTCAGGCCATCATCATTGAGACACTACAGTACATACTGTAATACGTTTTACTTTTGTGCCCTAGAATTAGCTCCTGCTAATTCTAGGGATTAAAAGAATTAAATTGCTACTGATTGGACCTCAGAGGGTTGGATCTAGGGAAAATAATGTCATTTATTCACCGACGAACGCTAGACAATTTTACTCATCAATGGGGAACCCTTGGGAGTCAATGGGTTAAATGGGGCAAGTTTTTTGAATAGGACAACCAATAATGTCCTCTTGCAACGTGCACATAATCTGGAAGCTATAGTTATCAAATTTATTTAGGTATTTCTTATCATCTTATTGAGCGTTATTGTCTCTATCCTTGTTAGTAGGCTCTGTGTGGTTGCGTTGTTGTGTATTGGCGTATGTGGAGTAATGGAGTTGGACGGAGGGGACGTGGGGCGTAGTGTTTGTTGCATGTACTTAAAGGTAACGTTATTATGAAGAAAAAATAATAAAATACAAAAAAAACATCTTTCAAGTCTCACTCTTAGGAGGCAATGGGTCAAAGGGGATTATCTTTCATCTGCCAGACAATCCAATCACATGCCAAGAAAAGTCATTTGGGTATAATGGGTATAATTAGTATGGAAAATCAAACGGTGACAAGTGAAATTAGGGAATGCGGTAGTTTGACACGTTTTGTTGGAAAAAATGCAAGTGAAATTATTCCCTAATTTCAGGAGTATTCCATTTGATTACAATTAATATCGTGGGTTACAAATTAAGTTGACTTCATAAGACTTGGGTTTTTTCAAACCTGGATGCCATTTTGGCACTGTGGGAAAAGCTGCCATGGCAACATTATAATTTCACATATGTGAAATTATAAATTAACACTGAAATTTTGCACCAAAATTAAGGAGTGATTTGGCACCCATGTTATTAAACCTGTAATACTCTTAGGATTTTTGTTAGTTTAATATTAATTTAAATTAAAATATATTTAACTTTTTCTCTTGTAGCTCCAATGTTCTTGAGAAAGTGGGAGCAATCAACTATTGTATCAGATGCCCAGTAGGTGTGGCTGGCCTCATCTCACCATGGAACTTGCCTATTTATCTCTTAACATTTAAGATAGCTCCAGCCATAGCTGCTGGGAACACTGTTGTGTGCAAACCAAGTGAAATGACATCTGTCACTGCATGGATGATGGCAAAGTTGCTGAATGAAGCAGGTACATGTCAATTTGTCTGTGGAAGTTGTCTTTGCCAGTTCTTGAGTGCTCTTTCTCTGTCATCTACAGTAGATGACAGTTTCGAATTAATCTGCAGACAGGGTCTTGGTATAAACCTCTCAGCAACAGTAATGGGAAGGCACAAAAATTGCTGCCTTTGTAATTTCATCTGCAAATTGTTTGACTTTCAAGCCTTCTCGGATAAGGACTGGAAACCATTGGCCCCATCGCTCTCACAACGTTTCCTGCAGGCCTTCTGATATTATGCGATGGTGCGATTTCGCACAATCAACCTCAAATCGCATCCGATCGCGCAATTCACGAAAAATTGCATAATTCACAAAAGAACGTACAAAATACATAGACTAAAACATAAATCAACAAGTTTCTTAGGAGTTCCTGCATAAATACGATGATTTACCTTGGAAAACGGCTAAAAAGCCTTTGTTACCTTCGATTTCGTAAACATTCGAAGTTCAAGGCGTTATTTTGCATTTCAGGGGCCTGGTACGAGTCTCATTCTTAAAGAGTCGCCTATTGGTGTAACACAAACACGCTCTTTGTCCAGAATTTAACAAATCTGTTCAGAAACATAATACTGCACACAAAAACAAAGTGTAAGAAGCTAGTCGTAGCATACAGGAATATTAATAAATTGATCATTCATTTGGCATGTTAGCTGTGTCCTTTCAACTTTTAACGTGGTGCACCCATATTGCAGAAGATCTCTTTTTTTTTTCTTACTTATCCCAACTAATGTCGATCAAGATTCATAATTACTGTTCCCTTGTGTTCAAAATGTCTTTAGGGCAGTAAAAGCGTGTTTTTCTTATCCTGAAACCTTGAAAAACAAGCTTAAAATTGCTCAGAAAAAATCGCATAATTTACATTATTTATGGCATTAAATTGGCCTTTCTAATCGCATAATCTGCCCTCCAAATTTCGCATAATTTGCATATTTTCATTGCACCCTACAGTATCAGAAGGCCTGTTCCTGTTAATCATCACTAGGACGTTTTAAGACTGTCTGTCGAATGGCATGCTTTGCACATGTTTGTTTATGTTTTTATTCTGCTTGGTGAAGCCACTTGTCCTTCCCTACAAGTGAATGGAAGAGAAGTTGGCTTGAAGAATAGAAAAAAATGTATATTTCCATTATAATAATTTAATAAAGCAAAGTGCTGCTCTAACACCAATCAAAGATAATCAGGTTTCTTCACTTGATACAGCCCGCATCACGACAGCAATTCAAGTACATGTATAAAACAGACATTGATAAAGTACATTTTATTGTCTTAGATTCTTCGTTCTTTTAAAAAGGGTTGGATGTTTGTTTTTTTAATAACAGTATGAAGAAAATATACTGTTATTTTGTTCAATACTATACAATCTGTGGCAATCAGTTGTTCATGAAGACTCTGCTGCAATCGTGGCAATCGAGTCGTGTACACAAACGGCTTGCTTATTTTGGTCAATAACAGGAACATTTGACCCAGACATTAGCCTGCTTTCATTCGGTAGATGTTGTTGTCGCTACGAAACAAGTATCAGACGCCATATTGTGGTTTTGTCACCCGGCCCAGACCCATCCCACGCTCTTCTAAAAGACCATTAGCAAAATCCAGTTCGGACCTGTAAGAGGAACTTGGTGTCTTAAAGTACTTTTCTACCAATTTTTATCTCCATTTATTATCCACCTTGTGTAGTCAATTTTGCAGGTGTCCACTTTCTAACAGAGGGGACAAGTTTTCAAAGGGGACAAGATGTCCGTATTGTTCAGCCTAATTGAAAATTTTTGCTCTCAGCGAGTCTGATTGGATGTTTAGCGATGGCTGAACAATACGGACATCTCCCTAGAGCATTGTACGAACTTTAAATTTATTCATTTCTGACTTTTTTCTAACCTACCTTGAAAATGACGCGGGATGCATCAAAACGTCGGTTTTTCATCACAATTTTTATTTTAAAACTCTTTTCCAACAAACAAGTTATTAGACATTAGGAGAATTTCCGTAATTGGAGTTTATGGAATATTCGCCAACTGCCAGAGTCACTGAAGGCTCGCTGAGCACGACACTTTAAATCGCATTGTAATGTTTACTTCGTAAAAACAACAACAGCGTAACAGTTCCAAGATGGACGTCACGCAGTCACACTCTCAGTTGCTTGTTTGGTCGTGTTGTTGTAAATTTTGTCATCTGACTTTACTACAAACAGTTTGTAGTAAAGTCAGACTTGCACAGACTTGCTAGCCAATTCTATTTGGACGTCAAGGGATCGAATCTAATTTTACGATACAAAACAAAACAACGTAACATTGACAACCGATTGACTACAATTTTGCGAAAACAAGCAAATGAGAAAGACAGTACTTTGAGAGACGACCATCCTGGAACTGTGACTATGTTTTGCTTCGTTTTTTACTATTGAAATTGTATTGCGGAGTAGCGGAGAGGGTTTTTACAAAATGAACATTAAAAATGTGGTTTTAAATGTGGAGCTAAGCGAGTCTTCAGTGTCTTTAGGAGTTAGCAGATATTCCCCACAAAAACTCCAATTTCTCTTCATTTCGAAAAACAAAGAGCGTCCGGCCCTGGTCCTGGCCCTGGCCCTGGCCCTGGCCCTGGCCCTGGCCCCGTGTTTTGGCTACTACCTGTTTTATTATCACTGGCGGCAGATCGAAAGTGTCGCCGATTGTCTCACCTAAAAAACAGCTCAGATCATGTCACGCAACACATGCAAATTCAAAACTGAACTTCTGAAGCTGGACATAATGGTTGACAAAATCAAAATATTCGACTACAATAATCCGAAAATAACTGTTACAGCTTACCTTGAAATTTAAGGAACTCGATCATTTCTCCGTTGTGAGAAATGGGAATGTTCAATTTCCTTGCGAAATACGTATGCCGTTCGCATGTTTTTCCTGGCGTTCATAATTTGCATAAACATTCGGCGTCTGGACCCTTTGTTCCATCCAAAAGGAAAACGAGTGCGTCCCAGGAAGCAATGACGCACTCTGGATACATCTCTTCTGACGTCTGATATGTGTTTCGTGCCTACAGCAACATCTACTGCCAGCAAGCAGGCTACCCCGACATAAGCTTTGTAAGACAAAAAGTCATTTCAGCTGTAGGCTGTCTGACATAAGATCCAGATTTCCTGAACAACTTCCGATAATATTAAAAAGAAAGAAATTCAAACAGGGGAACAAAATGTAGCTCACTCGTGATCAATGCAAACAATGACTTCAGCAAATGAAACTTGAACTCCAGTGATCCCGAACTGACTTCCGTGGTGAGCCACAGGTCTCTGAGCTCTTGATTCGGATGTATCTGCAAGTTGTCATTGTCACTTCATTATGGTCGAACTGCTTAGTTATCCTGACTGGTATTTTTCATTGTTGACATGGCGAGTTCAGGGCCGATATATCAATAACGATTAAATCAACAAAATTACCGATTAGCAGTAAAATAATTTTACACACATTCAAGGCAAAAGGAAAAATAACTCTATCAATATAATACTAATCCAGCGAGCAAAAACTCTAACAATATTCCTCCAATTTCGATGGATTCAATACAAGATAGAGACATGACGGCCAGTGGAGGTTTCATGGTCCACGAAACCTGAGCCGAGGTGGATAAGCATGCCATTCAACAGAGAGTCTTTAAAGAAAAGAACCCAGTCACTGTTCGTCAAAAGTAGGGGGAACTAGCCCCCAGTGTTGTGGTCCACCTTTCACATTTCTGCATGCATGGGTTGGGTGGGTGGGTTTGATCAAGATGTGAACTTACAACAGCTGCGAGAGGTTCCTTTACAGGCTGATGTCCAGTCTTACCCCAGAGAAAGAATAATTGACTGCATGCGATACAGCGTACATTACCATTAGCAATTATACCAATTCCTTGTAAAAGAATATTATGTTGGATGAGATTAACAACTCTGCTGCACATACAATGTATGGCTTGAGTGTTGTAGCTTCTTTTGGTCTCCTCTAGAAAACAATGACATGTACACCCTAATGACCAAAAACAATGAGAGCAAATCTAAATCTTTCATTTCTTATTGATATTATAGGATCCGTCAACCACTTTGTATAATGTAAAAAATTTAATGATGGACTCATGGCAAATTAAAGTAGTACAGTATTTACTGTAAGATGGTGCATTGTTACATTGGAATTAACAGTTTTGTTGGAATCCTTTATGTTTCTGTGCTCCTTATTAATATAAATTTTGAGAAAAGGTTCTGCCTTTCAGTTTTGATATAGCAACTGCAAAATAATGATCAGCCTTCAGTTTTTTTGGTGCAAGTCATATTGCCATTATAAGAGAAATACCATACTGGCAATTGGTTCCAAAGAGTCTCTCAAAAATAAAAATAACAAACATCCTTTTCATCAGACTCAATAATAATAATAATAATAATAATAATATTTATTATTATTATTATTATTATTATTATTATTATTATTATTATTATTATTATTGATCAAGTGATTCATTCCAAAAGCTGATCGAAAAGTTGTATATATCATTGGATTTTGTTAATCCTGGAAGATAGTGCATCCTCTTTACTGCTCTATATCTTGTTTGTTGAAACAGGGCTACCCCCTGGGGTATGTAACTTGGTGTTTGGAACTGGACCTAAAGCTGGAGCAGCCATTGTCAAGCATCCTGATGTACCAGTTATTTCTTTCACTGGATCAACAGCTACTGGTCAGCTTATAACGCAAATGAGCGCCCCATTTTTCAAGAAGCTGTCGCTGGAAGTGAGTATTAAACTCTTTGTTCACTGTTACAGTAAATTGTTCGAACTCCGATTAACCCTTTCATCCCTGAGGAGCAGGGCACAACAAAGAGGCTGTCTGATAGCCCCAGGGTTACTGGAAGGACATATCGGGCTAGTGCTTTCTTATTGCAGGTTGCCCAACAGGAAAGCATCATTTGAACATGAATGTGGCATTGTTGGTCGTTTTTCTTCCTGATGCAAACTTCTGAGGAGTCGTAAGGGCTTTAAGCATACAGTTCAAGAGACAAAAAGGAAGATTTAGAATACAAATCTCTCAGGGGCTAGCTCCTTTTTAAGAGACTTGGGCTAGTATTAAGATGAAATTTCAGCTTGCCCAAAGGGAAAGCTAATGCAGGTTAGATTTTTGTCTTCCATTAATGAGTAACATACTGTATTTGTCTGGCTTTTGAAGGAGTGAAGTCTATGTACAGTTTTTATTGAAATGAGCTAATCCTGGATTACTGGAAACTTGCATTGTTGTTTATTTTCTGATAAAAAAAGAGGATTCCACCAAAGTCTTGGCCTTCAATTTTGACTTAAGCCTTCACTTTCCATCAGTGTAGAATTACGAGGTGAAGCCGCTTCTGTGATGGGCAGAATTCAAAACTGGGTTGGCTTTTACTCACAGATTAGTGTTAATCAGTTTTTAAACAACTGGCTGGTCAAGCAAGCCACACAAGGTGTTATCACAGTGGTAGTTATTAGATCTTTATCACAATTCTGTAGTTGTCATGATTTGAATAATTATCATAAATCCATTGGTCAGTGTAGTAGTTGCATGAATCCTTCAGGGAAATCACTTTTTATAGCAAACATAAGATCTCAAAGAAGAAGAAGGAAAGAACTTAATGACCTGATTCAGTAGGTGGGATATGGATCATTGCTGAAAATCACAATGCTCTGGCATTGTACATGTAGGGAGAAAAGAAGCTGACCAACTGTCTGTAAATCAAGGGAAGCTCCCACCTAATAATTCATGAATATCAATGGACTAAATAATTACTTTGGTGAATGTTATACGGTAAATTTTAACTGGAACTAATCCTTGCTGAGACAGATATTAAGTATCACCCCTGTTTCACTTTCTTCCGCTCAAGCTAGTGTTTCAAGTGTGTTTCTCATCGTGGCATAATTCAACAAAAGCGGCACTCTTGCTGTTAGAATGTTCACAATGTTCTTTTAGAGCATCTGATCAAGAAACATGACTTGTACTATTAAAATAATTATTAAACCTTATCATTAATTTTAGTAAATGAGTCTAACATGAGAATAATACAGGAAAATTTGGTTTTATTAAACATGTTGATAAAGGTCAAATTACCACCGTGAATGATTTGGAAAACTGACATTTCAAGCGCTCGAAACGTCAGCTTTCCAAATCGTTCACAGTGGTAATTCGACTTTTATCAACATGTTTGATAAAAAAAATTTCCTGTTTCATTTTTTCACTCTCCCACTGACGCAGCACCACAGTTTCTTTAGAAACTATTAAGACATTTGTTAACATGAGAATAATAAACTATTGTTTTCCCTGAAATCAATAATATTTTTAAATAACTCAACACAAAGTTGAACAATTTTAACTTGCAATGAGCTCAGGTATTTTGCACATTGTGATATAACAATCAAATGTCATGCTAGTGTTCCAAGCAAGGGACTGACTGGCCTCAAATTAAAAAGCACTCAAAGCTGGGCACCATGCAGTAATCTAAAACATCAAGGCAATTAGTGATACACAAAATAAAAGTGTATTTGAGGACATCACCAGCTTTGACTCCTGTAGATTGCCTGTTGATACCAGCTGTATACAACGAAACTGTTGCATTATAGTTTTTTTAATAATGTTGCTGAAGAGTATATGACTTGTATTATTGTTTTAACTTTGTAGCTGGGAGGGAAGAATGCTGCCATAATCTTTGATGATGCTGATGTGGAGAAGTGCATTGCAACTACAATCAGGTTGGTGTGTACGCTGCAAATGCATTCCACCAAAATTTAAAAAAAAGATAGTGTCGGATATTGAGGTAAGGGAAACAATTTGACGGCTTTTTGCCTCCAAATAGGGACATGAATGTTATTTTTTGCTTCTGGGGTAGGAAGTAATCAAAGCCAAAAATTTGCTATTTTGCTATTACATAGACTCGGCTGAGCGCTGATGATGCGGCTGTATGGGCGGAATTGTGCCCTGACAGGTACAAGTTTATAGACCACCCCCGCTTTGGACGTCATGGTGGTGGAACAGGACTAGTACATCGGAGTTCATTGGGCATTAAGAAAGTTGACGCGTGAGAAAGGGCTTTGTTTGAATTTTCCGAGTGGATTGTTATGTCACCATCTCTGTACAATCTTCGCCTTGTTATCATCTATTGTCCACCATACTCTGATGAACACCAATGCCTTCGTTACAGAGTTCTCGGATTATCTTGAATCCATCCTATTTTCCAAGGAGCAGCTACTGATAACCGGCGACTTCAATATCCATGTTGATATTGTTGATGCGACTCTCTGAAGCTACTTGATCTCTTGGAGTCTCTTGGTCTTCGGAACACCAATGCCTTCGTTACAGAGTTCTCGGATTATCTTGAATCCATCCTATTTTCCAAGGAGCAGCTACTGATAACCGGCGACTTCAATATCCATGTTGATATTGTTGATGCGACTCTCTGAAGCTACTTGATCTCTTGGAGTCTCTTGGTCTTCGGCAACACATCAGCCAGCCTACCCATGTTCATGGACACACACTGGATCTCATTATCACTCGATACTGCGATCAAATTGTCCAGGATCCACCACAGACTGATCGCTTTATTTCGGATTGCATCGCTTCTTTGGAAGCTAGTTCATGTTAAACCCACTATAACTACTAATGTGGTCACTTACAGGAAACTTCAATCAGTGGACATGGATGGATTCACTCAAAAATGACTTAGCTGCCTCTGAATTATGCCAAAACAACCTGAAGAATTACCTAATCTTGCCCCGGAGGGAATTGACGTGCTTTTGTGTAACTATAACGCTACTTTGTCCAGAATGATCAATCGTCATGCACCCTTAAAGGAAAAGACTTTGAGGGCTAGGCCAAGGGTGCCTTGCTACAACGCTGATATAGACAACGCTAAACGAATACAAAGGAAAGCTGAGCGAAGATGGAGAAAAACCAAATTGTTGTCAGATTATCTTTACACGTAAGTCTAAGAAAAACCACATGAATTATGTCATTATCAGGCTAGACAAGTGCTTTATACTGACTTTATAGATGAGAATAGTGTTGATCAGGTAAGGCTATTTCGAGCCACCAAGAGACTCCTTGCGAGAACGGATGAGTCTCTCTTTTCCTGACTATCATGAAAAAACAGCCCTGGCTAATGACATCAATGACTTTTTTGTACGTCAGAATTTGTGCAGACATTGATGCTACTGACGTAGATGATACAGTACCCACTGAATCAGGAGTAGGAGATCTTTGCACATGCTTACAATGTATCTTTAAGCTCCTTCTACCCTCTCACTGAAAGTGATGTAAGTGCTCTCATCAAGACGTCAGCTAAGAAGTCTTGCCTAATGGACCCTATGCCAACATCGCTGGTCGTCGGTTGTCTCGATGTGCTCCTTCCTGTCATCATGCACATAGTGAATTCATCACTGTCCTCAGGCTACTTCCCTGCTGAGTGGAAGGAAGCCCTAGTGTGCCCTCTCTTAAAGAAGGCCGGCCTTGATCCAGTATTCAAAAACTTACGACCCGTGAGTAATCTTCAATTTCTATCAAAACTGACAGAATGTGCTGTATTTGACCAAACTTACAATCAAGTGATGGATCTTGGCCTATATCCTCTGTTTCAGTCTGCATATAGAAAAGGCCACAGTACCGAGACTGTGCTCTTAAAATTCCAGAATGACATACTAATAAATATGAACCGCCAGCATGTGACACTTTTAGTTCTTTTAGATCTCAGTGGGCTTTTGATACGGTAGACCACAAAATCTTACTTCATCGTCTACATTCGAGTCTTGGCATCACAGGAATGGCTCTGAAGTGGTTTGAGTCATACCTTTCGTACCTATCACAACACATCTTTTCAGGAGGCTGTCTTTCTGACAGTATCAAGCTACCATTATGATGTGCCTCAGGGCTCATGTCTGGGATCTCTGCTATTTACCATATCTATTCTAGCAAGTTATTTGAGGTGATAAATCTTCCTGTAGCACATGCATATGCTGATGATACACAGCTCTACTTGTCCTTCAAGCCTAACACCTCATCAAGTCAATCTGAAGCAATTGAAGGGATGGAACTCTGCTTAAATTAAGGCAATCAGAGCATGGATTATTACTGACAAGTTAAAGTTAAATGACAACAAAACTGAATTCTTAATAATCCGTAGACTACAACAGCTTAGCAATCCTTCCACGTATGGTCTTCAGTCTAATTTTGAACTTTTGTTAGCACCTGCGTCGACAAAAACTAAGGAAACACTTGGTGACAGGGCTTTCACTGCTGCTGCACCATCACTTTGGAACAAATTGCCGAGTGAAATACGGGTGGAGGACAATTTTGAACGTTTTAATTCTAAATTAAAGACATCTTTATTTAGAGCAGCTTACCCTATGAAAAGCTTGTGATATTCTTTAGTCTTTTTAATTATATCCAGAATTGTAAATAACTATTTTTAACTTTTTTAACTTTTTTTAAATCTTTTTACTTTTTTTTCCTCTTAATTGGTAAGGCGCATTTGATCATATTCACATGTTAATTTGTGCCTAAAAAATATTAAATATTATTATTATTATTACTATTATTATTATTATTATTATTATTATTAAAAATTATTAATTAATCCCTAGGCTGCTTGCAATAACATTAATAAAATTATTAATGTTGATGTCTAATAAAAATAATAATTATTAATGTTTCGTTTGATTGCAGATCCAGTTTTGCTAATCAAGGAGAGATCTGCCTTAGCACAAGTAGAGTTTATGTTCAAAGAGGCATTTATAATACATTTCTAGGAAAGTTTGTGGATAAAACCAGGTAGCAACAAATTATATGAGTTGTTTATATTTATTGAGAAAGACTGCATAAGACATTTCCAAGGTTATAACTCAGAGAGACTTAGTGAAGCACATCCTGCATCAGACCATTTAAGGTGGCTGAATGATGATTATTTCTAATTTTTTTCCCAACCATGGTATGATGTAAAAAGTCTCCATTGGGTTTACTTTCACCTTGCGATATAGGCTGACAGTGGGGAAAATCTATTTATAGAAAATAAGCCAATCACCAAGCATAGCAGTTGCAGCAAAACCAGAGCAATATTATTTTTGTGGGAAATGATTACAGTGTGTATAGCCTGAAAGTACAGGCATGTTTGGTTTTCTTGCAAACAAAAAAGGTACTAACCCATTGACTCCTGAACCCAACTTCCCCCACCCCCCCCCCCCCCCCATTGACCTTTTTTTTTTTTTACATCAGAGCTCTGATGTTTGTAGAGCTTGGTATGTTTTCTCATTGTAGGCAATATGGACAAGCCAATAGGCCATTTCGGAGTTCATGTCTGCCTCCTCTTCAAAGCGAGTCTAAGTGCGAAGTTTTTCTTATGAAAATTAGTTTTCATTTATATGTAAAGTATAACTAATTACCATTACAAAAACTGTGCACTTAGACTCGCTGTGAAGAAGAGGCAGACATGAACTCAGAAATGGCCTATTGTACAATAATCAAGTTTATTATATACTCAACAAAATATCTTGTTTCTGATTGGCCAATGGCGAATGCATAAATAAGTTATAGAGTGCAATGTAGGTTATAGACTGCAATACAGAAGTTGCTATGGAAACACCGGGGAAGCGCCAAATTTGAACACCAAAGTGAAAAAAAATGGCTGACAGTCGGTTTGCTTTGTCAAACCAAAACATCGTTGAGCAACTTAAAGAAAATGCGAAAAACAAAAATCCGTTGAAAGCTACACAGACTTGGTTGAATGTCTGGCAAACATGGGCGACTGAAAGAAAACTAAACCCAAAACTGGAAGAATACAAGCACGAACAAAGTAGCGCATTTGAGTAATTTTGTTGAGAATATAATAAATAA
>OX421453.1:27405030-27422530 GCA_949126865.1 Montipora capitata
GAAGTATGAAGATGTGTTTCATGGCATAGGATGTTTAAAAGGCACCTATAGCATTAAGATTGATCCATCTATTACTCCTGTGGTCCACCCACCTCGTAAAATACCCTTTACACAGAGAGATAAAGTTAAGGAAAAACGTGACAGAATGGAACAACTTGGCGTTATTCGTAAAGCAGATTGGCCAACAGAATGGGTTAGTTAGTAGTGGTGCAAAAGTCAAATGGGAGGGTGCGGGTATGCTTGGACCCGAGGGATCTTAATAAAGCCATACAGAGCTAGAGAGCAGTACCCCACGACCACCGTTGAGGAGATTGCAGCTGAACTGAGGGAAGCCAAGGTATTCAGTGCTTTGGATGCTACTTCGGGGTTTTGGCATATTCAACTTGATGAGTCGAGTGCTCAGCTGTTGATGTTCAACACACCTTTTGGTCGATATCAGTAACAAAGGATGCCATTTGGTATCAATTCAGCTCCTGAGATTTTTCAAAAGAGAATGACTCAAAGCCTTTGAAGACCTAAAGGGAGTCAATACCATTGCAGATGACTTTCTAGTTTGAGCAGAAAATGAGGTTGAGCAAAACCGCCGTTTAACTCAAGTAGTAGAAAGGTCAAGAAAGGTGGGATTGAAGCCCAACCGCAACAAGATGAAGATTATGACGACTGAAGTCCCCTATATTTGGACATACACTGACATCAAATGGTGTGAAACCAGATCCAAACAAGATCTGTGTAGTAGAACAAATGCCATCTCCAACCGACAAGCCAGCATTGTTAAGACTTCTATGGAATGGTGAATTAGCTGAGCTCACCTAACACAGCCACTGAGAGAACTACCACATAAGGGAGTAGAATGGCACTGGTCTGAACGACAGGAGGAAGCATTTCAAGCCATTAAAGGAAAGCTGGCAAAGGATGCTACACTACAGTACTATAATGTTAAAAAACCCATCACAGTTTCAGTAGATGCATCATCTTATGGCCTTGGGGCATGTCTCATGCAAGAAGGACGTCCGATGTCCTATGCGTCCAGGTCACTCACCTTTTGCTGAGAAGCACTATGCACAAATTGAAAAAGAACTCCTGGCAATTGTTTATGGATGCACCAAATTTCATCAGTATGTTTATGGCAAGAGAGCAAGAGTACAAACTGACCACAAGCCACTAGAAGTTTTGTTCCGCAAACCACTTTTCCAGGCACCTCGGCCGTTGCAACTGGATGATGTTAAAGCTTCAGCGATATGACCTGCACGTTGAATATGTTCCTGGAAAGAGCTTGCATATTGCTGACACTCTTAGCCGCGCTCCAGAGGGAAAGGCTGAAACCAGTTCTGACTCTGTGGATCAATTTGAAGTATTTACCCTTGAAAATATGCCAATCAGTGAGGAAATTAAGACTGCAGCAGTTTAGACAAGCAACAAAGGTAGACCCGGCTTTGCAGAAGCTAAAGAATAAAGTGACAAATGGATGGCCTGTGTCAATTTGACCCAGAGATCCGTCCATATTGGAACATCAAAAAAGACATTTCAGCCAACGGTGATCTGTTACTGAGGCAAGACAGATTGATTGTACCCACTTAGAAAAGAGATGCTTAGTCAAATACACAGCAACCACTTAGGGATCGAAACGTGCAAAAGAAGAGCTAGAGATGTCTTGTTTTGGCTAGGAATGAGTGATCAAATAACAGACATCGTATCCAAGTGTAATACTTGCATTATGTACAAAAATTCGCAAGCCGAAGAGAACCAATGAAAAGTCATGAACTACCTGAGCGACCATGGCAGAAGATTGCTATCCATCTGTTTGAACTTGAGAGACAAAATTATGTGGTCATAGTTGACTGCTACTCGAAGTTCTTCGACTTATCACACTTGCCAAACAGTAACAGCAAGACAGTGGTCAACCACATTACACCTCACTTAGCCAGGTATGGAATACCTGAGGTCATCGTCGGTGGCAATGGTCCCGAATTTGACAGCGCTGAGTTTAAAGAGTTTGCAGAACATTACCGATTTAAACACATCACATCATCGTCGAGATATCCACAGAGCAACGGGCTTACAGAAAGAGGTGTTTAAACAGCCAAGAACATTATAAAGAAAGCAAAAGTTGATGGAAAGGATTTTCACCTTGCGTTGCTTGACTATCGGAATACTCCCCTTGACCAAATTGACTTATCACCCGCTCAGATGCCCATGGGACGCCGCTCAAGAACCCAACTGCCAACCACTCCCACGTTATTGGAACCTCAATATCCTACCCAGAGGATTAAACAAGGTCTTGCCTGTTGTGCAAGAAATCAGGAAAGGTACTACAACCAACATGTGAAAGAACTGAAGCCTTTGAGTGAAGGAGATCCTGTGCGAGTCAGAAAACCGGCACAGAGGATACGGTGTCTGACATATGCAGACTGCAGACTGCAGACTGGCTACAAATAGCGCTGATAAACAGTATTTAAGTCTAAGAACCCATTTTAAAACGGTTAGCTTTCAATAATTGAAAGCTAACCGGTTTAGAATGGTTTCTTAGACTTAAATACTGTTTATCGGCGCTATTTGAAATGGGTTCTTAGACTTAAATACTGTTTATCAGCGCTATTTGTACCCAGTCTGCAGTCTGCAAATGTCAGACACCGCAGAGGATATGGTCACCTGCTGTTGTTGCCAAGATATCTGAAGCACCCAGATCATATGTTGTAACGTCAGAGGGAACAAGTTTCAGAGGAAACAGGCGTGATCTGGTTAAGATGGCCAACCCGGTATCTGAGCAACCCAAAGATTCTGAAGGTAGATGTTCTAACCACGTTCATCATTCCATAGTCCCAGAGAAAGTCAGTTCCAAGGGTCGAACTATTCGACCACCAGTTTGGGTTAAAGACTATGTTACCGCTTAGAGGATCCACTCGTTAGTCTCTTTGAAAGACTTTGTGTGAACTTTATTTGCTTCTAGTTTGCTGATAAGTTGAGATTTTGTATTGAGCTCTTGTTAAATATTGTCCGGCCTTATTTCAGTGACTTTTCGTAAAGAAGGGGAATGTTGTGGTATGTAATTTCCCGCTCTTTAGGATCACTTGATTTCCCATACAAAAAAAAAATAATATAGCGAGTTGTACTTGTGTACAACCGTGTGTTTCTTTCGGTATATTAAACTTAAAGGTATTAGAAACATAACAGGGTGCCCCTGTTTGCTAAGGATCCAGTCGCTCTTCTAAGACAAGTTAACACTGCCACACCAAGCTATTCTAAATTCGAGTTTAAGAAAGGTATGATAAGCTCTCGAGTATCGCAATCCAATAGTGTAAAGTGTATCCTCATCATCTTGTTTTTACCAGGCGGGTACAGTGTGGTGTAACTGCTGGCTTGTCCGCGACCTCAACATGCCTTTTGGCGGTTTCAAGGCGTCGGGCGTTGGACGTGAGGGAGCAAAAGATTCTTACGAATTCTTCACAGAAGCCAAGACAATCTGCATTAAGATGTAGCTTGAAGAAAACCTATATGCAAGAAACGTGAACCTGTTTACTGTATTAAAGTGAAGAAATGATTGTCTGCCAAGCTTTCCAGGCCAAGGTTTTAGCATGATAGTGGTATCCACCGATTAAACCACAATCAAATAAGCAGGCGCTTTCAGCGCAAAATGAGTTATTATTTTTTATTGGGTGAGTGGTTTATTCAGCAATTTGCAACCTGAGACCAGTTGGGGTAGGAATGAAAAATCAATGAAGCGAAGACTCGAAGCAACTGATTGGGGATCTTAAAAATCGGGGGGGGGGGGGGGGGGAAAGGGGGAATACCGTATTTAAACGCATTTTGGGCGACATTCGGCAGCTTGCAGTCAAGTTAGTATTTCATGAAACCAACCCAAACTTGGTTGGTTAAGAAAGCTTTGTCAAGCCGTTTTGCTGTCAACTCAGAAAGATGTACTTTGAATCATTTGTTAACTAGTAAACTGGGGAGATTCTTTTTTGGAATCCCACGATGCGCTAATAGTGTAACGTATATTTTTACACGTGGTTAAAAATTGTCATCAGAGCCATCAGTTAAAAGTCGTTTCCATGGGATATTACTGGACTACTAGCAGCTTCTCAATCACTCAGCCCATGGCTCACTGGAGGAACTGCTATGGTCCAGGGTCTATGGGTGATGGTAGAGCGCTTGATAAGCACCCGACGTTTTTGAGACGTGGACAGCAAGTGGAAGTGAATTGATTTCCTTTTTAACTTGTCTTAACGCAACAGTAGAAACTACAATACTAGACATATTTAGTTGGAACACTTAGCGAATGGTCTGGAATCATCGTGAGTCATTATACCACATCCCCCCTACCCCCAATTCAATGTTGTGTGAGAATTACAGTTGGTTGAGCACCGGGCTGTCACGCGGGAAGTCGTGAGTTCCCCTCCGGCCGGACCAACATTCGGGGTCTTTAAATAACTGAGGACAAAGTGCTGCCTTTGTAACTACATCTGTATATGGTTAGACTTTCAAGTCTTCTCGAATAAGGACGATAGGCCGGAGTTCCCGTCTCACAGCCCTTTTTCATTAACTCTGTGGGACGTTAAAGATCCCACACACTATTCGAAAAGAGTAGGGGACAACAGTGTTCCCGGTGTTATGGTCTGACCTTCCCAGCATGTGGTCGGCTTGGCAGGATTAGCTTGAAGGGCTTCTGTGTGAATGAGACCACAATTGTGTATAACAGCCAGAAGTCAGGCTACTTAGCCAAGTGCTGGAGCCTCACTCAAACTCAAACTCAAAATCAAACAATTAATCACGATTAGAGATTAATTATTAAAGATTGGACGTGTCAGTCAGCTATGGTCTGACACTTTGACGTGCATTGATCGACCGACGTTTTTACTCAAAGCTGTTCGGCATATCAGGGTAGATTTGAGCCAAGGGCAAAAAGTAAAATTGGTCCGAGTTAACGGGGAGTTCTACTCAACGGAGTGAGTTCGAGTTACCTGATAGTAAATGAGGCCCACCCCTTCCCCCCCCCCCCCCCCCCGCCCCGGGGGAAGAAGGGAGGTCCTTGTTCCCGAAATTACTTCCAAACTTGTTCTCAGCTATTTTATCCCTAAAATGGCGTATGTTCCCTTGTTCCCTAAGATACTTTGCCTTTTTTCCCCTGTTCCCCTCTTCAAATTAGACATCGTAGATACATTTCATCTTTGGCCAAGGAAGCTTGAACGCGAGGCTAAAAAAGCGCATAACTGAAATTTTTTAGTATTTTTTTTTTTTTTCATTTTAGCTAACGGTTACTTCTGAAAATGTATGTTGACACATACGAAACGGTAAGTCATTAAAAAATGTATTTCAGTTATGCGCTTGCTTAGCCTCATGTTGGTCTTATTTCTGATCAAATTAGACTTGTTCCCTTCTTCCTCAAGACCCCCGGGAGGGCCTCGTAAATGACTGAAAAACTGGGGTCAAATCCAGTGGAAATCGGATTTTGTTCCGATCAGCGGTGTTCCACTGAACCACATTTATGTTGCTTAGTAGTTCAGGGGCACCTAACCAACGGATGCCTCAAAATTTGTCAGAATTACCCAAAATGGTTCTCACAGTTGTAGCTGCCCTACAAAATATTTGCGCGAACGTGCGCTTAGCCTAATGCACTTTTCTGACAGTAGAGCACATATGCTAAGGGCCTGTTTACATGGAGGTGGGGGACCCCGGGTGAGTGAGAAACCCCGCTTCGGTGGGATAACCAATCTCACTATACAATTTTTCTTTTTTTCTTGATTGTGTTCACATGAGAGGCGGAATACCTCACCGAGGTGGGTTGCTCGGTCAGCTGGGCCAGGTAACCCGCTTAGGTGGGGTGAGTTTTCTCCATATGAATGCTGACGATGGGGTACCCCGTCTGACAGGGGTGATGTTCATCCTTTAGTTTGAATATTTGCAAACCTCACCCCAGCACCCCAAGGCTTTTCATGTTACTTGTGAAGGGGCTCGCTTTTTTTCTACGGGAAGGCGGGGTACCTCACTCACCCGGGGTCTCCCACCTCCATGTGAACGGGCCGGAAGTGTGGGTAACGAATATTGTAAAATGTGTCTTATTAGAATAAAATATCGTTTTCAGTGTTGTGGTATTTGCCTGTTCGGATATTCTAGGCTGTAGAAATATCTAAGTAGCTTTTTTGCCGCGGCTGAAAGTTCTAGCAATCGTGACGGGTCTGAAAAAAAATTACATTTCGTAGTCGTCGTCCCCGAGAATTTTAGGGGACGTTTGCCTAAAATATGGTTTTCAAACTTTTGCGGAAATGCTTGAAGTTATAAATCTTCAAATTTTATGCTATCTCCATTTTACTCGCTCAGGAAAATTCTAGCTTTCGTCAATCTAATCCAGTACATCTCAGGCAAGGGAGGTTCCACATGGTGGGAGCATTTGAGGACTTTGATGGGTGGACAGCTTCCCCAGGGGGAGGGGAATTTGTCAATATTTGGAATTAGTTCTGAAAAAATCCCCACCTTGTCCCGCGATGGGGGAGGGGCGAGTTGGGGGCTTGCATTGACTCCTGAATTAACGCTTTCCGGTGTCGCCATCTTTAATGTCGCGCAATGCAAGTCGGGTACTGATGACGTTTCGTGGTTGCTTCACTTCAAGGCCGTTTACCATTTGCACGGAGAATTCGGTTGAAATGGAACGCTCGTAATGGTACGCGGTTTTCCCGGTGTCGCGTTTCGCCAAGACCGAGTCTCGCGCGGCTAGAAGAAAACAATGAGAAATCAAAATGGCGGCTGCATCTGCAGTGTCCAAAGGCGGGAAAACAGGCCGAAGTGAACCGGGTCGAGTGGGAGTTTACAAAATGGTACAGGATTTTTTCCGGTCATTTCGGTTGGACCGGGAAAAGAGGAATACGTGTGAGGATTTCCATCTTTTTCGGAGACTTTCCGGTGGAATGAGCTGTACCATTTGAATTTCCAACCGGAGTTTTCGGTTTTTGTTGACAAATGGTAAACGCCCCAAGTCTCCTTGCCTTCAGTGTTTATGTTGTGTATATTTTCGTGACAAGATTCAGTTTAATGGAGAAGATAGAGATTCTTCCTTCAGGCACTCACGATCCCCTATCGGCCTTTGTGATAGACGTCTGTTATGCCGGCTCAGGTGGAGTTTTTTGGAAGAATCGTCCTTCAGATAGCTTGAATCAAAGGCAAGCTCGGTATACGATTTCTAGACTTTGTATGGGAAAATTAACTTTGAGCTTATAAATGCTAAAGGAATCTGTAAATGTAGAAATAAATTTCAGTTACATCTACGTACAGTTGTCCACGTCTTGTCTGGCAATCGGAGCAGCTTGTTTGTGGCTTACGAAGTTTTACGCTGTCGTTAATTGTCATTTCCCCTCATAAAGAGAAGAAACGGTGGTGACTCGCGGCGATCTCGTCCCACAAATTGCTCTAGCATTACAAAGCAACGGACCGAATCTCCATAAAAACACCACAGCCTCAAGGCCAGATAAATTTCCTATCACATCAACTGCACCCCGGGATCGCACCGCGATTTTTGACGGATAAATTATAAATAATGATTAAAGGGGATAGTTTGTAAAGAAACTGTGGTGCTGCGTCGGTGGGGAAGTAGTACACAAAAATTTGACCGAGTTCTTCTCTGCGGGATGAAATAGCGCCGATGCAGTCGTCAATGTAGCGGCCGTAGAGTTCAGGTTTGGGGCCGTTGTACTGATTAGGCCATCCTCTTTTTAATTTCCGTTTAGCGTCGTCCGACCGACCCAAATTTTTGGCATTTTCAAAAAAAAAAAAAAGTAACGACGTAGTTAAACCATTTTTCACTTTAAATAACAATTTTAATCTGAAAAATGAGCATGGTTACAGGATTGACAAAACCACGTCTTAATATTCTACGATAACATCAACCAACGTTTCCGCCATATCGATTTTGGGTTTACGTCTTGTTGTTTCCAGGCTCCACGGCAATGATGCTGGGGTACCAGGCCTCTTATTCCGAGAAATTTCTTGTGATTTTTTTTTTCAATCAAACCGACCGACCCAATATCAGGAAACACATTCGACGCTAAACGAAAAAAAAAAGGGGATGTCCTTAAAAAATAGGTGTTCAATATATCCCACAAAAAAGATTGGCATAGCTACAATCTTGGACAAAATTGTTGAGAAAACTCTGCTTCTGGATTAAACTCCGATCACAAGGATGAAAAAGAAGCTCTATTTTTGCCCCCACCCCCCCCCCCCCCCCCCCCCCATCCTGCTCAATGTTGCTAGACGAAACAAAGCATGTCGAACCGGGGCTTATCAACATTGGTTGTAGGGGGGAAGGGGATGGCCAATAATGTGAGATATTGAGGACGTAGTGCGCAAAATAACCCCTGTTTTTAATATTCTCAACCCTTTTTGTCCAAGATTGTCTGGGGATCATTTTGCCCATTTGTACAAAAAAGGAAAATATATCAGTCGTAGGCATGTCGTCATGGTATTCGATTGACGATTAGAGTTAATTAACCCTAATAAAGAAAAAACAATGTTACGTCATCATAGAGGTTCATTAAGAAAACAACTGGAAATGGTACATAAAAGGCATGTTGACGACGCTTTAGGAGCGTATATTTTATTACAGGTGCAAGATCATGACGACAAAGCTAAAGATGTTGCTGAGGAAGTAGGAGTTTCATTAGCAACAATCTAGGATCAAGAAAGAAGGTGTCCAAGGCCTTAAAAGGGAAGTGGTCACGCTGTTCGTTAGTAAAAGCCATAACAAAGGTGTGATCAGATGTGACTTATACGATAAACTAGATTGACCCTTCTTTGAAAAAATATGTCAGAGAACAGTTCCCTAAACTTTTTGGGAAAGAAAACAAGAATGTGGTATAACAGGAGCAAAATAGTAATAGAGCAAATTACTTCCGGTTGCAAGAAACGTCACTTCCTGTTTGTAAACCGTGCGTCTTCGAATACGAATCGTCACGAATTTTAAGTATAACTACAAGGCATTATATTTATTTCTCCTACCGTTTTCTCAAGGCGTTGCTAATGAGTATAAACTATGAACAAAATCAATGAAATTTCTACATTTCTGACAAAAAGTGACGCATTTCAACGGTTAACACACCGGCTGGCTAAAAACAGACTGGTCATGAAGAATATTTCAAATCTGTTCAAATCACGTTAGCGGGAGTACCCAACGAGAAAAATTTCTTAAGTGATTGGATATCGCCTCCAGTAATATTTTAACAGTCACTCATTGTTTTTTGGTTGATTATTAACTTCTGTGGCAAAATTATATCCGCTCCCCAAAGCCAGCTAGAGCTAGATTTTAAAATACAATTTCCAGCCAGGATCTTTACTTTAAGAGCTTTTCCCAGCCAGGATATTTACCAAAAAGGTATTTCCCCAGCCAGGAATGTCTCTTTCTCCCCTTTTTTGCCAGCAAAAAAAAAAAACCAACATTTAGCCAGCCAGGAAAATAAAATGAGCCATTTCATCCAGGTGCTACAAAAAAAATAACTCAACGAAAGCTTGGTGGTGTTTTAGCCATTTTCTTTGCTTATGACTTCGGTGCACATTAACGCGGGATAAAAATGCCATTTCTACTCTCTTACTGGTCTGTGGAAAATATAAATCGTCTTTACTTCACTCCAAATGAGAGCAAAGTTGTGAGACCGGAAAAATAAACTTAGAGTTGGTTTACTTGATTTGAACGCAAACTTAAGACTAACACCAGGACCCACTAACAACCACGTTTCCAGGGTTCCAAACACTGTTAACGAGATTGGATTCATTAAGAGAATGTCTAGAATGCATTTGCAATGCTGACCAAACGAAATGACAAGAGGGCACAGTCTATCCTTGACGGTGAATAACAGTTCTGCGATGCAGATGGAACCTAATTGCGAGAAGGCAGAGTCTTTCCTAGCGACAAAAAACAATTATGAGGAGCTGAAGATATCACATGTTAGGAAAGCAAAGTCTACAGATAATGATGATGAATAGTTATGCGGTGCAGCAGAAATCAAATGCCGGGAAGTCATGGTCTACGAATCCTTTACGATGAAAAATATTTATGGTGCCCAGTCACCAAGTACCAGGACTTGTCGGTGAATCAAAATGAAGTATTTGGAACCGGAGTTTTTCAAAATCCAAATAGTTTTAACGACGTTGGCTTGGAAGAAGGCGCTGAAGTCGATGCTAGACAAGATGATTCAACCGCGGATAGCAGTGGCGAGGAAGAGGACTATGGGACTGATGACGACAATAATGTGATGATCACCAAAGAAGACACGTATCATAGAGCTCTGGAGTATGCCATGTATATGAAAAGTCTAGCGCGAGATTTGCAATCGAAATGTGATGCACCTACAATGAAAGTAAATGTGACTCAGGGTGTTGGACGGAGCCTTGTATTATTTTGATCACGTGCGCATTACTGCAGGCCAGACGCAGAAGAATGCGACGAGAGGTTAAAGGGGCTAGGTCACGCAAGTTTAGGCAATTTCAGCACTGATCGAATGGTCATAGAATTAACTAAAATATCAAAATAACTGTTCAAAACTATAGAAGAACTCTAACAAAACACAGGGAAACCAAGAAGGGACATGGATGGACAAAACTGGAGAGGATTGAAGTGGATGGAATTTGGGTTAATTTGAAAAACGTCGGCCCACCTTTTTTCAAATTTATATCAATCTATATCAAAATGTCATTTACAAAGCTGGAAAATTATTCTCAGTTGTTATGTGGCCGGATGTGGCCGTGATTTTGCGAATGAAAGACTCTTGCTCTTCCAATTTGACGTTTAGAGCTCATAATTAACAAAATTACCTAAAATAGCGTGACCTAGCCCCTTTAAACAGCATGTTAAATGCATTTGAATTCCAACAGTTGCCGATGCCAGGAGATGGAGACTGTTTTCTACATTGTATTTCCATCACCTTAAGATCTTTTCTTGCCAGAAATCAAAAAAACTCAAATCTGATCACGTACTTGAAATCGATCGGTATCAACACGGAAATGTCTAACGAGGATAAAACAAAAGTTCTTAGACAGTTGGAACTCACTGGGCCTAATCGGCACCTTCACGAACTATTTATGATAACAAGCACCACTGATTCATATGACACAGAAGCTCAAAAGTTCCTTCAGCCGGGCCATTATGATTCTGAATTAAGACCTGTGTGTCACTGGCGATGAGTAATATCCTGCAAATACCGCTGGTTTATTTCACATCGATGGAAAATTATCCCATTACTCAAGTAATTCCTAGAACAAGAGTGCTTTCCGAAGTTCCGATATACCTCGCTGATCATCACGGTGACAGCGGACACTATAACGTGGCAGTTGAAGTACCAATGGAGACTCTTCATATCAGTACTAACACCAACCAGAGTTAGTAGAGGGGAACTGGTTATGAAACCCGGCGAACATCAAAGGGGCATCTCTTTGTTAGGGTTTTGACTTGGTCACGTGGTTACGAGGGTGCACACAACCAGCTGTGATTCCAAAGCGTATAGCGAACAGTAGCGACAACAAGCAATATTTACAGCGATTTTTATTACATAGAGCGTTTGAATAGAGTTTTAACTAGTGAGATTTTTATTACACGATGCCAGGCCGCAACTGTGCGGTCTTTGGCTGTGGATCGTGTAGACGGACAAAAGGAATTGGCATTTGGAAGCTGCCTTTAGCTGTGGACGACAGACACCGTGAATGGCGCGAAGCTTGGCTTGGAGAGCTGAAAAAAACGAGAGAGATCCATTCTGATTTTAGAGATCAGATAAAGAACGATCGAGTGTACACGTGCGAGAAGCATTTTGCACCCGAAGATGTTGAAATATGTAAGTATTTTCTTGTGTTTTCGTGTTCCTGCGGTTTGTTTACATATAAGCTTACGTTCTTGTTCAGATCAGGATGCTTGGGGTGAGAGTGATATATGTTTGTTCTTTTGGTGTCGTGATGTTGCTGTGTTTTGAAGTCCAATGTCTTTGAAAACCTCCTCTGGTCTTATATTGTTTTCCACAGTCTGTACACACTATGATTCCAGGTTGAGCCTACAAAAGAAAAGCAAAAACATAAGCAACACAGAAATATAATAGCTACTTTACTTTAAGCGTCCAAAGAAACGAAAAGTAACGCAGTAACTTATTTCAATTCGTCAACACGAGAGCGCTAGCCTCTCGAGTCGAAATCTTTGCATTTTTCAATAAATTTCACTTAAAAAGGAGACAAATAATACTCACATTCTCAACTGAAGTCACAAATTCCTCCTCTATATCTTCATCTTGTTCTAAAAGGTCTAAAATAACATCAAAATCATCGCCAAACAAAAATATATCTTCTCTGCCGTCAGCCATGTTTGTTTGATGTCAAACAAGTGTGCACCCTCGTGATCACGTGACTGGTACATTCAACATCGAGACCGGGTCTATTGTTTAGCCCTTTGATGTTCGCCGGGTTTCATAACCAGTTCCCCTCTACTAACTCTGCACCAACGGAGTCTATTTGTGAGTGTTGGACAACCCTCTCCGGGTGTCGGGGTCGGGGTACCTTTTCTTTTCCAAATTCTTTTGTTTCAATTTTTGTCGTTATTCTCCTGTACTGTTGTTTTCGAATGTTCGTCATCTTTCCTTCATTTATGGTGGAAATTAGTCCAAAAAATATGGAACATGTGGAAGCTACGAAAGGGACATCTTTGTTTGTTTTTCGAATTAAGAGAATTTCTTACTGAAATTGGAGTTGTTGTGGGGAATATACGCTAACTCCTACAGACACTGAAGACTCGCTGAGCTCCACACTTTAAAATCGCAATGTAATGTTTACTTCGTTAAAAACGGAATAACAGCCATGATGCTTGTCACGCAGTCACGCAACGTTCTCATTTGCTTGTTTGTTCGTGTTGTTGCTAATGATGTTGTCTGATTTTACTACAAACGGTTTGTAGTAAAGTTTAGAGTCGCACGGGAACTTGTCAGCCAATTCTATTGGGACGTCAAGGGATCGAATCCAATTTTACGATAAAAAACACAACAACATTGACAACAATCTTGCGAAAAGAAGCACATGGGATCGTTGCGTGACGACCATAGTGAAACTGTGCCTATGTTTCGTTTCGTTTTAATTTAATTTAATTTCCTTTAATTGCGGAGAAGGTTTTTTACGAAGTGAACATTAAAATGTGGCTTTAAAATGTGGAGTCAGCGAGTCTTCAGTGTCTCTAGTAGTTAGCGTATATTCCCCGCAAAAACTCCAATTTCAGTCGAAAATTCTCTTAATTTCGAAAAACAAATATGTCCCTTTCGTAGCTTTCGAATGTTCCATAGTTTTTGGACCATAATTTCCACCATAAATGAAAGAAAGATGCCGAACATTCGAAAATAACAGTACAGGAGAATAACGACAAAAATTGAAACGAAAGAATTTGGAAAAGAAAAGGTACCCCGACCCCGACACCCCGAGAGGGTTGTCCAGTACTCACAAATAGACTCCGTTGGTGTTAGTACTGATATGAAGAGTCTCCATTGGTACGATTGGTACCACTAGAAACTGATGTCGTTCCAATGGTTCTACTGGTGAACATGCATCTAAGGGCACTTACCGGTAGATCATTTTGTAGTGTGGTGTGGCTGGGTACAGGGCAATTCCGATGGACCATTGGTACGATTGGTACCACTAGAAACTGATGTCGTTCCAATGGTTCTACTGGTGAACATGCAGTTCATTTTGCCATGCGGTGTGGCTGGGTACAGGGGAATTCCAATGGACCATTGGTACCACCGGTACCACTAAAAAATGATGTCATTCCAATGGTTCTACTGGTGAACATGCATCTTCTTAAGGGGACTTAGATCATTTTGTAATGTGGTGTGATAGGGTACAGGGGAATTCCGATGGACCATTGGTACCATTGGTACGATTGGTACCACTAGATTGAGTGGAACGTCAGGTTCTTAAAAGTAGCGCATGCATAAGACTGTTGCACGGTACTTTTCGAGCTAAAGCCAACTTTTCAAAATGTATTCAAAAACGAAACTGAGCGTGACCTTCAAGTTTTTCAATGTTTCAATTTTTGAGTGATGTTGTGTAAACAGAAGTGATACTTAAAAGGAAGAGGAGATAATTGCTGTTATGGGTAATTAATGTCAAATTTCGAAAAAGAAGAGTACTTACTTTTTTTAGGTTCTGCGGCAACAATGTCCAATCCAGATCGTTGTCGTAACATTTTTGCAAATCAACGTCCAATCTTTGCATCCGGGCAGCCATTACTTTACAGACGTTTGGAAAATCACGCAGGCGTAGACTTTACCGATATCAAGCCAGCGAAATGACAACGTCCTTTATTTGTAATAGAGATGAACAAAGTCACTCGAACTGCTACGTCCTTAGAGTGCCATCACGCCTCATCCAATAAAAAAGTGAGATAACAGTTAGGTGTTTTCATTTCCGAAATAACAAAGAATACCGAAAAAGTGAGAAAAGCGGATAGCCCTTACAAAGAGTAATAAGACAATAAGAACAATAAAAGATCAGAAAATGAAATGAACAGTGAAATGAAATGTTGCTCACATAACGACGCGTGTTTATAAATTTCCTAAATCTCGGCGTGCTCTCAGTTCACGGTTATACGATCAGTTGGAAGATGGCTATGATGTCCTTATACCGAGGAAAAATACGACTGCTATCTCGGAAAGAAGTCGTTGAAGAAAGAAAACAGTTATTCCTAGTTCTCAACGGCGACGCCTTTTTTCCAGAAAAATCGTGGCCTAACGATATTCGCTTAATGTTCTGGAAGAAACCAATGGGTGATAAGGAGACATTCAAACTTTTGCTGTCTTTCCACTACAACGGCTGCAATCCTGAAATCATCAGTAGATTGATTCTGCTTGCTCAGTCCTGGGCCTCATCGCAAGCTACAGCCGAAAAGAGAGCCCGCCAAATACAATTTGTCAACGACAACGTTGACAGGAAAAGGCATCAATAGTTTTACTACGACATTGATTATAGTAAACTATTGTACCTCAGTGGGTTACCACGACAAACCCCACGACAACAGAGACAAGTGACTTCAGTCACTTGAATATAAAACGGCTCTTTTAGAGCCACCAGATACAATAATTAACAATTATTCCATGAGCGCACGTTGGATATGAGATGGTAAATAGCCAACGAGGCGCGTAGCGCCGAGTTGGCTATAACCAATCTCATATCCAACAAGCGCGAATGGAATAATTGTTTTATTAAATTCCTTTAAACTCCAAAAGTTTAGAAAGTACGAAATGCGAGCGAAAAAAGCGAGCAAATCCGAGCGAAAACAAAAAAACTTGATGAGAACCGATGCGATGTCGTGTAACACCTTGTAGTCAGACAGACGCAGGCTCGTCACAAAAACATTTCTTACCTTTTCGCGTACTTCTAAACGTCGGAATTTAACCCAGCTGTCCAGAAAAACTTTTTTTTTGTTTTCTTCAGAGAGAAATTTCGCTTTCCGGCGAAAAAACTTTTAGCTTGGCAACACTTAGATCAATCATTTACCATATAAGGTCAAACCAAGTTATATGAGCTGATAACCGAGATTGAGTGAACCAATCAGAGCACGAGAATTGCATTATCCCAGGTTGAGAATTTAATAAAAGGATATAATCAACAGCATGATATAACCACCATTTTTGGAAACCCTTCATTGAACACTTGTTTTGGTTTAAACACTTCCGTGTATATAAAGACATTGCGCTAATATTGGTATTTGGCACCGATGGCAAGGAAAATCTTGATAATGCAACGGCAGAGGTCTTTGTAAATGCAAAGCATCTACGTTGTGATATTCACTTGAGAGACAATGTCAAGAGGAAGTTGGGTGAACTGCTAATTACAGGAGCTGAAGCCACAGAGATTATGTTTGATATTTTTGGCAAGGGCATGGGCGACGTAACAGAGGGAGGACTTGTAGATTGTCGTTCGCCTGAATCGAAGAGTTTGAGGTTGGTATCCGTAATGCTACCAAGGTGGCAGAACTTGCACAAAAATGGTGAGAAATTTTGCAGTTATTTTCTAAAGGAAAAGGCAGATGTAATCCGTCAGTGCTGTACAGCTGATGTTCGTTCAATGTGTGGACTGGGTTTTCCACCAAAAGTCTACACTCAGAACGCCAGTGAAAAGTATGAATCGCCTTGTTAACGCAAATGACAGCTCAGTGACTGGGCTTCCAGCTTCCATAGAACACATCAGAAGAAAAGTCAACCGACAGTATAATGAACAGTTTCTGGCTGTTATTAATCGAGGAGAATACAAGTTGACGGATGCGTTCTCTCATCTCGGTGTGGAAGAAAAAGATTTCTTCAGAATGAGCGACCAACAGAAGAAGGTTTTAAAGAAAAAGTTCTTTTCTGCGTCAATGTCTGATGTCCGTAAAGACCTGAAACAGCAAGTGAGGTCCAGTAATACTGAAAACAGTTTGTCTGTTGCTCCAGAGAAAGCACAAATTATCGCCATTCCCTTTCCCGTACTGAAAGGAATGTTTGCTAAAGCGGCGACACTGGTGAAGGATGGGTCGGCGATGTGGAAGGTGCCAAATACAAGTGGTGAAGCCACAAATCGCTTCATGGTCCACAGTACATCATCCAGGGACCCTCATCAAGTACAAGTTAATGTAGCAACGGGAAAGGTGCAGTGTGATAAAGTGTGTGTCAATTGAACTACCTACAGCATGTGTTCACACACTTTGGCAGGTGCGGAAGTAGCTGGGTCCCTGAAAGAGTTCCTTCACTGGTTGAGAGGAAGAAAGCGGTCACCAAGTATTTCGGCAATTTCAAACCTAAACATGCCTAAAAACGCTGGCCAAAAAGTGGGAACGAGGAAAAGGAAAGGTACCAGCAATAAACCATCGACGGAAGGTAGACCCATAGTTTGCAGTCGAGTTTTACAGCCTATAAATTGCATTGCATCCACTAATGTGTCAGCAAATCCTGTAGTCCCTGGCCACTCTCTAGAGTGGCAGTATGACGACTCCATCCAGTTGCATCCTAATCTTGGTATGGGAATTTTCAGAAAATCCACCGGTCTTGTACAATTACCCATGCACCCAAACCACCGGTCACACACTGACGTGTCTTCCTGGTCAGAGTATTGATTCAACAGAAAATATGCAGGTCAACTACCCTGAGCGTCCAAAACCAGCAGCAGGCATCTTTACCTTCGGGATACTCTCGTTTTTGGACAGCAAGGTGTCCCGATGTTATGGCTGCGGTCAAACGCTAAAGCCAGGTGGTTTGATACCCCTCGCACCAGACGACCTTGTTCTAACGACAAGACCGCAACGGAAGTACTACAAGGATGGCAGACAGCATATCTCTCCTGATATCTCCTCAGTGTATTGTCATGTCAACCCTTACTGTGTCACAACAGCCTTTCCAGGCTTTCAACCCAGCCTTTGTCAAGTGCCGTCAGACCTCTTACCATTTCTATTGCCGGAGCATAAGGAAATGGATGTTAACAGGCTGGGCGTTTTCTTTTAGATTATTTCGATGTGACAAGCAATCAT
>OX421453.1:27430030-27435030 GCA_949126865.1 Montipora capitata
TTCCTCTGTGCCCTCTGTTCCTCTGTTCCTCTGTACTCACTGTTCCTCTGTGCCCTCTGTTCTTCTGTGCCCACTGTTCCTCTGTGCCCTCTGTTCCTCTGTGCCCTCTGTTCCTCTGTTCCCACTGTTCCTGTGTGCCCACTGTTCCTCTGTGCCCTCTGTTCCTCTGTTCCCACTGTTCCTCTGTGCCCTTTGTTCCTCTGTTCACAGTGTTTATTATTTAATTAGGTTAATGTCTTTTTCCTCAATGACGTCAGGCAAGTCGCCGTACACGAGCCATGAACCGTTTTGCGGCAACAACAACATCTTGCGCTTGCGAGCAGGCTAGTGTACGGGTCTTGAACGAATAGCCACTTTGTTTTAGTTTTTAGACAACCGAGCTCGATTCACCGTATTCGAGCTCGAGTTACCTGTCGAACTCGAGCTCGGTTGTCTAAAAACTAAAACTGATCCGAATTTATTGATTGCCTGGTTAGCGCTAACCGTTGGTTAAGAGCTATCAAACGCTGGTCGGGCCTGGCTGAGAGTTAACGCCCCTGCCCATGACCTGACTCAGGCCCAACCGTTGGCCTCACCTATTCTGATGACCCGTCACGCAATCTTGGTGACGATGAAAATTAATGGTCGTAATTGCATGATTCGCTATCACGAATATATGCAAATGAGTTAAAGGAAAGTGTCAGCTACTCCTCATGTACACTAAAATGAACGGTCTACAATGAAACAACTATCTACAGTGTCTAGCTGTTGCCACTGTAGATAGTGTAGATGGCTGTTCCCATTGTAGACAGTGTAGATAGCTGTTCCCATTGTAGACAGTGTAGAAAGCTGTTACTGTAGACATACGGTGGATAGTATATATGGGCATACATGACGGTTAAACAATGACGTATGACTCTAATTTGCATATATTCGTGATAGCGTATCATGAAATTACGACCGAAAATTACCTCTGTTTTTGCATAAGCATTGTTTTTATTTCTCTTGGGACTTACAATGCAAAATTTTGGAGGCACAAACAAAGAGTATTATGGTATTTTTGACGCTGGCTAATCACATAATATGTATCATAGAAGGACATTAAAATGTTTTCTGTTGTTGTTGTAATATTTCTCTGTGTTGGCTTCCAACCTGTGCAAAGCAGTCATGTGGTAGGTATGGCAAATTTTGATTATATCAGCCACAATCGCGTATTATGGAAACTTGGGAAAGAACTTACGAGAAGAGGACACAAGTATACCCAAATTCTGCCAAGCTGTGCTAAGGAAACTTACAAGGATATCGACGTGAAAATGTTTAACACATCGATAACTAACGAACACCTCGAGGAAGTCTTGTTAAACTTAATGAAACTGGGTGATCTTCAGAGCATCTCTGCAGCATTGGAATTGCTAAATTTTTTTAGCGACGCTGGTTTATATTCCTTGGTGGAGAGATTCTGTGAAGATTTGTTTAAAGAAGCAGCACTGATTGCAGAACTGAAGAAAACAGTCGATTTAGTTCTTTGCGATGCTTCTAACATGTGTTGTTTCATATTGGCTGAAATGATGAATGTTTCCCGTGTTGATGTTTGGCCTGTGGGATTTGGTGGAGCATTTGGTTCGTTTTATCTCGGTTCACCTCAAGGAGCGGTCTACCTCACTCAAGAGACGTCATCCGAGCCAAATCACCCAGCCACCTTTTCATTCACGAACCGTCTGCTAAGTTACCTATCTTCCCTTGCATTTAGGTACGCTATTAGCAATTATGTTCCTGTGAAGCTGTGGAACAAATATGCAAAAGCAAACTCCAAACATGATGATGCATTTGATGCCTTGAAGCCTCATGGAATTGTTCTCATTCCTCATGAGTTTGCACTGGAATACCCACGTCCTCTTCAAGCCCATGTTAAAGTAATCGGTCCAGTCTTGCCTGAACCACCACTGGACTTGCCTGATGAGTTAAACAAGTTCATGACGGAAAATAACCAGGTGGTTCTTGTGTCTTTTGGTACCACTTTATCAAATTACCGTCCAGGACTAGTACAAATTATTGCAGATGGATTAAGCCAATTGTCTGTAGCCGTTTTGTGGAAATATTCTGGGGATATGCCAAATAACATTGGAAGTAACATCAAGATTGTGTCATGGATTCCTCAAAATGATATCTTGGGACATCCATCTACAAAGCTTTTTGTTACCCATTGTGGACTAAATAGCTTTCTGGAAAGTGTATACCACAGTGTACCAATGGTAGCAATACCATTATTTGGTGACCAGCACAGACAGGCGACTATTGTCAAAGTGAAAGGACTTGGTGTCAGCTTAGATAAGAATGTAATGAGGTCTGAAGACCTGGCAAAAGCAGTTCTGGAAGTTTTTTTGAATAAACAATACAGATACAATTCTGAGATTATTTCAGCAATAATAAAAGATAGAAAGCGGTCGCCAAGTGAGGAAGGTGCAGACTGGATTGAGTATGCATTACGACATGATGGAGCAGTTCACTTGATCAGTGAGGCCATTGACTTACCTGAATATCAATTGTACATGTTTGATGTCTTTTTGTTTCTTTTGGTTCTGTTGCTTGTTGTTGTTTTTATGCTTGTATATCTTTGCTGTCGTGTTTGCCGGCAGACAAAAATCACATCAAAAGTGAAGCAAAATTAGCACCATGTAAACTTTCTTGATGCAATTCAACCATCTCTGTTATTATCCACTTTGCCCAACACCCAACAGTGCTTGTGGATAAGAAATATTAATTGTGTGGTCCTGTGGTTGACCCTAGGATTAGGGTACAAAATACAATTGCAACTGTCATTAAAATTGAGGCTTGAGGACTCTTGTGTCAGTTAGACTGCCAGTAGTTCCTTCTTAGTCAGTGGATCTGCCATACTTTGTCACACAGTTAATAAAAAGGCAGAGGAGGCTTGCATGATGAATTACAGCAACTCAAGTGACTAAGAAGGGACTACTAGCAGTCTATTTCTGAGTAAGTTGAGTGTGCAATAATAATTGCTTAAGTCTCTTGGTGATATAACTGAGTACATGTACAAGTGCTCTACAAATAATATTTTTGGGGAGACTGTCAATCAAATGAATTCAAACTAAAGTGCATGCAGACACCAACAAAAATCACAAATTTTGGTACATATGTCAATGTTGACAGTTATGGCGAATTCTTGTCAAATCACCAAATCTATGCAAATTACTTCAACACATACGAGCTAGCCATGATAAATTTGGTGGTTTTGGTAAATCTGATAATTTTGGCAAATTCTGGTCAAATTGCCAAATTTCTCCAAGTTACCTCAACACATATGAGCAATCCATGTTACTGGTTTTCATGACTCTGATGATTTTTGCAAATTCTTGTCAAGTCCTCAAATCTTTGCAGTTTACTTCAAGACATCAGATAATTATGTCCAGAAATGCAAAGAAGTCTTCTAAGTTTGTTAACAAAAACCGCCCCTCTCTCTAGTTTGGTGGAAAAGGTGTGCCTGTTTTGTTTACATTTTGTCTCTGGACAACCCATAAAAAGTGAAGTATTAAGGGGAGAAGACAACACAAAATGCTATTTAGAGCTTTGCAGATTACTTTTATCATTAATGTGGATGCATCTTTTATATTTTTTACTGTGGTCTTATCATATCAGAATTTTTACTAACATGCTTTCTCACAGTCATGTGTTCAGTTCCCTGGCATGTAAATAAAAGCTAGCTGAAGTTGGCCTTGTTTCATACTAAAAGTGTTTGTTTGCAAACACCAATCACAATCACTTAGCAATGGAACAGCCAATTTTACATAACAAAGACCAGTCATTCAGTATGAGAACAAGGCCACATCATCCAAAGGAAAAATGTTATGAGTGCTATGAGAAGGTGCTTTTGTACAATGTACTTTAGTTATGGTATTTCTAGCTGGGCTAATATCATAATTATACTTGGAAGTCCTGACTAGCTAAACGTTTTACTAAAATCAATGAATGCATCTGCAATATTTCTTTGCACATAGTAGGGAAAGTCCTGACCCCTTCTATAATCTTCTTGGAATGCATTTTTTTTTTTAACTGAAAGTTGCTATCTTTATTGATCATATTCTTATAAAAGAAAAGCATTCTAGTCATATTCTCTGATTTTCATTTTCCCATAAGAAACGTTCATTCTTACGTACTCGATTTGCTTCTTATCTAAATTTATGTAGAACACCTGTAAGAACAGACTGTGGTACCGGTCAATTCACATTTGAGTATAAAGCGGTCCAAATCTGGGAAACCATTCCAGCTGAATTGGAGCTCCTAGGTAATTTCTCTTTCGAAAGAGTCTTAAAAATATGTTACAAAACCAGGTTTAGTTTTCTGATTTCTTTCCTTTTTTCCCTTTTCATCATCCCCAAGTTTAAATCAAAGTTCAAGTTATATTTCATATATGACTAGGTTTCTAGGATCTTCTAGTAAAAAGTTGTTAGCCATATACTATGTCATCTTGGTTGTACATGTAGTATGTTTCCTTCAACATGACAGTGACCAACACAAAAGCCTTGTCTACTTTGGTCACTGTGCACGTAAAATGAACTATCATGTCTAATTTGCTACTTTCCCCTCTTTATTTTATCTTGGATTATTTGATCTCTTGATATCTCTATGACAACTGTATATTTTTTGGGAATAGCAATTCTCATCATTATGTCACCAATGGTCATTAATGTGCCAACCAGAGATCCATTGGCTGTCGAAACAAAGGATTCTTTTGTTGTGTGGTTTGCAAAATTTAAATAACAAAAGAATCATTTATAAATAGTCAAGTTTCCAATAGTGTGAAATAAACTTTGACTTTTGACTTTCTGGGCCATTGAAAATTCTTGTGACTTGAAAAAATATGTTTCACCATTATTTACATATTTTCATGATTCTTTTTCATGGCGGCCATGTTGGATGAGTAAAATATTCTATTGGGAATTGAACTCTATGTTTATGAAAATTATTCCGTTTGTTTTAGTATGCAAATATGGAATCGGGTCACA
>OX421453.1:27445030-27447530 GCA_949126865.1 Montipora capitata
TTTCGTCTTGATATGATGACCCTAACTATATGTAAAAAAACAGAGTCTCCTAAACTGAAAACCGGCAGTGTTCTCAGGTTCTCCTGCGTCGAACTTTTCCGTCGTGCAATGCTCACGAGCTGTCTTCGCGCCTGGTAATAACCGTGGATTTTGGTCTCAGTCGGGATGAACTTGAATTTGATTAGGGGTACGTAGCCAACAATCAACGAATCACAGAGGATGGGGGGGGGGGGGGGTAGGGGAAGATATGTGTTTTACAAAATAGTATCAAGTCGGAGAGGTAAAACTGATCGAATTACAATAAAGTAACCAAAAGCAAATACGGACAGTAAAAATACACAAGTAAATAAGTGAAAAAAATAGAGGATATTTCATTGCCGCGTGGAGATATGAAATTTCTCTTCGAGTGTTTAAAAGTATTTCACGGGTAAGCGCAGCGAACAATATTTCTACAACACACGAAAAAAACATTTTGTATCTCCAAGCAGTCATGCAATGTTTTTTATATTATATAAACACCAATGAAATACCAAACCATTTCATTTTAGTATTTTTGTAGTCCTGACGCAGGACAACGGCGCCATTTGCAAACGTAACATGATTTCGAGTGCAATTTCGAATAAATAAGCACGAGTAAATTTTTTCAAAGACGACGAAAATTGCACGAGCCCGTAGGGCAAGTGCAATTTGTAGTCGTTAAAAAAAAATTACAAGTGCTTATTTATTCCAACTTTCACGAGAAAAATCATGTGATTACTCATTAATAATGTACGTGAAAAAATTCGAGGTAGTTAAGCAGAAGAAACCCACGCGTATCACACAATCAGGCTCACCTGTGGCCCGATTCTCGAAAGTCCTGAAAACGTTTCGGGTCCGAAAAGCTATTTGTGAAACTGCCAACCGCTTGTTTTGAAAAGCCGATCTTTTAACATGTTTTCAAGCTAACTAAAAGAAACATGTCCGTGACGTTTGACGACTTAAATCCTCTCCGTTCTTGAGATACAAAGGGAATTGTGACACCCGAAAATGGCCCGTAAAGTTTCGGGACTTTCGAGAAACGGGCCCCTGGTGTTTCATTGGTGTTTACAGTAAATAAGAATAATACACGAAAACCAGACAAACTCGAAGACCACATTCCCCGATTTGAAACAGTTTCAAATATCAACTGTAAGGGAGAGAACACTTGGGCTACATCTTAACACAATTTTGCCAGCTATCCAATTTTACCTGTCTTTTCTCCTCAGTTTGTTTCGTTGCTCTCGAACATGCAATTCACCAAAGAAACGCGCGCATGGCACCACAGCGCTTAGAAGCCGAGCCAGAGAACGGATGGAGAAAATAGGGAGTTTAAAAAACGACGACTGCAGCAACAACGCCACAAAACAGTGATATCATTGGTTAATTAAAGAGGAAAAATAATCTTGCTGCACATGCAGCACGCATTTTAGCATATCTTTCTGTGATACTCTGCATGACAACGACGTGAAATCACCAAATTTGAGGTCTTGAGACTATGTGAGCACGCAGCAGAGATCTTTCATTCTCTATTTCCATTCTGAAATCGCTCATACTAATGGGCCATTTCCGAGTTGCTGTTTGTCTCGGTTTCGAAGTGAGTCTTGGTGCTCATTTTAACAACTATTCAAATGGAAATGAGTTTGATTTGCATATGAATACGAACCTCATTTCCATTTGAATGGTTGTAATAATTAATAATAATAATTAATAATAATAATAATAATAATAATATTATTATTATTATTATTATTTATTATTATTATTTATTATTATAATTATTTGAATGGTTGTGCACTGAGGCATGCAGGAACTCGGAAATGGGCTATTATTTTGGATTAGTTTTTAGTCCTGGGCAACCGAGCTCGGGTCATGTCAATCGACCTCGCTAACATTGCACGAAGTAAATGAGGTGGAAAAATCGCGAAACACGATATCGCAAAGTTATATTTTGAGGTGACGTTTTTGTCGACGTCGGCGTCGTCTTTCCTCAACTCTCTACGTCCAAACGACGATGACGGAGCTGAAGGACGACAGAAGGGACACAAAGACGACTTCAGCCGCTTTAGCACCACAAGAAAACTGGTTTATTGGAGACTTAACGAAACAACTGACCTTGTTGAGGCAAAGAAAGGAGAAACTATATTTCGAGGTTGTAAACACGGAAAACGCCGCCCGTGAAAATGATGATGGTTAGAAGGCCACCATTTTTACCAGGGACTCAAGAGAGATTATCTAAAATCAAACGTTTTGTTTCGCTTTTTTGAAAAGTTTTTTAATCTGGGTCAATGGAATTCCAAGTGAAAATGTAAGAAAAATTTAGTTTACTTTCCATATGGAGACTAATTTTCAGAAGAAATTCTTTGCAAATGTACTCTTTACATAATAGTCTGAAGTGACCACGAAAATGACATATCAATTCAAAGGTGAAGAGTAAAATGCCAGTGATTACAGTAAAATTCCCAACGAGGACACGAGGTCGAAA
>OX421453.1:27452530-27522530 GCA_949126865.1 Montipora capitata
GCTAAATCTATATATTATATCGTCATTAATGTACCAACAAGAGGTTGATTGGCTGTCGAACGGTTATTAAAAGTAATAACTGCTATTTTTTATTCTATTCGAGACTTAATTGCCAACCAGGCTATATAATGAATAAAAAACAAAACGAAACACAGATGGAAGAAGCCAAAACAAAGTGATCCGACACTATCGTGCTAGGTACACGAAGTAATACCTACTCTAGCCTAGTCTACTTTAATAACTCTATAGATACGCGTATTAATTGTCGTCTCATTTGGCCGCGTTTTCACCAGCGGTTTTTAAGGTCGCTTAGCGAGTGACAACCGGAGATCGCGTGAAATCAGTTGCTTTTCCAACTCGCTTAAAGTTAAGCGAGTCGGCAAACTTCAATGGAATTCGCATTAAATTTAAGTCACCAAACCAGGTAGCTTAAGCGAGTTGGCAATTACTTTCGGCTAATGAGGAGTCGCTTGCGGTTATTCAAATCGGAAATACAACAGGCGTGCTATTTTTATTATTTTTATTATTGTATTGGCACCTGCTCTCTCATTTAATCTTACCCGTGAAAAAGAAAACAACTTTCAGGAGTGTTAAGCGAGACAACGGTTGTCGTGAAAACAAAGCCATTTTCTCTTAAGGTTTCGCTTAATATTTGCAAATTGACTGGGTTAGGAAATAATGAAGAAAAGTCTAAAAACGGAGAAAGAAAGAGACATTATGGTTAAAACAAAAGGAGAGTATTTGTACACAATGCGGACAATTATGTTGCACTTCACTAACATACAAACAACCAAAAAACGGTCCCTAACAGTTAAGTTTTCAGTTTGCCTACACAAACTAGAGTGGTAAGGCTCACCTGTCGCAGTCAATAAATCCAATATGATCTGTGCGCACGCATGAAAGTATAATAATGTCCTTTTCACCGCCTTGGAATGCGTCAACTGTTGATATCTGGTAAGAGAAAAAAAGTTGTCAAGTTAACCAAAGTTAGGGACTTACAAGGGAATGAGCTAAGTGACACTAAAAATAAATACTACTATTAGAGAAAGATTGAGCATTACGTTCGTGTGAAACAGCCAACAGAAAATGGCTTATCATAGAAGCCCGTGAATATTGCAACTTAGTTCGGGCTCTAAAGCCTCAATCGCGGTTAGTAGACTCCTCGGTCTGGGTATCTGTGTCCCGTGGTATGACGTCCTGGTTGCGAGCGAAGAAAAGACAGAATGTGAGACTACATGGAGGCTTTTTGTGGAGATATGCTTTTCTAGCCGTGAAAGGGATCAGTTTCAGTTTTCAGTTTCAGTGTCAGTTTTTATTTTGTACTACACAATATAAAATATCACAAAGCTATGCAATGCTCGAAGTTAGCAAAAGCCAGTCGAGGCGAGCAGTGCCTACAAATATATTCCAGATAAAATGGTTACAAATATATAAATACACATCCACATAAATAATAAATTGGTTTTAGAACACAGTTAGTGCAGTGCAGAACAGCTTAACACTTGTACAGTATAACATAAATAAACATGAAAAAAGGAATTTAAATTGAATAAATAAATGACTAACTACATGACAAACTAAACGGAGGAGTCAAAATTTGCCAATATTTTCGAAACATCAATGTAGTCATCATATTTTAGTAGTCTTTGGAACAGGATATCATTAACATTATTTTTGAAGTTGGATTTTGACATCTGGCACACTTCACAATTAAAGATAAGCTATTCCAAATTTTAACGCCAATTCTTGAGAAAGATCTTTTTTGATTATCTATTCTCGAACATTTAAGAAAATAATCTCCTCTTTGCGATGATCTAGTCTCGTAAGGATGAATATCAGCTTGATGGGTGAAAAGGTTAAATATATCAGGAGGTGTCAAGTTGTTTGATACGTCGTTCATCATTTAAAAAGGAAGAAGACGAGAAGAAATGAAGAAAGGTATTGCATGAAATTTGTAATCAGCAAAATACATCAGGCGAAGAGCTCGTTTTTGAAGGGTTAAAATTTTAGTTCTATGCATTCTTGCAGTATTATGTACCCCACGCTAATATACCATACATTAAAAATGGTTCAATGAGTGACCTTCAGATAAGGTGTAAAGTGTTCAGCGGTACAAAATGCCTTACCTTAGAAATAATACCAATGGATTTATTTGTTTTTGATGCAACATGAGCAATGTGGTAACTTCATGAAAGATTTTCATCGATAAGCACGCCTAAGTATTTGATGAACTTCTTACGCTCCAAAGAGATATAGCTATTAGTATGATGGTCAAACACCTTTAAGTTTACTTGATAGTTCACGATCTTTTGCTTTGGTCAAAAAATAACAAAAAAAGTTAGATTTTTCTATATTTAATGATAACTTGCTAGCAATTAACCAGTCATAGATCTTGCTGAGTTCTGCATTAACTTTATTCTGCAGCGCCCGAAGGTTTTTATCAGCATACAAGTGGTTAGTATCGTCTGCAAACAAATGAACTTTAAGCTGATCAGAACTGTCAGATATATCATTTATGTAGACGAGGAAAAGCAACAGTCCTAGCACCGATCCCTGTGGGACTCCTGATAATATTACTTCCTTTTTTGATATGTTTTTGACACCAATTTAAGTTGTTTGTTGCCGACCAAGCAGATAAGAGGCAAACCAACTATTTGATAAGGAATGGTTACGTTTATACAAACGTTGGCCGTGTAGCACTTATATTTTAAACAGAGTTAACTGAATAGAGTGTAATGTGAAGTGCTAGATTTCTATCCTTGTGTGGGCCCATTACCATCAGTAGGGCTAACGCTCACATGGTTCATATGGGATAGAAATCTAGCACTTCACATTACACTCTATTCAGTCAACTATTTGTTACCCCGCGTACTCCATAGTGATCCAATTTTTGCAATAATATTAAATGATCTACCGTGTCAAAAGCTTTCATTAAATCAATAAATATGCCGCATGAATACATCTTATTGTCCATGTTATTTTCAATTTGATTAATTATATCTAGGATAGCATGCTCAGTGGAATGCTTTTCACGGAAACAATATTGTGAATCATTTAATATATTCTTTTCCTCAAGAAATGATTTAGGGCGATACTACATCATTTTTTCAAAGATACGGTTGAAGAGAGAAGTGATATAGGCCTATAATTAGAAGGATCAGATGGATCATCATTTTTATATATCGGAATTACTTTAGCAAGCTTCAACTGAGTTGGATAAATTCCGTGTTCGAGTGATTTATTTAGAAGTATAGACAAAGGTTGGCTAATGATGTGCTTAACTGATCTTAAGATGTGAGTGGGAAAGGAATACAGTCCATGTGCTTTATTTTGAGGAACAGTAATTATTTCCAGTTCAATTTCAGAAGAAGAGACGGAGTTGAAAAAGAAAGAATCAGGGCAATTTACCTGCGGGAGATATTCAGAAAACTGTTTAAATGGATATGGCATTTTAGAAGCCAAGTTGTATCCAACTGAAGAGAAAGACTTATTCATTATATCAGGAAACTCGGAGGAATTATAAGACACTTGCTTGGTTCGTGGACATTTTAAAGAGGTTATAACTTTGTGAGCTTTATTCTTTCGACCTAAAAGACTATTGATGCCCTCCCGTACTTTTTTAGTATTTTTCAAATTTTCTTCAAAATATTTGTGAAAATACATTTTTTTGCTTATTCGTGTGAGTATCAAAACTTTCTAAATTACTTTTCAGGCTTCTAATATTGGCATGAAACAATAAAGTCCATCGGTTGAATTAAACGAGAACTGAAATTGTCTTTTTGAATGACAAACTATGGGGAGAAAACTATCTACAGCTGATAGCTGTGGTATAGGGATCAAAATCCCTTCTATCGGGAAAACTGTTTAGAGTAAATATATCCAATTCGTTAAAACTTGGTAAACGCTCAAGATATTACTTGGTAGGGAGACTTGTGTTTAAACTATTATTAAACTGACCGTGAGAAAAAATAATGTCACAGGAATAGTACGGTTCCTTTAGCTTGTCATTCTCAGCTTTTAGTGACTGCACAGTAGCCTTAACCATTTTAAACTTGAAAAAGTTTGTAGCTATAAAAACATAATCACACTATCCTGGAGCTCTCAAAATTGCATCCGCACGCTACACAAGCGTCCGCAGTATGCATGAACCCCGCAGTGCGGAGCATCATAGTAATACGAAGGAAAATATTAAATTAAAGAGTAAAAATGAATTACCTGTATAGCTTTGAGCTCGGCATGAGATGATGCCCTGCGTTCACAAGGAAACAAAAATAATGAGAAGTTTAAATTGTTATCGTCAACCGAATCGACATAAAATCGTTTGAATGTCATTAGTACATCTTGGAAAGAAATAGGAAAATTTTGGTTTATTAAACGTGTTGATAAAGGTTGAATTACCACCGTGCACGATTTGGAAAGAAATAGCCTCCTTCGCAGCCGTAACTGGGGCGTCACGCAACGTCAACGGCCGTTGGTGGGGCGAGCGTTGCGTGGACTTTGACAAAGAAATACATCAACTTGCTGGAGGTAATATCTTTGACCATAACATACTAGAAAGTGGCGAGAAGTGAGTATAGGAAGTAACTTTTGAAGACGTTATCAGTATTTGATTCACAAAATTCATGTGCTGTGTGAAATCTCAAATCGCATTGGCTATAATGCACTTTTTGGGTGTGTGTTAATGACTTCTCCATCCTTTCTTCTTACGAGCGCTGCACAAACTAGATTGACAAAGTCTTGTAAAGTGATGTCGTTTTTAATGAATTACACATGAATGTTAAAAGAGTTAGACTTCTAGTCCGTGATTTATCGACAAATAAATATCCTTTCTGTATGTAAAAATGAACTACAAATTCTTCATAGTGCACGAGGCCTAGCTGAGAGCATTGTTTGAGTTTCTTGTTCATTCTCTATCAGCCGACGTGCGTTTATTTGTCACTTAGTCACTCACATCAGTTATACACATATTTATAGACCAGCACTCAGTGATACGTAGTGTATGGTATTTTAAGGTATTTTTGGACGTATCACATGTCTCTGTACAAACAAACTCTAACCCCTTTGAAAGATCGTTGAAAGTCCATTTTCCAGACCATTCTGCAGTTGGGCCCGAGTACAGAAGCAAGGCTGGCGATGAAGCAGTTTTGTTACAAACTTCTAACCCATACAGCAACATTATTTTCAGGATAGGAACATTGAGGTGGTCACGGGCTCCAGCCTCACTGCCATTTAAAGGCCAGATCAGACAGCAACAATTGTAGACTGGCCAAGGGCGTTGAAAGTAGCTGTTATAATAGTTGCTATTTTGACTTGCATAGCGTAGAAACGTCGTCATTTCTAACTTTTTTTGGAAACGTAGAAAAGGCATTAAAAAGAAGTGGATAAAAAGTGGCGAGGAAGAAGAAGAAGAACAGTGAAAACAACCAGTGAATTGACATTGATATTGTGCCCATCGAAACTGAGAATTCTAACAAAATAAACATGTCTTCATACCTAGAGGCTGTCAGATTGTTGGCTATTGTATGCAGCTGTGACTTGTACAATGTGATCACACCTAAAGACAATAAGATGTCATTTCAGGTAACCTTGATTATTATAGGCGACAACAAAGAAGAAAGTGGTAGGAGGGGACTCAGTTTGTTGTCCGTTGACGTCATCGGTTGGAAGGGAAGGCTGGACTACTAATATGGCTTTTCTTTTCAGTCGCAATGGAATTTACTGAAAGCGCCCTTTTATTATGTTCCTTCTTATCGGAAAAGAAGATGACTGAAATTCGTGACCTGTCATAAATACTCAACAGAATATCGCCTTTCTGATTGGTCAATGACGAATGCACAAATAGGTTATAGAGTGCAATACGGAAGTTGCTATGGATACACAGCAATGGAGTAATTTTTAACAAACGAAATGATATATGAAATCAAGTGAAGCTATGATCCTTGAAGTTTGAGCGCAATTTTTAGCAATTGCGTAGATTCAATTCATATATCATTTCGTTCGTTGATTCATTCATCACGGGAACATTTGGACCCACAAATGACCAGCTCCCAAATCAGTGCCTTCATAGCTTAGTTAGTTAGAGCGAACTACCGACATCACGAGGTCACGGATTCAAACCCCGTTGATGTCCTGTATGTATGTATGTACAGGCTTCTCTATGCAACTACTAAAATAGCGTTCATATCTGCGAGGATCATAGCTTCACTTGGAGTAATTTTTGTTGAGTACATAATAAATAATATCGCATGAACTTGCTTGTGCCTATCACGAAATACATTCGAGTTTATACGATTTCCTATACTTATTGCAACTTGTCCTTGTAGCATTGAATCATTGACAAGAACGGTACTGTTGTCAAAAATGATTACTAACCTATTTGAGCTGGCTCCACTCCTGACTTTAGCAGGCATTCGATGACAAACACTACAAACCTGGCCTGAAAGTGAAAAAGACAAACAATACCAAAAGCAACAAGAATTGAAAATCGCATTTCGCAGGAATACTTCTCTCTCTAACTCAGACAATTATACCACTGTAACAGCGAAAATGTCGGCAAACCATAGATACTTTCGTTAAAGCAAAGAAATGCTTACACATGTACCTCGGTCAAAGAAAATAAAGTAGTATTACCTTTCATAACTTTTTAAACTCAGAATTCTCTTTACGGGCTTTTCGGCGACAATGGAACAATACAGAGATACAAACTTAATTGACCGCTCCCTGTAGGGGCTTAACAACAACAACAACATCTGTTAAGCCTGAATCCCAACTAGGTGGAGGCAGACCCGTTGGCTATTTACAAGTGCAGCTCAGTGAGAAGTTGAACCAAGGACTACCAGGAACAAATTCAACGAGTGGTCAGAACGGGTCTTGAATCCGCGATCGGCGGATCTCACGGCAAACGCCATAACCACTGGGCTGCATTGCCTCCTTACAATCACTTAAACGTAGTATAGAGGGTTCATAGCCAAATACAAATGATCTGTTGATTAGGCCGGCTACTAAAAATAAGAAAAGAGAAGAGAAGAGACGATGAAAATGGTTTGGGGGTGCAGGGATGGCGCAGTGGTGACAGCACTCGCCTCCCATCAATGTGGCCTGGGTTTTGTTCCCAGACTCGGCACCATATGTGGGTTGAATTTGTTGGTTCTCTACTCTGCACCGAGAGGCCAGGTTTTCTCCGGATACTCCGGTTTCCCCTCTCCTCAAAAACCAACATTTGACTTGATTTGCGTTAATTGTTAATTTCAGTTTACAGCGTCCCCAATTAGTGCTCCAGCGCTAGAACGACTAGACACGTAAATAAAGTTCCTTTCCTTTCCTGATGAGAGTTACAATCGGAAAACCTCTCGAAAAAGAGTACAGAAGCAACAACGCCGAGTTCGAGAATAGACCTTTTTACCGATACGGCGGCCATTTTGATTTCTATTGTTTCAAATAGCTATTATGGATGCCCAGGGGGGCAAATACATATTAATTTGCCCAATCAGCATCCTATAATGTCTTTCGAAACAATAGAAATCAAAATGGCCGCTGTATCTGCAAAAAGGTCTATTAAAACCGGGACACAATGGTTGAAGGCAAAACCCTTCAGTGAACAAAACACCAGCCCTGCTCTTCCTCCCATGTAGCGTAACACACACTAAGCAGTCGATTATGCTTTGTATAGAAAAACAGTATAAAAGCTAAACGTGGAATTAACTTGGGGTCGTGCCCACATATACGGAAAGTAAGAAAGTCAAATCGTACCTATTCTTCATTAATTTAAGAGCTGTCCCAAAAGCGAATTCATTTTACAAACAAAACCTACAGTGGCATTAAAACACTTATACGTGGCTGAACACAGTTTTTGATACCTATGTTTCATTTACCTTTTTCTTTAAAATCCTTGATCCTTTGGTCGCCAAAAATGGTAGCAAGTTAACAACACGAACTTCGGTTTTTTCGATAGTTAAGCTGACGTATTTTCCGTTGGCATGGCAACATGAATAAATATAAACAGGCCTTTAAAATCGGTTTTGTTTATTTGCAGAAAATCTGGTCCTTAGATTTTCTTTATAATTTGCATGTAAAAAGCTCGTAACGATGCTCACAAGTTAACACTATTTCAATAATAATTTGAAAGAGAGATCTTTAACCATCCCTTGTTGAAGGTTCACTCAAGTGGAATATCCAGAATTTCCTCTGTTACAGTTCAATTTTTTTTCAATAATCCAGTTACTTATTTCTTAAAGTATTTTCGTGCCTTGAGAAATAGGCATATTTTCGAGAAAGCTATTCCGCATTCAATCCCAATTTTGTAACTTACTACGCATGCGCTGCATTTAGCTGGGTTCTTTCGATAACAGAAAAATCTGCGAATTGCGGAGTTCTTTTGCATCGTTACCTTTTCTAACATACATTTCTCATAAAGACTAAAACTATCAAAACACTTTGTTCAATTATGAGGAAAAATAGTGCAGATAGCGGAAGTATTGAGCGAATAAAATGATTGCTGTGTTCGGCATATACCTCCGAACTTACTTGATCACTTTAAACTTTCTCGTGTTAAGAATTATGAGCCATCTGTTTAACTTAAGAAATTCGTTGATTCTACTAAATAGTGCAAGTTATCCCTCGTCAGTTTCACTATCTGCAAGGACATGCTTCTTCAACACTATTTAAAACATATACGATGTGCTTTCGAATCAGGGTTTCAACAAACGGAAAGCCACCGACACCTCCTCCACCGGATGTAAAGCTCACCTCAGCTTCGTTGTAGTAGCTTCCATCGCTGCCACATTCCTCTTTTCCTTTTGCCACGTTGTAAAAGCACAGAGTTGGAATGAGATCCTGTGAAGTACAATGTTTGTTAAAGTAATCACATGCTTTCGATTGCTATTTGGAATAAATGAGCGCTAGTAACTTTCTTCAAGGACGAACAGAGAGCGAATGCAATTTATAATCTTTGAAAAAATTCACGAGTGTTTATTTCAAATAGCACGAGAGAAATCATGGTGATTACTTAATAAAATACATGAAAACACTTCGAGATGTTGCGCCATCCAGGGTGCGCATTTGATCGATTCAATCAGAATTCTTGGTTTATTACTACTTTTTGCACTGAATTACCTCTTTTCTGCACTATGACACCTGAAACCGCATTTGTCTTAGCCAATCAGAAGGGAGAATTGTGCAATTTGTAGTCTTTCAAAAAAAATTACGAGTGCTTATTTATTCCAGATTGCAACTGCACTAACTTCACTTTTCTGCACTCTGTTTGGGATTAATTGACGTGCTCTCAGCCAATCAACACGCTGAAATTTTTGCATGTATTAGGCGGTTAATGAGATAAATGCAAGAGTCCTAAACTGGTTATTAGGGTAGCCCAGCAGCAAAACCGTCAGAGTTCATTCTAATCTTTTATACACGATAGGTTAAAGCAACTACATAGTTATGAGTGTGATTGTCTAGTTGTTATTTTAATTTGTTTTTAAGAGTTTCAGTTGCTTGACTCACCAGCACAGGGGAACGATCTTCCGCTGTTACCCCATCCAATAACTTGTTGTCATAAAATAGTCTGTGAAAATACAGGCAAAGACATTCAAGAGCGCTTATGCTCAAGGAAAAGTACCAGGAACACGCTGAATCCTGTCCTTTGATCTTCGATTCAGTCCATTACTCTCTCTTACGATGGCCCAGGAGGGTCACAGTCCAGTTTTAATTTTGACGGTCCAGTTTTAATTTTGACAGTCTAGTATTAATTTTTCACAGTGCAGTTTTAATTTTGTGAGTCGTCACCAGTTCTCTCACAGGTCACAAGTCATTGCTTTACCAATACAAAAAGTATCCTAAACATTCATAAAAAGTAACCTTAGGCCTAATTAGGCCTAACAAAAGCTTTTAGGCCTAAGGTTAGCTTTTATGAATGTTTAGGATACCTTCTGTATTGGTGAAACAAGGACCTGTGACCTGTGAGAGCACTGGTGACGACTCAAAAAATTAAAACTGGGCTGTGAAAAATTAAAACTGGACTGTGACCCTCCTGGGCCATTGTACTCTCTAAAGAAGGCTCATGTTATTGAAAAAAAGAGACGGTTGTATCTTTTTATGGCTATTGGCTACTGATTAAAGCAGATTGGAGATGAACTTTTTTTCCGCGTAATCTCATTCCCTCATCCTTCTTGTGTTGTTCGAAAACTTTTAAAGGGGAATTTTACCATTAAACTACATGTGCGAGAAAAAAATCACTCGAATTAAACCATTATTTAGCGGCACAAAATCGAGTCCTCGTTGTCAAGAACCAGAGGAATATCTGTAGTCAGTGCCGCTTTAAGACCCGTGGCTTTGTCCTAAATCAGAAGTATCTGCTCCTTTTAACGGAGAGTGTGTTCTCTGTACCCGAGCAACGCTTCGTTAGACAGCAAAGTAAACACATCATCGTTCGTTGATGGCACTCGTTTTGAGTGACTTTAGTCAGTCATGTGACCTGATGCTTCATTCACCATTATCGGTTGGGAACAAACCCCCACCCCACCTCGCCGGTTAGATTAATTTGCTCAGAACGCCTTTATAAATAATTGGCACAACTGGTCGCTCTTTCCATGATGGTTTACAAAAATTATTGATAATTTATTAGCCATGCATACGTTTTACCTACCTGTTGGATACAGCACTAATGGCTGGATGGCAACGGTACTGCAAGACAAAAACCATGCGAAAAGTGATCAGTTTTGATCTAAAAAACCATTAATCCATTAGCACGCAGCCAACGGAAAAACAAAAGAAAAAGAACGAACATTGTGATAATATTATATCATTTCACTATTGAAGTTTCAAAATTATACAACTGATAACAGTGCTCTTCCAATGAGAGAGACTGGCGATGAGATTAAATCAGACATAAGAGACAGGTCTTTCTGAGATTTATTCACCGAAAGTGGATATTTAGCTCGTCACTTCTCAGTTCGGTAAATATCCACCACTTGAACCGACTGTGCAACAAATGTACATCAGAAAAAAGTTCAAGTAAACAAGGCATTGTACCTTTTTTATGCCTTAAAACTTGAGTTTGGAAAAAGAGGAACACATTCAAACCAAACATTGTCATTTTCGTATTTTCCGGAAAAAGCGCCGCTGAGACCACAAATATTATTAACAATTAACGTCCGTATCTCTCTCTTTTTATAGGGTTAAGATTTACAACTGGGAGCAAGCTGGCGTTGGCATCATATTGTGTATTGCGTGAATATTGCCATATGATGCCTTTTAGTGAAGTTACTTTGTATATGCATCCAACGTCGACTTTCAGGATTGAGCTGGTCTTGTGTGGGCTCAGGCGGTCAGTGGTCATTTTCGGGAGATATTCCCAGGTTTGCTCATATGCTCATGCAATTACTGGCCCCCACTTACCCATTCGCGACGCAAACGTTTAATGATTCCTTATCAAAGGCTCGTGAAAGCTCGTAAATCACGGAATCAACATTAAAATTACATTTAATTTGAAAAAAAAAAAAGCTTGCCTGCGTTCTTAAAAGAGTTGCCTCATATCCCTGAAATAAAAAATGATAAACATTTTAACAGCGGGGCAAATAGTCTAGATTCGTGTTGCAATCAGCCACCAGATATTATCCACAAAAGCATCTATAAATCCTTTTCCGTAAAAAAAGTCTGTTTGTTCCATTAATGCCTGCAGCCTGCATGCTAATAAATGACCTATGTTGCGATTCATGATCTTAATATCTACGCATTCGTTTCCAACCGTGACTTTCTCAAACGCGATGTGGCAAAACAGAATTGATTAGTGTAATAAGCTTTCAAAAACTGGCGGCAGGCTGGAAATCGTTCTCAAAGCCATGTTACCATGAAGACATTAACTACTAACGCAACGTTCGCTCGGCAAATTTTCTCGGTTGTAAATTGTGTAAAATTTTCTCAACTTTCTCGGTTTCCGACCATAATCTTACCATCTTGATCAATCGATCAAACAGTGTCTGTTCCAGGCCAGCTTCATGCTCAGGCTCAGATCCTTGAATGGTCGGACTCAGTTGCTATAAACATGCAATCAAAATGCTCTTCACTTTTCGCTTACAATCAGCTTCTGGTTTCGTACATGTAGCTTTGCGTACAAATTTGAGCTGTTTTCGTCAACATTGTTCGCTGCTGTCCTACAAAGAGTTCACCAGTTTCCTTTTTCTCAAACCTTCCTATATTCGTTTTGTCCAACCGTCCAACAATCGTTTTGGGACCCAAACGCTTTAGAAACCCAGCAAGTGCAAAGCATTATAAAAAGAGGTACGAGGAGTAACCAAGAAATAATGAATCCCAACCAAGCAATAGCTAACAAGTATTCACTGAGGTGAGAAGTTGTTTTTAATTAGTATATACTAAAACAATGAGATAATATAGCACAAAAAGACGATTTTCACTCATTTATTCAACGATTACAATATTTTCTGACGCAAACTCCAACACGAGTTGCTCGGAGGTGAATAGTCAAGGATATTCGGAGTTTGAGTAGTCAATCAGTGCGCTTTCATCGTTATTCACTGTTTTAGTATATACTCACGAGAATTATCATCAGGATATATATGTGGTACGACTTTAAAAGAAGACGCGCCGCAATTGAAGTATAATCTCCGATGGATCTAGAGTGAAAAGTAGTACTTTTGTGGAAAAACCGTTGATCAGTTGCTCAATGCATCTTACAATGGTCGCAATGCATATGATTAAAACTGACAAAAAACCCTTTTACACTACCCGCTAACTCAGATAAAAAGCTATACTAGAAAAGGATAAGTATTGAGTTTGGTTTTAAAACAGTTAACAGTGTTGGCTTTCTTAATATCGTTTGGTAGGAAGTTGCATTTGCATTAAACGATGTCTGCCATCATTATTGTCGGATTAACTTCCTGAAAGCACAGTGAAGTGAACCTGGCATAGTTCGTAGAATTTAAGGCGGGTATTGCACTTCAATTAAAGGCTTTACGTAGTCTGCAGAATGGCCACGTAAGGTCGTAAAAGGTATAATGAGCACCTTAAATTCAACCCTCCTCACAACTAGAAGTCGATGTAAGTTCTTTATAGGGGCGGTGCATGAACTTCATGTAAAGAGAATTCATCTTATCACGTGACGCGTGGCGGTGTTGTAAATTTGTTGGGGCTTCTGTTGATATTTAGGGATGCAATACCGAATGTTGGAATAGACATATCGTTGCAGCCCGGCCCAAAACTTCGCCCACGGATTTGACTCACAAGAGCCATGATCATGGACATAAAATTTTCTCCTCGCCGGTTCAATACAAGGTACAGCAGACTAGTGACGAGAATAAAGAAATTTATCACCATGTTTTTTTTGTCTAAATATTTCAAATTCGCATAACTGACAGAAAAAGTAATGTATGCTTGCCCCGGGTTCAAATCTCGTTCTAGCCTCTTGTTTGCATTTGTTTCCGGTTGTCCCGGATTCAACTCTACCACGCTTTGTAAATAGCCAACTGGTTGCCTCCTGCCAGTTGGGGTTCTTAATCATGTTTCTTTCAGATTATTAAAAGTGGGGTGCCTGTGAACTAGATTCATAGCTAAGTGCACTTCCACTATAAACAAAGCATTTACATTTACATTTTACAGTCAGCAAGGAGAATTAACATTGAGATATTGGGAATGCAATGTAGTATATAGTACAGCAGCTGTTGAATGAACGAAGTGAGAGCACAATGGATGAAACCTCGTGCTTGAGAATTTGAACTCTACTGTAGTGACTTAAATTGATACAAAACCGTCCAATGCTCTTACTTTGGGGTCCCCGACAAGAACAAGCCTCTGACATTCAAACCTAAAAAAAAAACAGACTGAAGCTTTATACTGACATAAACACCGATGAAACTAAAATTTATTTCGTATACACTTAAGAAGCGATTTCTGAAGGTATCTTAAATTCAGGCTCTGGTCTTGAGATCAGCAAAAGCGTTCAGTTTCCTAATCCTGTAACCCTGCCTAACACTCTGATTTTTCAGTTGTCCTTTCGCCCGTCACCAAGCAACTATAGTTTCCCATCCTTCCCATGGGTTTATTACATCTTAAACATCAATAGTTACTGAACGACGTTCAACAGAAACGCCGTCGTTTCTTGGACGAAACGAAGAGTGACTGAAATTACTGAAACAATCTCCAGTTTTTGTTCCCGGTTGAACAGGCCAATCATCAAGCGGATTTCACCTGTTACAGGTTGTCGAGTTCCACTCTAGTAACAGATTAGTAACAGTCTGGAACACTTATGTGCAGTAAAACTAAATATTATTTATCACTTGTACCAAGTAGAATAGCAATAGTCCATTGAACGAGAATACCTACCTGCTTAGTGTTATGGATTGCTTACCTGGCCATTGGAAGAAGAGAGACTGGCTCAGTCATTTGACTGCATTCGTCGAGAAGCAGCACCTTCAATAGAAAAGAGACCTTTACGTCTGGATGCAACGATCAGAAACCGGAAAACACATTGTCACGACTGAGATTGACCCCAAACCAATATGTTACATACGATAGCATGAAATCCTAGAATTAAGAATTGGTTCATGCTTAGCGTGCGTCTATCGAGTTATGGATGCACGCGGGAGGTTCCTAAGCACGAGAAAAGCGAAAGAGTCGCACGAGGGGATAGCTGAGTGCGACTCTAGCTTCTTGAGTGCTTAGCAATCTCCCAAGTACATCCATAACTCGATAGACGCACAGCTAAAAGCATGAACCAATTCTCTTATAACATAGCAATACCAATTTGTGCGCGAAAACGTCTTTTGCTTGAGATTGCCCTCAAAGTTCTCCCAACGAGCGTTAAGGAAAACAGGGTATACCATTGATAGGTTAAAAACACGCCACTCTCAGTTGTTATGGACAATTTAATGAGAACTCTTCATCTGGGTTTTCAAAAGACAATCATTGTGTCAAAATGGACAAGCAAAATCAAAACAGTCGAGCAATAGGGAGCATCTCCAAGTGCTAATTGGTAAAAGTCAGAGACCTTTTAGGTAGCGTTGGGATTGTTTATGACGATGTTTATATTGCCGTGCACGGTGCAGTTGCTGAAGATGGACTCCAGGAACCTTTTCTCTTGAGAAACCACCAGGTTATTTTGAGCATCAGTAACACCAGTAGAAGACTCTGCTGTGCTTGTAACGAGGCTCTTTGACAGGACTTCGCTGCAAGTGCAACGATGGGAGGTGGATGGGCGCGTGTTGTAATGTGCAAGACTTTGCTCATTACGGTGACCAGAGATCAACATTATGTGTCTGTTCGGGGTCCCAGCATTCGACCACAGAGTTATGGCTGTCCCCCGGACGCAATGGTTGGTATAAAGCTGGGAAAGGGATGCTGCTGTGCTTATATTCTTCATCAAAGAGTCTAGCGAGTTAACTCCGACTGGACGCGCCTCGTACCACACGCTGTCGTCAAAACTCCAATTCGTTTTTGTATACTGGAAGAATGATTGGCACCTCGGGTTTAACTTAGATATATACAATTTCAATGCCTTGTAGCCGTAATTAACGCCATCGGTCTCGTACATTCGGGCGTACTTTTCCGTGCTGGCAACATCGTCAATTCCGCCAGGATGGTTTTTGGTTACCTCATCATGGGTCATTGTTGCGTAGTTCCGGCCAGTTGCCACTTGGATATACTTCAAATTTGAAGGTGCTTGTTTCCAGGGTTCTCTGTCCCTCTCGACCTCGTCGACAAAAAAAAGAGGACCACATGGAACCATACATTACGAAGTAGAGCAAGTGGGTTGGTTAATGCAAGAAACTGCGGGGGATTTCAGCCGCACCAGATCTTCGTTTGCAATCGCCAGTTTGTGTTTGACGTTTTCTTCCCCCTTACGCCTTAAGCTAACCACTGTCGCGTTGAGCATTTCGTTTCACCTTTTAAACCTTGAGTCGGAAGATATCTTCAGGCCTTTGTTGAGTGGTGGTGCATTAATCTTTCAATCCTGAGCCGAAAACCAAGGAGTGTGGATTTACTGTAGACTTGCCCGGATTTATTTCTGGCTTCTGTGTAAAATCTACGAAGGTTTGTATCGAGTTGTCTAAGTGACATTTGTTCCAGCGGTGTCTGTATCTTTTTGTCATTGCACCAAACTAAATTCGCAAAGAAAATAGTAAAGACCATCATTTTTTAAAAAAATGTGTGACTGATATTCCTAACCACGTTTCAGTACCTTTTATCTTTTTGTAACGAAATTTGCACCTTAATCTTTCGAGTCTGATTGTATTGATGATAGGTCATTTGTAAATAACTTTTTTCGTCGAGATAAGCATGCAGATTCTTATGAAAAAGAAAGGAAATGCGAGAAAAGATCTAGAATATTACCTTTGAAAGTTGTCACAGACCAATTTGTACTCTTTTTAGTCGCTGCTGAATGCCTTTCAACCAAAATATTCTCCAACTCCCCTTCCGATAATTTTGCAAAACGCTTCTGTTCTTCGTTGCTTTCGCTGGCTGGCAACTCGGCTAAAATCAGGCGATATTCCGCAAGATTGAGCAGGATAATGATGTTATTATTCAACACATTGATAAAAAAGCACAATTTTCTGCGTTTATTGAAAAAAAAAAAGCTGGAAAAACTACCATTTTTCTCCGCGACACAAAATCACGTATATCGCAGGATATCTGTTGAGTACGCACAACGAATATTGCGCGTGCTATGACCATATTTGGACATTCTCACAACGTGTTGAATAATAAAGAGAAATACACCATAGTCGCTTAGGTCAACACTCGTGGCCATCCCTCAAACTGATATTCCCTTTTTATTCAACTTACACAACGTACAATCTACTTAAAAATGGGAGGGGGGGGGGGGGATGACGTTTTTGCAAACGTTGGCCGTGTAGCACTTATATTTGAGCAGACTTAACTGATCAGATTGTAATGTGAAGTACCAACTATCTACCCCATATGAACCATGTGAGCGTTAGCGCTACTGATGGAAATGGGCCCACACAAGAAAAGAGAAAACTCTGACCAGGGTAGGAATTGAACCCACTACCTCCGGGTTAGATCACCGCTGCTCTACTGACTGAGCTACAAGGTCAGACGGGAGCCGGCCGTGGGAGCTGACGATATTAAAGTCACGGCAATGAACATGTACGAGTACAAGGAGGGATTACGTTTTTGCAAACGTTGGCCGTGTAGCACTTATATTTGAGCAGACTTAACTGATTAGAGTGTAATGTGAAGTGCTAAATATCTACCCCATATGAACGTTAGCCCTTCTGATGGAAATGGGCCCACACAAGGACAGAGAAAAACTCTGACCAGGGTGGGAATTGAACCCACGACCTTCGGGTTAGATCACCGCCGCTCTACCGACTGAGCTATAAGGTCAGACGGGAGCAGGCCGTGGGAGCTGACGATGTTAAAGTCACGGCAATGAACATTACACTCTAATCAGTTAAACATTTCAACATGCAGAGAAGACTTAGAACAAGCGAAGCAAAGAGATGAACCAGGATCGATGGCTTCTCCGTGCAGTCCCCGATATCCACTAGACTAACGAGACGATCTCCCGGAAAGTCGAACTTTTTTAGTATTGATATAGTGATACCCAGCAACACAATTGAAAGCTAACCGACTTCAAAGGGGTTTTTAGACCTAAATACTGTATATCAGCGCGGCTCATCTCAGAAAGGCTATTTCTTGTCGAACTAAAGCTCCAATTCTGCCTGTTTTCATTCTTTTTACAGCGGTAAGCTCGTCAGATTAAGATCGGTTATTCAGCGTCGTGTATTTGTTACGAAATGTCCAATGTCATTTTGAGGGTGGCCATGAGTGTAGACCAGTCGCTTCATAGGATTTGGATTGGACAAGCACGCACGCTATCTTATATATTGGAACTGTTTCCTAATAGTAGAATGGATGAAATAAATAAATATATTTGAAGTGCGGGTTCTAGATGAAAGGCAGAAATGATCCTCTTTCTTATCTGGACAAATTAAGCAATTGTCTCTAATGGACACCTGAAACATTCAGATGGCTTCAATGGCATTCGAACCAACGACCTCTGCGATACTTGTACAATGCTCTACCACGTAAATATATACATTTATTACATTCATCGAGTCCTTCACGGTAACACATGAGCCCAAGAAATTGACCTGCTCGCAGCTGAGTGACTTTATAACTCAGTTGGTAGAGCATTGCAGATCATGGGTTTGAATCCCATTCAGGAAGCCATCTGAATTTTTCAGGTGTCCATAAGAGACACTTGCTTAAATTGTCCAGATAAGAGAGAGGATCACTTGTCGCTTTAAAATAAACGCTGGAAGAGTTTGGAAACGAACATAAACTAACAAAACAGTTTAATGTGTGAGCTTTACTAAATTCAGTGAGAGGTACACGTGTCAAATTTATTAACATTTCTGACGGTACTTAATATATGAAAAACACGTTTGAACTGCGCAGAGGGGCATTTTAAGATGTACTGTTCGTCGTAGGTATGAATGTTACATAATAAGGAAGCCTGAAAAAAAGCAGGCTTTAACGGGATTTGAAACCATAATCTCTGATATGTAAACGCTGATGTTTTTGACACGTTTCTCTCCGAAGTTAAAAGCGTATGTCTCCCTCATAGCACTCTTCATATCCATCTCCTCTACTGGTTCATTACGACCTTACAAAATGACCATTTCCAAGTTCATTGATTAGGGTTATGGATTAGCATAGCCTGCGAACAGGCTATCTCTCATTCTACCCCCAACCCCACTCCCTCGGAGAGTCTGCTCGCAGGCTAGGGTTAGTAGAAACAACGCTGCATCGGTTGAGAGTGAAACGCGAACATTTTGGTTTGATCAAACGAGTTATTACTGGATTGCCAGTATGACAATCCCAGTCGGAAAGTGGGTGAGATTTGTTTGTTTTCTTTTTTTTTTCCGTGTCGGTAAAAGTCTTGCCTGTCACTCCCCTGCTAAGTGGTATCTTTGTGCATAGAGCCTTCTGCTCGTATTTTCTTAGGATAGAGAGGGTAGTGGAAATGCGTAGATTTCTGTGGTGGACACAGTAGAATGATAAACTTAACCGGCAATGGCGTCGAAAGTCACGTAACGCGAAAGGCGTTTTAGTGGATCTTTGAACAAAATATACCCTTATGAAGCTCAATAATGGCTAGTCATTTGGATACTGAACAAGACAGGCGGTGGAATCTTAAAAGCGACGAGTAATGGACTTCGATATCAATCTGTTGCCCGTCGAGCCGAAATCAAAGTGAGCTGCATTTTACCAAGCGTGCTGTTATGTAGAACACTGGAAACAATGGAAAATTCTCTGGTAACTTATGGGTTCAACAAAGACAAAGAACGAATCGAACACCGTAAGTGGATCTGTGATCAACTCTGCACAGTCTCCAGGTCAAAAAAAGATTGGAAAAGTGACAGCCAAGAATTAGTTGAAAGAAAGCTTGTCGTCTATTTTGTGCTTCATTATTCAAGGAAAAGGTTCTTCATGGAAATGGTTTGATGCTGAAATTTTAGTTTGTTGTAATATTTGACACGATTGAGTTTTTTCTCTTCACGCACGTAATGAAATAGGAAGGGGTTTTTGCCTCTAATAGCAAATATGTTGTTTGTTTCAAAAAATTGTTCGCTGGAAAAGGTGGCCTTTATGAATTCATCATGTTTTATGTGTGCTGGATAGTTTTTATGGCAATAGTAAAGCATTTTCTTGTTATTCAAGGAAAAGGTTCTTCAGGAAAGGGTTTGAACCTGAAGTACATGGTAATTTGACACGATTGAGTTTCTTGTCTTCACGCACGCACGCAATGAAATAGGAAGAGGTTTTCGCCTCTAAGAGCAAATATGTTGTTTGTTTCAAAAAATTGTTCGCTGGAAAAGGTAGCTTTTATGAATTCATCATGTTTTATAATATGCGAGCTTAACTGGATAGTTTTTATGGCAATAGTAAAGCATTTTCGTGTCAAAATGAGCTGGGTTAGCGTTTTTCTGTTGTGCTAACTTAATTAAATATAAATATACATTCTGCCTGAGTTTGTTATTCTCGTTAACCAGCAATGGCGTCGAAAGTCATTGCAACGCGAATGGCGTTTTAGTGCATCTTACGTTGTTTGTTTCAATAAAATGTTTCGCTGGAAAAGGATTCTGTGATATTTTCTGCCTTTGTGAAATTATAATATCATGTTGTGTATTGAATTTTCGAGCTTAAGGTTGAAACGTGATACGGGAGGATATCTGTAACCAGGAAAGGTTTCATGAAAATAAACAGGTCTGTTGGAAGCGTGCTTGAGTTTCAACAAAAATTTAAAATGAGCCCCAATATCAGCAAAAAACTGTGACGCCGATGAATAATAAAGTAGCTGCTATTTCCAAAATGATGGAATTACCTGGTGATAAATAACCTTGTCTTGGAGAGTAAATTTTTGACTTAGCAGAAACAATGGTCAACCCCGGGGTCAACCTCAAGAGTTTGGGCGATTGTGATCTTTGTTTTGACTTCGCTCATTTATTGTCAAACTTCATAACACTTGACAGAAAAAGAAACTTACGAAAACCCGGTATCTTGCCATCATTTGACACAGATGCTTCACTGTTTGGCGAGTAAACATGCCGCGGTAACTTAATCACGGCGCCCGCTGAATTCCGGCGATGTCACTTTCGATTTTGCGACTTATTTGTGCAACCAAAAGTGAACGTAGCAAAAATCTCCCAAAATGTTTGTCGCTGATCGTGACTTTTTATATTCTATATTCACGGTTCAAAATTAATGTTGTTTTCATGTAGTAAATATGTTATTCTCGAGCGACCGTCCTGGAAACTTCCTTCTGCTCTTTCTAAAAACTGTATATCAATTTACTTTTGCATCAATATTTGTTTTTGCATAAAGCAAGCTAACAAAATCTGTACCTTGCTGAGTTCGCATTTGCTAGCGTTAATAGTATTTTCGGTTCAATGCTTCTGTTTTACGAAGGGGTATATCCTTGAGGTCACCCATCCAGATACTAACCCCGCCGGACAGGATATAACTTTAGTAAACTTTAGTAAACTTAAGTATTACAAAGCTGTCAGATGCTCAGAGGGCACGCTTTAACTTGTGGTGAAAAGAAGTTTATCAACATGTCAGCCCAGAAGCCAATGTTTCTCACTTCCCATTTATTTTCTTCAATCTTTCTGGGTTCAGTACTTTGCTAGTAACCACATGTCTTCTCAGGCTATTTACCCAAGACTTCTACCATGGCACTACAATGATAGACAATACCAAAACAATATCGTGCACTGTTAGAGCTACGTATTACGCAAGGACAGATCTGTTTCGTCGTACGAACGTGTGAGGACCTGTGAGCCAAAGGGCCTCTGCTGGTATGACTTCTGGGTGACCCCTTAAATGGTCTTAATGACCCCCCCAACTTGAAAAAAATTGTTTGGAACGGTGCACGTACCACAGGCAACCCAGTGTACCCTCACGGTGGGTCTAGTTAAAGGTAAATTACCGTAAGAAAGATCTATGAACTGACATTTCGAGCGTTAGCCCTTTGTCAAGGCGTCAATTCTTTTGTCGGTCCAATTCCAGGGCGTCAAGTGACAAATGACACTCAGAAAATAGGAAAATAGGAAAAACAGTGGCCAAAAAATAGGAAAAAAATTAGGAATTCTCATCCCAAAATAGGAACAATATAGGAAACTTTCCTTTTAACAAAGCCAACAGCTCTGTTCCACAACCCCCTTGCCTTATTTAATATCTAACAGCCAAGATGGCATGCATCCCTCATAGAAACAAGTGTTAAAACTTGTTACTAAGAAAAACTTGTCCTTCACCGGCCAAATTAAATCATATTCAGTACTTTATAAGCAGGGCTCCAAAAAACCCCCGTTCGGTCGTCCGAGACATGTAGATTTCCCCCTCGGGCAAGTAACTTTCTTCCCTTACTTGCCCCACGGGCAAGAGCCCAGGCAAGCCGTTCGCGGCTATATTTTTGATAATGATTTTGAGAAGAAAGGGCACAAGGGTAATCAAGTGTTTAGATGAAGCTTGACGAAAATTACAATTTATAGCGTTGTTTTGTTGATTTCGTGACGCGCGCTCACGGCTCAGAAGTGGTTGCGTAGCACGTGATCAAAATCTGCCCCGATCAAATTTCTTTCCAGGATTAAATAGCCGCGTTTCGCACGACAAAGCTTTGTTTATTTCTTAAAATTCTAGCAATTTTCTGCGAGCATTTTCCAGCAACGGTATATCAAAGCTGTAGAAATTGTACGCGAGAGACACGTGGACCTTTAAACTCTGTTAACCATCGTTAGCATGCAAAGTGCTGACTATCACTATGGAATTCTTATTATTACTACAGTAACATGTCACACGATGACATGTCATTGAGAATTATCAGAAACCCATAAGGGTTGAAACGTGTAACGGCCCCTTGTGTGCTGGGAAAACTGCTTCTGAATATTCAATTGGCTAAGTACCATATTTGGAACAACAAGAGAGAAACATTCAACCAATCATTTCGCAAGAACACTGTGACGCAATACCACCAATGTTCTCGCGCGAACTTAATTGGAGCGAGGGGTTTCCAAATATGGTACTCAGCACTGAATATTCGGAAGCTGTGAACGCGCGTTACACGTTTCAACTCTTATGGGTTTCTGGAATTATTGAACAAAAAAATTAGGGTGTCATATAAAGGCGTATGAAAACAGTCAGTTAAAAAAGCTCATTGAGATTGTATTGGGAAAGCAGATAGTCGTGATAGAGTATCTGACAATGTAGGGTACACACAACATGTACTTCAATGTGATTATAACAGCGTTCATCCATGTTAATTATTACAAACCGTACAGCTTCATAAAGACGGAATGAAGAAGTTAAAAGTTGTGGAGGTATTACAAAAATGAATATAATGGCGTAAACATGAAAGTGATCGGCACTAACATGACTACAGTCAAGACGGGTTTATTACATTAACACACACCTGTAGACAAGTACGGCTTCCATTGTTGGGTTCATGAATTATTAATGAGCTTGAAAATTTGGGCAACGGGGAAGTGCCCTGGGCAAGCAAAATTTGAGAGCTACTTGCCCAACGGGCAAGGTGGAATTCAAATATTTTTCGAGCCCTGTATAAGATGTCTTTAATTTAAGTCCACAGTTGTTTGAGACTGAGAAAGATACATGTAAGCAGCAAGATTATCTTTTTCTTGTAAACGGTAAATAACATATCAAAGTTCACAGTTACCAAATGTCTTACATACAATAAAAACCAACAAAGACTATCTGTAACCAAAAATAGTGTAATGCTTATTATTATTTTGGCGCTTTTAGCAGACTGTGTAACCTTAGCTTAGCCCTGGTTTTTTTGGGCAGTGCTTGTCGTTGACGACAAGGCTAAAATTTGTCCAACAGTTTATGCTGTTTTTCAGTCAACAATTCCTCTTTTCACCTGTCTCCTATCTTCTCTAAGTATTTCATTGCATCATCTCGCTTTCTCTTAGCAGAGTCAAGCATCATTGTGGCTACATTAGTAACACTTTGTTGACAGTTGTTGCCAAAAACATGAGCTTGTTTGTAATGGTTACCATTCTAACAGCAGTCACAAAACGTATAAAGCTGAGAAATATTTGAATTTTTTTGGAATAAAATATTACTATAAAGACAAAGATACAACTGTCTTTAAAGAGATGGCATATTAATAAAACAACTATTGTTCGAAAACAAAGAGGATAGATGAAATTGGATTGAATTGCTTGCCTCCTTTTATTAATTCCACATGGCTACTGCACAAGCACAAGCATGCAAATGGCCGGTTGCTCCAAGCCAGGTTAGCGTGAACCGTTGGTTAAGGGGTATCAAAGCTATGGTTTCCATGGCATTGTATTTGATGCTGGTTAGCGCTAACCATGCTTCGAGCAACCCAAACCTGATAGTTAATTTCGATAAAATATTGGCGTTACCGTCACGGATAACCCTCAGAAAAACGTCACGTCTTTTCTCCCTTATCAATAAAAGACTGGCATGATTTGTCTACTCTCGCAAATCCCGCACCGCACACTCTAAAAAACGTTATTTGCCGTAGCATTCTTAAACTTACTGGAAACTTTAGTTTGTCCAGGTGAGGGAACACGCTTGCAGCACAAGTGACTCCAACCACTCGTACAAGGGACAGTTTCTATCAACAGGTAAGATTTAGATGGTTAATTGGCATCAAAAGTTATTCATATAATAACTAATACACGCATTTTGATTGGTTCTCATGTACGATCTATTAGAGGACAGACGCATAGCTGACGCCATCATCAAAACCTTTTAATTCTTCATTATATAAACCAATAGATTCCATATTGCAGTGCGCCTTTTCAGTAATAGATCACAGAAGACGTCAAAAAGTGGTAAGAACATTAGTGAACACTTGGCTATCGCGAAGTGTACCTCTTTTTTGTACTTACCACATTTTGACGTCATCTGTGAAATCTTACTGAACAGACGCACGGCAACATGGAATCTATTTGCTACGCTGGTCGTTAAGCATCCAAAACAAGAGTAGTCTGTAAGCTTGGGGGAAAAAAGGCAACTTCCAACAAAAATGTAAGCAAACAAGCAAATGCACTTCACACCGAACAACAACATTGACACGTGCCGGCATGACAACAAAAATTATCCAAGGCTATTTTTTTGTTTCACTTTCTGACCTTTTTGTTTTCTCCCTGCTTGTGTCGTTCAATGCTTTTTCGAACATGGCTGAGAAACAAAAAGACATGTTGAAGTTATTGTGCGCGTAGCTTTCAACAACGGATTAGAAATATCAGGGAATGTGAACTGGATTTAAGATTTTCTTTACTCCACCGATATGCGGGAATTGCAGTGATAAATATGATACTGGATATAGCCGGTTTAATAACGTGTGTTGAACACAATTTGCCCAAAGATTCGGTTTTGCAATGGTAAGCTTACAAAGTCTCACTAAATTCTCAGCCAATACGAGATGAAAGCAATCAGCAATTGTGATTGGCTCTTAAGGAATTTCTTGCGTTTGGCGCCTGCAAAATTAATTTGCTTTGCTCCATGATTGGATGATGTTGTCTGAGTGGCCAGGGATATCCACGAGACATCCACTGAAGGCGGAGACGCTGGCCCAGGACAGAGAGAACTGGTGTATTCTTGCAAAGGCATGACAGCTTCGGGAGTGGCAGATACGATCTCCCATAGGAAATCACATATTCTAAGAAGCGGCTAAATAACTTTTCTAAAAGAGCATTCAAGTGAAGCTATGATCCTCGCAGTTATGAACGCCATTTTTGCAATTGCGCAGAGAAGCCTGAAAATTTTAAATAGGACTGCAACGGGGTTTGAACTCGTGACCTCGCGATACCGGTGCGACGCCGGTGTGAGTTGAACATTTTGAATTCCCGAATTGAAAGTTTGAATGGCACGTTTAAATTTTGACACTAAAAGCGTTTCATAAAAAAACAGCCGCGCAATAGACCTTATTCACGATGGCCGCCATGTTGGATTCGCTATTATCATGCAAATTAGCTACACACTTCTTAGGGGGAAACAACACAAGTTCAAGAGGTTATAACGAACACCTTAGCCACACAGATGATTTGTTTCACGTTCATTGAATGTTTATCACCTAAGCAGTAAAATACAATCATTACACAAGTTACTTCGACGATTTTGTAGTGAAAAATGAGCAGATAACGAAGTAGAAAGTCAAAATGTCATAGGCAATCAAAAGATATAAAATTTTATAAAAGGTACTTAAATCTAAACACTAAAATGGACTTTTTGCAATGTTATTTCAATATTTCGTTGAGCCGATTTTCCGCAATTTGCCATTTTTTCAATGTTTGCCCCCCAGCATAACACATGGCTAATTTGCTTGACAATATGAAAACCAACATGGCAGCTATCGTGAATAAAGCCTATTGCTGGAAGTGGCATATCCTTAAAATAATGTCAATTAATTACTTGATTAGTCGAATAATTAATTCTTACATTATTATAATCACCAACTATACTATAATATCTAATAATTATGAATGCACTCTGAATTTAAACTAAAATACTTACATAAGTATACAAAAAAAAACAATGCAATTTTAGTAAATGGAAATGTCTACTTCAAAATAATAGTAAATCAATTTTTGCCTATCTGCTAATTTAACAGTTACTTTTACACATTACAAATTACGTCATTCGGATTTTGATTCAATGAGAATGCGTGTGTATGTGCCTTAGTACTCACGTTCTTTCAGCTGGTGTGAGTTGTCCCTTTAGTAGCGCCTGCAGTTCTTTTAATTCCTGATTGTCACTCCCTGTGCTGTGAACACTGTATGGTAACACTGGCTTGGCGATTTTACGAATACTTCCCACTCTTACGAAGTCCTCAAAACCCATGTCTAGCAAACTGCAAAGACAATAAATTTGACTTTTCAAAGAATTTTGTAATTCTCACCATTCTGAGAAATCCATTTTACAGATACGGCGGCCAATTTGAAATCCATTATTTCAAATAGCTATCATGATTATGGGATTCTAAAATTTGCCCCCTTACAATCCTATGATAGCTATTTGAAACAATGGATTTCGAAATAGCCGTCGTATCCGTAAAATGGTTCATAAAGCCAGCTCATACGAAACTTTCCGTGAGTCGTTCGGTGAGATACAATGTTTACAAATATGCGAGATCGCGAATCGGCCATCTCTAGACCTCTACCACAAGCGCATTAGCCAATCAAATTACCCTACGTTGGTGGCAACTGACTGAGGCATGAATTTGATATCAAGGGGTATTCTCTTGAGAGTGATGAACTTCACTCATCGTCGCTTGGTTACGGTTCTAAAACTTGGTGAATTTTGTCGAAAAAAAAAGTTGACTCCTTTTACCTGCATTTCATTGTAGTTGATGAAGAAATTATAAGTAAATTGAAAACTGCAGCAAAATAAAAGTACTAGAAAAATGACGCATTTTTGGCTTTCCATCCTAAGAAGAAAGAGTAATCGACGACTCTTTACTGAACTCAAAAGGCTTGCGAACTTGAACTTGTTAAATTATCAAAAAGTAATCGTATGGGTTCCTAGTTAAAGTAAAGATTAATTTCACTCCTGTTTTCAAAGTCTTGATATATTACCTGGGTCACGTAACGACAACTGCATGTTCAAAACTTGGAAAACATGAATGAAATTTCATAAATATTCTTCTACTTTGGCCATTTCAACTTAATGAAAAACATAAAACAAACAGCGGCTACGAACAAAATGATAAAACGCATTTTACTTTGGACTTGACGTTTCGTATGCTACAACATACATAGCCTGTTGCAGGCTCCCAGATGGTAGGGAAAGAGAAAAAAATGCGTGCGAAAAATGAGTGGGCGCTTGGGCCCCCACTCGCTTTTCCCACGCAGTTGTTTTCGTTTTCCCGACTATCTGGTAGCCTGGAACAGGCTACAACATACATCTTCAGAAGTGACGCTTGAACAAATTCAAATATGATATATATAAAATTAAGAAGACTGGTAACTAAAGAGAATAAGATAAAAATAGTAAGATAAATAGATAGCAGTGAAAACTGGCCGTTTAATAAAGTCACAGGTTTTCACTGCCAACGTTTTCGTTTAACGCTAGTTTAAGGTCACGTATTAATAAGGTTTCCTTTATTTTACAATGTAAATCAGGGCTGCAATTTGTTAAAACTTGAAAATGGTCCCATTAGCCGCTGTTTGTTTTATGTTTTTGATTATGAGTGAAATTAATCCTTAATTTTACTGGAACCCATACGATTACTAAACCGGTGCATTGTAGGAACTTTCCGAAGAGTGCTTGTGGTCAGCGAAAGAGGCCCGTAGAGGCAGAACTCTACCGTTTCTTTGATTAAGAAAATCAGTCTCGTACACCTTATTCCAAAATGACCGCAACTTAAGTATTCTTTGTTTCCCTGTAAATTGGCCCTGTTGGCCTCGCTTTCAAACGTAAAATTCAAAAGAATATTTAACCTAGAACGAAGCCAAAAAGGCCAATTTGCAATCCAACAAAAGTATACTAAAATGGCCGCCATTTTGGAATAAGGTGTATTTTTGGGAATAAATGTGAATTCCGATATGCCAGAGACGCAGCATGATTTCTAAATTTTATGAAACGCCTTACCTCAACAAAATGCGATCAACGGCAACGTTTGTCGTAGAGGACACCAAGATCTTGGAATGCGAGGAAGCATTGCTGGCAGATTGGTAAAGAATTAAACAGAAACGAATTAACTACTACAAAATTATTGCTACAAGTAAGTACTTCGTCATTTCAGACCCATTAGGGATGATTGCCAGTTCTGATGACCCACTGACCACGCCACAGTTTGGATTTAAGCGTTCGCCCTTCATCAATGCGACTGGGTCATTTCGCTCATGAGTCAGTTCCCTCTGACGAACAGCTAACAATCGAAACACCAGCTTTCAAATTTCAAGTTTTCAACTTAAGCCAGTCGCGATTTTGTCCGTGATTTTCTCGTCCCATCCTGACTACCTACCCCTGGGTCTCCGAGGATGACTTTTGTCCTGCACGCTTTCACTACGGGCACGCAGTAATTCGCTTTACGATGTTGCGGTCACCCTACCGTATTCACATACGGCCAGGCTAATAAAATAGATTATTATATAGATACTGATGAAATACCAGGATTTCTTCTTTTACTAAAAAATCATATCTTCACCGCGCGGTGAACAGATGACTTTTATCTTTCACATGTGTCGTCATGGTAACGAACACGATTAGCCAATAAAACGCGAGCTTTCTCTTCATTGTAAGATACTTTTGTGCTTCAATATAATTCTCCTCCACACATTAACATTTTTATTGCAAAATTTCACATTATCATAACGTTCACATCTTGTTTCATGTTACACAAAATGCGTGTTTTAGCGGTTGGTGACCACTTTTTCATCATTCCGAAAATGAGTAAAACAAGTTGTTTTAAATCTGGACATTTCATCAATATCAATATAATAAACAGAACATTACATGGCCGCTTGGGGATACGAATTTTACCTTTGAGTGCTGAAAGTATCTCTCACTCGTTCGCTTCGCTCACTCGTGAGAGATACTTTCAGCAAGAGAAGATAAAATTCGTATCCCCAAGGGGCCATGTAATATCCTCTATTTTTACAGCCAGCCACTGTGCGAGTAAGTACCACAAATGCACGTGCTCACACAAAATTTGGCGCAACTGATCATTTTCACAACCAGCAGACTATAAACGAAGGAGAGAAGTGATCGCAGCACTTATTTGGACAATTTAATCCATTTGCTCCCATTGAAGCCACGTGAATTTTTGAGGTGTCTATAACTTTAAAGAGAGAATTACTATAAAGTGTCTATCCGGCCTACAGGGTTTTCATGGTTTTTGCATTTCTATAAAGCGTAGATTAATGTCCCAAAAATAATTTTCCGATTTTGCCAGCAATCAAGCTTTAAAGTTTGCGCTTTGGCCCCGCCCAATCAAGTTGACCGCGTAATCGAAGATTGGTGACTAGTGACATCACTTCAGGAACGATTCGAAATTTGACTACCTTCATACACCGATCATCGTGTAGTTTCATTAGTTAAGCGACACTTAAGGACACCGTTTAGTGAGTGATGGAACATCAAAGCGACTTTTCTTCTGAAGATGATGGCAACGGTCTTTCATCGGATTCGAACGAAGAGATAGAGTGCGAAGATCTAGACTCACTTGACGGGGATGCTCCTTCCGATTCAGAAGAAGGCCCCTATTGTCAACAGCCACTTCGATCCTCACCATAACATGGAATTTTATGTAATGCTATGCCCTTCTTTGCATGAGGAATATTTGAACAACCCGCAAAAACACATCTATCAGGCATAAATTCCGAAGAGCCCGCCAAAAATGATCCTCCAAAAAAATTGAATTTGGCGCGAGGGTTCGTGTCATGACGTCACAGTCGATTCTGGAACCAAGTCTCTTTCTGGCTCTTTCTGGTGCTGTCTCCCGGTCAACATGATTGGGCATGGCCAAAGCGCGAACTTCAAAGCTTGATTTCAGGGTCCAAAAGTGGCGGAATCGAAAAATTATGTTGGGGGCATTTAACTACCCTTTATATATAGAGATGCCAAAACCATAAAATCCCTGGAGGCCGTAGAGACACTTTAATTGTCCTAACCTAACCGTAGAGACACTTTAATTGTCCAGATAAGTGCAAGGGTCACTTCTCTACTTCGTGACGAAGTTTCTTCAAAGAAATCCATTCCTTGATTGCAGTGAAAATTGAACGCACCTTTGTTGGTTTAGAGAGTCTTTCACGTTAAATAATTCAACCAGATATAAAACAATCACAGACAAAAGGTAGCTCTTTCCTGCACCGAAGACCCCTACAGAGAAACGAAGAAAGTGCATTTCATCAGTCGATCCTCATGCTTAAACGCTCCTCATGCTTAAAAGGTTGGTACTTTGTCGGTGTTGAAGGTTTCTTTTAAGTCCTGCTTCATAGAGCTGTAGCAAAGACAGCAGGCAACGGCTAAGAACAAGTCATCTCCAATAAGTTTGCGTTATTTTAATCGGCTATGGCTAACTGAATTCAAGTAAAGAACCAAAATTTGAAGGTTTTACGCAGCAATAAGTAATTTACTAAGACCCCCCATTTTTTGCATTCGTTCTTTAGATCAAGTGGAGATGAAATTAGGTAGCATCGGCACTTAAAATCTAAGGAGGACAAAAAAATTATCCTGATGTGCTTACATTTCCTAAAAAATCAAAAGCACAAACACACGAACAAAGGTATTTGTTTTGATCAGTACACTTGTTGTCCTGTGAGGATCTGTTGTCAATATCGTCGTTACTCAAGCTTCCTAAGTAATGCTTCAGCAAGACAACTGCCAAGCTTGTATAGGGGTGATTACTCAAACAAGGGAGGCGCGGTGGCCTCATGGTTAGTTCGCTCGACTCCGGATCGAGTAGTCCGGGTTCGGGGCCTGGCCGGGGACATTGTGTTGTGTTCTTGGGCAAGACACTTTACTCTCACGGTGCCTCTCTCCACCCAGGTGTATAAATGGGTACCGGCGTAATGCTGCGATGTAACCCTGCGATGGACTAGAATCCCATCCAGGGGGGATTATAAATACTCCTAGTCGCTTCATGCTACAGAAACTGGAGATAAGCGCCGGCCTGATGGGCCTTCTGGCTCGTAAGCAGTGACTTTACTCAAACTAAACTGACCATGAATCAAGGAAACTGGTGGCTGATAATTCGAGTCATTAGTTTTCTCATAGGAACTGAACATTCTTGCACACGACTGAAGAGCTGCCGCTTGATCCTGTACACAATCAAACAAAACAAGTTAAATCATCTAGAAAAAAAAACACGACATATACCACTTTTGGTGAATACTGTGCAAAACGACTTCGTGATTTCTTTTAAGTACGCTCAAACGGAACAAGGAATAGTAAAAAGAAGCGAGTCCTTAGCCTGTTTTTAGCGTTTACTGCCAACAGGAATTTGCAAAAGCAAACCTCGTGATGTCAGCACCTGAAATTTTCTTCTTGACGTACAAGCCTTAAATTACGCCTTCTGCATCTTCAACAAACAAGATGTTGAGCAACAGAGAATCGACTCATGCCCATAATCTCACTCAAAATATAAAAATACACTGAGATGTTTGAAGTTCAAATTGATTATGCCCAAGCAGTCTTGTTCAATTCATCTGTTGTTTCTAACGCGAGTAACAGAATCTTTCACTAACAAGGCTAAAAAGAAAACATACATGTAGCAGCTGAAACTAACCTTGTTTAAATTAAACCGGGCAATCATTTCCTCAGCTAAGGCTCCCTAAGGAAAAAGAGGAAACATCAACAAATGAAATCAATAGTCACAAAGCAGTGGCAAGGAAGGGTACCAGAAAAGAGCAGATTTTTTTTTTTGCCTTCTGCTCTCCATAAAAACATTTTATTTGACTTGAATCGTACGTAAACTCTTGAAGTGTAAGGGAATCTCTGACCATTTGTTTTATGAACATTCTAGTTTGCTCACAGAAGGCATCGTCTTATTTACAAATTGACTTCAAAAGGCAAAAGAACTTGTTAAACTTAGAGTTTAATCTCACATTCTAAGCCTTAACGAGCCAGTCATAAGCCATCAAAAACTAATAAATTCTTGAGTGGCAAAGGCGATCTCGTACTTTCTTTGTAAACTCTCAAATTTTCAAAGCATTATCGCTTATTATCAGCAAAAAGTGTTCACTGTGATACAGCTACTCATTACCGCGCTATATCCAGTCTCTGTTGACAACTATTCATTTTTTTATTTTGCTATTTTTTTACACACTAATTTGCCAATAGACTTTACTTTAATATAACTTTTAAAATTCAATTTATAAATGGCATCGCGAATTTGCAGATGCTTACAAGTATGAAGTATGAAAACTTGCAAAGAAAATCATCGAACGAAATGATATATATGAAATGAATCATATATTGAACTGCGGATATGAAATCAAGTGAAGCTATGATACTCGCAGTTATCAACGCATCGCACCGGTATCGCGAGGTCACAGGTTAAAACCCCGTTGAAGCCATGAATTTTTCTCTGATAACTAAGAGGGCCATAGCTTCAATTGAAACAAAATCATGGACAACCTCGGTTTCAAAAATTACAAATACGAAAATCTAATTTAAAAAATGAAACGTAAATCAAAAGAGGGGAGTTCTTATCAAATTCCGGTAGTTTGTATAAAATACAAACAGCTCTTTGCTCTCGCTCAGCAATTCATTGAACTCACAATTCACGAACTCGCTTAGCAATTCATTGAAACAGGAAAATTTGGTTTATCAAACGTGTTGATAAAGGTCGAATTACCACCGTGAACGATTTGGAAAGCTGACGTTTCGAGCGTTAGCCCTTCGTAAGAGCGAATGCTAACGCTCGAAACGTCACTCTCCCACCGACGCAGCACCACAGTTTCAATAGAAACTAGAAATTTGCTAGAAATTTGTCAGTCTTTGCTCTCGTGTTTTTGAAATCTTGCTCATCTATAAAGTCATCTATTGTTCTTTCAAAGAGAGTAATCTTGGCAGTTCTTCTTTCATTTTGTTTTTATTGAAAGCCACGCGCTTGTTGCCCTCCACTATGAAGTACTATCGTTCGTGTCTCTGATTGGACGAACGATGTACTTTCAAAGTCGTTCGCTTTTCTGATTGATGGTTGTGTAATTCGTGAGAATTTTACGCGGGCTTTTTTTCAATTGTAAATCTCACAGTATGTATAACACTAAAGTGTTTATTCAGTAGGATTCTAACGGGCGTTTTTCACCGTGCCCGACCACGCATTTATGCCGGGCAGGCGGGGCATATTTTCACTTAAGCCGCTGTTACATGTTGAAACTTTTAGTTCAAACTTGTGTGCAACGGCGCTGCGAAACAAGTCTCAGGAGGCATTGCACCGTGTACCATGGTCGACTTCGTGAAACTTTTTTGAACTTCCGTTGCGAGACAACTTTCACGAAAAGTAGAACCGCTTTCTACTTCCGCAACGATCGCAGCAATCGCAGTGGTGATAAAAACAAGAGTTTCACCGTGTAACACCACTACGTGAAACTGGTCTCGCTTGGTCTTGTTACGCTACGCTGCGTAAGCCAATCACAAACCCGCTAAGGCCATGGAAACAACACTTCGAGACCAGTTTCAACGTTCCCGAACGATTTCCGACTTTTTTTGTAACACGATGCAACGCCTGCTGAAACTTATTTTGCAGCTAAAAGTTTCAACGTGTAACAGCGGCTTAAGAATACTGGGCAGTGCACGTGAGAAAAACTATGTGAAAGCTTAACTACAAAGCCGCTGTTACATGTTGGAACTTTTAGCTGAAACTTAAGTGCAACGGCGATGCAAAACAAGTTTTCATCAGGCGTTGCATCGTGTAACATAAGAGGTCGGAACGATCTAATCAGATCATTATTAATCTACTTTTTATCGACTCCTCAACGGCTCCTTTACTTGGTCATCGATGTGCTCGAAGGTTTCCAATAAATTTCTAACGTTAGTAGCTCAGTCTTCTGCTCAAGTTTGTCAGCCACATATTCTTCGTAAACGGAAGCTTATAAGTGTTAATATTTTCAGGCTCACTTTCACGTTGATCATTTTATGACATGCGCATTAAAGGTAAACAGTTGAGCTCTCTTTTAATATTAGGTTAATAACAGCTGGACCACAATTGGATTACCAGTCCTGCCTGTAGATGAATTCCATGAAAAGCAGACCAAAAGTGGTGAAACTACTGCTTGTATAGTGCAGCTTGGACTTCAATATAATTGCCTTCTGAGGATTTAGGGCCCGCGAGTTTTTCTGTTTGTTGATGCCGCAGTGAGTGAGCCTGAAGCGAACGACCGAGGCAGCTCTCTAATCGGGAGAACACATTTTCTTCGAAATTCAAGGGATTGTGGTCAAAGGCGCTAGGAATTAAGGTTATGCACGAATAGAGGAATTAAGATGCGCGGTATGATCTTCCAATCCTTAACTATAGATAGTTTACACTGTCACGCAACAAAACAATAAATTTGAAATGCCAAGAACTTGGAATTTTGTAGGAAACAAATCTTTTAACCACCTCTTCAATTCTCAGGTTTGTACGGTGCATCGTTTCTGAGTTATTTGTCGAAGCGTTTCACGCAACTTTATAGAGTTTTGTATGGAGACGCCATGTGGCCCACCAATATGGAGGCTGGTAATCAACGAAAAGTCCGAAAACACCTGGCCCCAGTAGTTCAGAAGGTGGGATAATGCTATCCATTGGATAGCGCAATTTGGTTTTGCTAGTGTTTATCCACTGGATAATGATTTATCCGGCGGATAGTGCTATCAATCGTTTGAACAACTGACACCTGGAGTTCACTTTGTGATGAAAGAGCTTACTTCTCGCTCATGAGATAAAATTCATGTGTATGAACACATCTCCTTACGTACTTGAAAGGCTCAAACTGTTGAGATTCATAGGGATAGACCTTTCTTTTCCACCAAATAGCTTTATATCGTGGTGTCAGGCAAGGTGACAATTCGGAAATTCAGAATGCTGTATTTTCGAAACGAAAAACGTCACAGAACTGCAAACCTAAAGAAATTTTATTTTCAGGTAATCTTCAACCTCCTTTAGATAAAAATTCAGAAGACCTTGCGAATTTGAGTTTAGAATTTGATGACGTCACCGCGAAAACTACCTATTATTTTCTTTCTTCTCTCGACTGGGGTCCAGAAGTAGGTCGAGTTGGGGGTCCATTTGGGGGTCCGCGTTTTGTACCCTCTCTTCTCAAGACCTATTAAAATCTCCCTTCAATTTCACGCACGAACCGTCGTTAAATTACCGCAAGCATAACTGACATCAAAAGAAATGGGTTTGCTGTGCTTTAAAATAACACACCCTCTTGCCAGAAAGAATGACAGCACTGATTTAGAATAATAATGACTTGTCTTATTATTCTTAGAACCGAGGGCTCTCAATACATAATAGCTTTTCAGCTATCATGAATTATAGCTTACCGTTATTTCTGATGGGAGATAAAATCTTTCACCAGGCGGATTCCCCAATAAAGGAGAAACAAAGGACGACTTGGCTCGTGGTAAACTTCTCTTGTTGTTCTCCACTGTCTCCGGCCTGCGAATTAGACAAATTTATGTCAACATTGCATAGGCCATATACCTGTATGCTGGTGCTCATATCTTACTACTGATAGTCAAACATCATATAAATCAAAACAGGAAAATAAGCAAGGTGTTAACCCTAATATTAAAAAAGGCTTCACATCGGAGAGATCTGTTTTTTGATGTTGACTCAGGCACACTCGGATGAAATCCGAGTTCTCCTTTGCAAAAGTCGAACCCGCGACCTTCCTTCCGATTACTAGTTCGGATGCTCTACCACTGACCTATAGGAGACCCGTGGGAGACAGGCCATTATCCATGATTTGGATGGTGACTCGGGGATATTCGGGGGAAAAGCCGAGCGCTCCTTTGCAGAAGTCGAACTTACGAACTTACAATTACTAGTTCGGAATATAGGAAATGTCACGTGGCAGCCAGACCATTAAACTAGGTTCATTAGGCTTCACATTATAGAAAATTAAAAAGACCAAAAGTACACCAAATTCATTTAAAGTTTTCCTTGAGTCCTTCTTCGTAAGAAGACATAAGTCAAGTCATCGATTCACCATGAATTTGTTTTCAAGTCCACGGGAAGAGTGGTCTGTAGTGAAACAAAGTAGTGATGCCAATTCAAGAGAGACTACCATATGTCGCCTTTGCTTCTTTGAGAACTTGAAGTCATCCAATTTTCTTTTACGAACTGAAGCATTCCATAGCAATTAGCAGACGCGCCCCATGACCACAAGTCACTTCTCTCGCTTAGATGGTTTTTTGCCGACAGTATGGAAAAACATTTTTTGCACTGATGTCACCAGTTCTATTCTCTCAGACTGTTACTTTATTCCGTCAGTTTTGCATAAGATGTAACTAGCTGGGGTTAACCTAGTTTAAGAATATTGTGTAATAACGACGCTGCCAAATGTTTATTTTTCATCGTCAGGGGTTGGGTGGTGACATTGCAGATCAGCTGTAAAGTGACCCTCTAAATTGCACCGAAGAGAAAACGTTGAGTTCACCGACTTTTTGATCTTATAAGCAATGACAGACAGCAACCAGATGTGTACTTATTGTCTTCTCAAGCCGAAATTTTGCCCAAATTTTCTAGCAAGTTGTCTCTGGAAGAGTACGAGTCAAACTGGCACATTGGTCACAAACAATACAATACAATACAATACATTCTTAACTGACCACTTCCCATAGGGGGTTTTCAGGGCCGGTGAAACCCAACCAACGAAACTATAGGACAGGCCACAGTTGTGTAAAGGGTGGATAACACTATCCACCGGATAAATCACTATCATTTTCCTCCTTAAAAAAGCATTTTTATAATTTCTGCCATTTTTATTTTAGTCTTATATATTGTATTGCTCTTCTTACGCGCTTTTGAACTTAAAGGATTCTAGCCCTGTATTTTATCAACATTGTTGATTATTATTATTATTATTATTATTATTATTATTATTATTATTATTATTATTATTATTATTATTATTATTATTATTATTATTATTATTATTATTATAGAGCAGTCGGTTTCTCTATTACTTATCCACTGGATAGCCGATAAGTTGAACCAGGGACTACAAGGATCAAATTGAATTAGTGGCCAGGACAGGTCTTGAATGCGGTATCTTCGGTTCTCAAGGCAAGCGCCATAATCACTAGGTCGCACTGTCTCCCACCTCTGAGGGATGAGTTACAGTCGATCTCAACCAATGGACCCATTACATATGGCTGTGGTGTTGTACTCCAACATCAAACATGGCCCATATAGCGGCTGCCAGAGGCGCCTTGTGTACGCTTTCGGCCCAATGTCGTGAGCCGCCTATTGGCCGCGAAAAACCCCCTATGGGGAGCGGTCAAATAAGTATACGATGTATAAGGAAACGGTACTGCTAGCATCAAGGCAGTTTGAAAGAAGAACACCTCACTCAATCGACGTCTATCACTCAAAAGTGCCTAGATTCTTAGGTGCTAAAGAAATTATAACTAGAATCCTGGACAAAATTCCTTGGGAGAGTCGTACAAAACTCGTAATTGTCGAGTGAAGTTCCCCCTCCCCACCCTATACAATATTGAAAGTCTGAAGAAACTACGGGTGTAAGTTTACAACATTATGGGTGGGGTGGGGGAGGGGCTGGGCAGGGGCTGGGCACTAACAGTTCGAATCTCGCGTGGCTGCTTGCTTCGCGTGTGTGAAAGCAGTTACAAGTGCAAATGTGTCCGAAGAAATTTGTCCATGATTGTAGTCATGATGAAGACAAGCGAATCCAACTGTTGTAAGCCAAATGAACAGACCTGTGAAGGATATAAGGAAGGACTGGCAAGTTCGGCATTTTCACATGTTCTTCAATATTATTAATACAGCTCAGCTCTGTACCAGCATTGCAAGCCATCAAAGCGTAAACGCTTTCTGTATAAAAAGGACAAAAGGTGTTAAAACTACCTAAATTCTGATTCCATCGACTGCTTACCTCAATTGAAACATTATTTGATCAGGCCCTGGCCGTGAGATAAACCTCTAGTTTAACCCACCCCCCCAAGAAGTCCTTCAGCAATATACAGTACTTACCTCCACTTTGCCAATTGGAAGGTGAATACCCACTACAACAGAAAAGTAAAGACAAAACTCATAAACAATGTTATGACTGACTTTGTACAGGTATCTTAACAATGATGACAGCATGAATTGTTAATCGGGTTTAAGGACAACTTACGATACTACTTCTAGAACCGAACCATCCTCCAAAATGGAAGCTATTAAGCTTAACGTTACAACTCCAAACTAACAAGCGGGGAAAAGAGAGCCCCCGCTAGCTCCTTCCTTCCACGCGCCACTCCGAGAGCTTGCTCGCAGGGCTCGGGTTAGGGTTCTGTTTAGGGTGAGGGCTAAGAACCCGAGTTTGAGTCTTGAAATTTTCGGACTCTTTTTTTCCTCCAGTTTTTCTTTTATAAATGTTTTTTTTTCCTTTTTTGTCTTAATTTTTGTTAATATTTTTTCTTAGTTTGTTTCTTTTAATTTTCTTTGAAGTGAAGTGTGTAGTCGACCGTTATAAATGGCATCGACCGTTTCAAATGGCAACGACCGTTCTGAGAAATGGCAACGACCGTTTCAAATGGCAACGACCGTTTACGAAAGGGAAATTTGCGGCAGAGACGCTAATGATCCCATTCTTTGTGAAATTTGGAATTTTCAAAGCATCTTAATTGCTAAGAGATTATGCGTGGTATATCGCATTCACATTTTCAGAGATAGCTCATTGTGCAATTCACGTTCAATATTCAGTACTTCATTCTCGGCTGACTGATTAGAAAACGATAACCTTGTGACAAGGAGGCAAAAAATGGAAACAGAGATTCCCCTATAGGGTACTGATTGTAGACTCGTGTTCATGATTTCCCTAAATGCTAGTGTGTGATGTACAGATAGGTACATGACTGTATAAGGAAAATACGCCCTCTATCAAGTTCTTATACTTCTTCATTATTTCCATGTATATCTTGCGTTTCTCAGTTGTTCCAAGGGTGGAAAGCGCTATCCACTGGATAACTCAATTGGTTTTTCTAGTGTTTATCCGCTGGATAGTGATTTATCCTGTGGATAGCGTTATCTACCTTTTGAACAACAGAGGCCTGAAGGTATGGGTGTTTAAGGTAGCAACGTTTGGGGTGTTTTACATTTCCAAGCACCAATGTCGATTTGTAAATAGTTGATCGCACATCATAAAGGTGACATGTACACTGTAATGTGTCTGACCTGATAGGAAGGATTTCCAGCTCACCGCTGGAGGATGGTCCATAATAAGCACTGCTTGCAATGAAAGTTGAATCCTTATTGAATGATAAGCTCTTTGATTTGATCCATACATCATCTTAAGAAATTTAAACAGTACAAAGGCATTAAGTTCAAAAACAAGAATGCACGACATATTTCAAAAGAACTTTCCAAGGATTAGCGCTGCTGTTTAACCATATTTAGTGCAAATATGTATCAAGTAGCTATCGTACCCTTTGAGTATACAGAGGAATGTTCTTTTCGAGGAAGCTCCAAATATAACCCTTTCTTGTGATCAGCATGACTTTCAAAACCACATCTCTGTCCTGTCCATTTCTACAATAAAATAAAACAATCAAAACAATAATGCACATAATTGTGCAGTTTTAGCAGAACGTCTTGCCAAAACTGCTTCAGCTGTACCTAAAACTCAGGAATCCTGCTTTCTTTCAGGCCTTGCTGTTTAAGGGTCAAAGGTTAGAGAGACTGACACTGTGTACTGTGTCACTCTCAACACACACACTTGATGAAATTAATGTTCTTTCCTTCTGGGGTTAGTTATGACGATTTCATTTGAGTGCATGAAGAGTGAAATCTTCAATGAATTACTAAACTTCTCTACAGCAGTTAAACTCTACTCGGTTGCGCTCTTGTTTATGTGGTTTGAAAAATGGAGCTCAACAATTGTGGTAGTTTTACCTTCCTTTTTGAGCCAAAAATTCTGCCTTTGCCAGAGTCGGCGTATTTCCTTGTGAGACGACAGCCACAATAAAAGGCAACATTCTGACGAGAAAAATAAGACGCAAACTAATGACTGTCTCTTGTAATCAAATTAATCCACACTAACTCGCAAAATACTTCGAATGAGCAACAGAGAGTAAATCTAGTAGAATGGAATGAAATGAGTAGTAATGGAGAGTGGATTTTCCAAGGGCGTTCAGTGTCAAAGTAAAGCAAACAAGCTTTGAAAAAGTTACCAGTACTTAAACAAATATAAAGGTATTTACAAAGATCATCGAACACACTTTGTACGAGTTCTGCCAAAAGATGACGAAACTCCTTCGGAGTACTGTATGTGACCAGGTGTTCATCCTCGTAATTCTTCGTCTCCTGCATTCAAAGTTTGTGGTTTTTTTAAAACCATGGCCTCGTGAACTAAGAAAACGGCTGGCTCAAGGAATAAGAGTCCAAGCGTCTTTCAAGCTGCTAGAATAAACCGTTGACTGGTGTTCATGCCAAGCACGTTCAACCTTAAGACAAGTGTAAAGTGATGGAAGCCATTATCAAGCCTCTTTAAGCATATTACTGAAGCCGTGCTTACATTGCTTCTCAGAAAGGCCATGAGGTTCTCAGGAGATGATAGCATCATTTTGTGTGCAGTTTCCCTGGGTCCATTCGCGTCACCTGCTTGGTATTCATCAACCCACTTGAAGAACTGAAATAGATTAAGGCACAGTAAAAACCAACATTTTAAAGGGCTTTTCATTCTATTTAGGACAACAATAGGAATTTAAAATTAACACAACCTGATTTATTCTCAACCACTCTTTTCTTTCCTGCATCACAATCACTTACCGATTCTAGCGATTTTCAAATTGAGTTACATTTTGCTTTCCGAATGCCTTCATGGAATTTTCAGTTACCGTTATTGTCAATACTACATATATTCTTCATGTATGTATTCCAACGCCCAGTTTAACAGTCATCCGAGAGTAGCATTGTGCCACTAATTCAAGGCAAGGAAAACTTGAAAACAAAACAAATTGGGACTTTTTCATCTTCTTCCCTTTCTTGTTGTTTCTATAAAGGCAAAGCAAACCCTCGGCATTTGCCATCAGCGGTGCTGCAAATTGCAGTAATGTTCCTCTTAAGACAGGTACAAAAGTTGGACCGGTGTCCTAGCGAATTTGGGCCCCCCAGCTTTCGACCCTCGAAATCCGCTAGCGGGTTTGGACCCTCGGGGAACTACATCTGCTAGCGGATTTAGTGCCCCCTCGCGGATTTGGATCCCCATTACGACTGATTTGACTGTTTATCGAGGCAGAGTTAGATTTTGCATTGTGGAAACTGACCAATACCATAAAGCAAAAAACTTCGAGAGAAAGACTTAGATCAGTTAATTTTTCACTGAAGGTTCTTAAAGCATTCGCAGCGACATCTCGGAAAGTAGATGCGAATTTTAACTCCTTTCTGACAGAAGGTTATTAAATCACGCACCAGGAACTCATTGACTTGTCGTGTTATTTTTCTAATAAGGACAAAAAGCAAAGTCATACTTGAGCTTCACTTAAAGTTGTTTAAAGCACGCGCTGTGGCCTTTTCTCAAAGCATTGTTTCTTTCATATTTCTTTTTCTTCCATTTGATAGTTTGAATGGGCGGCACTTTTTGAAGTGACACCTCTTGGTTGGAAAAACGCATTGTTAGAAGTTTACTTGATTACAAGGCTTCAGAAGATTTTACCTTCTTTTATTACCAAACTTTTCCGGTCATTAATTCTCGTATTAATTTTCAATAAGGAGAAAAAGCAAAGTTAGACTTGAGTTTCGGTAAAAGTTTTTACAACTAAAAACAATTTACAAAGGAATTTTATTAAGTTAATCAAACGAACGCTTATTTTCAGGGGGTCCAAATCCGCTGTGACACCGGATCAACTTGGATCGTTCACCTCGGATTGACGTAAAAAAAAAAAAAGATAAGGTCTCGAAAAAATTACCCTGGCACTAATCATTAAGCTAACCTTGGTGAAATCGGGGCAAACGTCGAGTAGTTTTGTCTTAAAAAACCGTTTTTCGGTCGATCCGAGGTGAGGGATCAGAGTTGATGCGGTCCGACTTTTGTACCCGGCCCCTCTTAAGCATCAAGAATGTTTCAAGGGTGTAGCAAAGTTGCTAAGAGGGTGGGAAAGGTTGGTTACCGCACATTTAACAGCACGAGTTTGGAAAAAGTCTTGATCCAGGTAACGTTTTTGGCAGTATACCTTTGAAGAGGTTGACGTTGTGAAAAATGCGGCACTTTTAAATGCATGGCCGCAAAAACATTTATGTAGCAGACTACTATCTGTAATTCATCTCTAAAACTTTCTCTAAACTTCAGTCACAATGGTAACAGAAATTGCGTTGACTGTCTAACCTTGCACTGTGCTTGTCCTGTTTCTGGGCAGCTGTAGAATAATCGTCCCTGTAACAAAAAAAACAAATGAAACAAGCACAACAGCTTTGTTTATGTACGATCCCAGATCCTACGCCGTTTCTAATCTTTAATAAATACAAGCAAAGAAGGCAAGGAAGATATAGGGTTTTGTGATTTATAATTAGTGTATAACTTATATCAAACATCAGCTACATGTATTTTCTTTCGATTTGCGTCTGTGGAAGATGAGAGTTAACTTGTGCTTTTCCTTTAACCAAGTGATGCTGCAGTCATACCAGTCTCCTCCCAAAAGTTGAAAAAAATGGATAAGAGAGTATGATGCTAATGCACGCACTGCACGTGCCACCAACAAAGGAATTTCTACTTTGCAGAGCTTAATTTAATGCAAGACTTCATCTGCTTGTTGATACACCTTAGTATCTTTCAGAGAAGCCCAATCATAAAATTAGTTAAGCCCTCAATACTCAATACTCAGTTTGGCAACAGGCGAACAGGCTTGAATGGGACTCAAACCTATTACTGTGTGCTCAAGCTATCAAACCATCTCGGAGTATGTCAATTGAGATTCTTTCAGCAACATGTAAAGTGTATGAGAAAATACATGGGATAATGGCTGCGGCCGCACTTGGGTACTTCACCGGGTTATATCAAATTAGTTAATTGATATAAACTGGTTTAAACAAGTTATGAATGCGGCCGCGTCTCTTTGGTGTTAGGGAGCTTTAGCAACGACAACGGCGACGGCAATGGAGTAGTTGCGAAGTGATTACAATTTCGCGAATGGTCCTTATTGGAGTTGAGCCTGCAGGCACATTTTCTTTTGTTTAAAACTACATGCAAAAGAGGCTTAAGGGTCGATTCTATACAAAATGACCCCCTTTAGCCTCGTCCATGTGGCAAAACCGCTGATAACTCGACAATCCGCCAATTTCTTCAAACCAGGCTGATTTCGAGGGTACACCTAAACTTGAGGACAATTTCCACGGCGATGAATAAGGTTCTCTCTTCTATGCAAAATTAGCAGCATGTTACACAAAGCAGCGATAGAAACCAGCATAGACTCCATCAGATGATACAAGGACCGTCCAAGCCGAGAAAGCGTTGTAATTAGCGTATAAAGAAGAAAAGTAGAGCAACTGATAACATGATCTCTCATGTCCGCCATTGTTCATGTTATTAGGTCGTATCACTTGTGTTAAACCTTTCAAGTCCTGCAAGTCCAGCCACTGTTAAAAGGTTAAATTTGATTTCAAGTCAATTTGTTTTAAACTAGGTCAGTTTGTTTCAACCTGGGTTAAATGGTTTTAACCTAGGTTGAAATTGAAAGAAGTAAAGATCAACGAAAATCCAACAGTTATTAAAAAGTATGTGTATAGAGTGGTTTTCAATTGAGTGTCGAAAGTAATTAGCGAATTGCTTTGGTTTATGATTACTTCACTCAGTGATTGGTTCAAGGTTCTCGCACCACTTTTTCAACCAATCAGGAGTAAACCAAAACCAATCGTGGCTCGCGCGTGCACATTTCCCCGCGCTTTGTGTCGGCTACGTGTACCGTAATTACTTCGAGTTTTGACTGGTTTACTGGATTGTCTCCATCGTTTTTGATTGGCCAAAGTAATTACTTTGGTTTTGGTTTTACGACACTCAATTGAAAATCGCTCTATTTGTAAGTAAATTGGTCCTGGAAATAAGTGGATGAATTTAGCTTAAATTTCTCATGAGTTACATGTAGTTATAAAAAGCCAATGGTTGTCAAGTCTAAGCACTGATTTTAATTGGTTAGCATTAAGGTTGGAGTTAGGCACACTGTGCATGATAACTGATTATGCTATCCAATGGATAGTGATTTATCCGGTGGATAGCGTTATCCACCTTTTGAACAACTGAGGCCAGATGATTAACCAGACACAGGCTTACAGTACAACACTTGCCTTGTTGGGACCCTCCTTCCTTACTGCCCTCAAACGCGCCTGACCTAATTCATACAATACTAGTGCATTAAAATCATCGTAAGCAACAAACAATTTATTTTATTGACACAAACAAAAAAAATTAGACTGTAGTAATACACTTGGGATATTAAGGAGCACGGTTACAGCAGTGATGACAGAACTCACTGGCCACCATGTGGCCACATTACTGTATAAACGGGATTGTATGACTGTGCTCCTCATGACGTCTTTTGATTCTTACTATTAGTTAAGCAATTTTGGAAACTTGTTGAAAACTTTAAGAAAACATGTGGAAACATCGCAACTAAACAACCCCAAAATTGACTTGATTGGTCCAGGACGTGTACGGCAACTTTTGCGACGATTTTGACAACCACATATAATTATACTGAGAGAAAAAAAACAAAATACGTTTAGTGGCTCACTTTAGACATACTTAATTAAATATGATTTATACAAGGAAAGGTTATTACCATGAGAGCAACTGGGACCATCTGATCTCTGGTTATCGCCTGCAGGGACAAAAACTCAACTAAGGTTCACATACTCTAATCAAAACAACACGAATGGATTACAATCATACCACGGCACTCATGATTGTAAAACAATTCCGAAAACTCATTAACAATTAATGCATCTATGGGGTTAGGTTTATATCAATAACACCTCCTCCATATTACTATGTGGTGTTTTATCTGATATAAAGTCACTTCACGTGACATAGCTTGTTTTTCTTTTACCCTAGGGTATGCTAATGTTCTCCTCTCACAATTTGAACCTTCGTTCCGACTCCCGAGGAACACCCATTTCGTGGAATGTTTTTTAAGCTGTTCAAAAACCTCGCAGGACGTGTTTCACCGATCTAAAAGCACATAACTTGTGTTCTTAAATCCAATAAAACACTGCTACTCGTTTTTTAAACATTACTGTAGGGCCACATTGTTTCTCAGACATTTGAAATCTCATCTTCACGAATTAACGGGGGAGGGGGGAAACCCCATATAAAAAGGGGAGGGATGCTTGTCGTCTGTCTTAGGGGTGTAAATTTCGCATTTTGGTCTCACTTAGGGTGTTCTGGGCAAAACTCCATCATATGTAGCTGTGAAGGTCTCCTTAGGGATTGCGCACGAAGAAATATAAAATTGTACATTTACTTTATGGGTCAAAAAAAGCCTGGGCCACGCCCAGATTGGTCTCCTTTTTGTATGGGATTTCCCCCCGGGGATCAACCTTTGTGCTTCTTTTACAGCACAAAAACTCATGTGGCAAAGATATACAGCAAGGTACAACTCTGTTCTTCCTGACACATTCTTTTAAGTTGGAGTTACTTTTTGTCAGTGAGGGGAATGTAAAGTACAGCCCGTACGAGATCTTTGATAAAAGCAATAGATACAGGGAATGATCGAAGGAAAGCCAGAATAGCCCTTTTTACGCTTAGTTTACAATGTAATCTAGCATGTATGTGTGGCAATTTCGGGCTATTTTGCAGTTTTAAACCGAAATTGCCTCGCACCCACGTTAGATTACATTGTAATGCAAATGAGAAAAACTAACTGTGAAAAGGGCTATTTACTGATTAAAGAATTAATTCTTTTGAAAAAATGGACAACAACTAAATTGATGCAAAAACGATTAACTAGTTTACGTAATCTTCTCTGAGCTTCTGTAGAAAAGGAACCTAGGATTGAACTTGGTCACCATTAGTTGAGGGGGTCTGGACTCTAGTAATATACTGATAGTACCTTCTCAATTAGATGTGAAGGGAAAAGGTTTTTACGGAAAATGAAAGTGAGGTTCTTAAAGTGCTACTGTGATCAAATTTTTATACCTTGAGTTTTTTGGTTTATCCCATAGAGTACCATGAAACATTAAAAACGCTGTTTACCGTTTGGAAATATCTGCATTGGTTCCGGAGATATTTAAGTTTGAAAAATGTGTTAAATATGCAAATGAGAAGGCTGATGACGTCATTCACCCAACCCAATAGAACATCAAGAATATACATAGAGCTATCTCGGTCAATTTGCAACAGAGACCATTGAAACTTGGTGAGCTAATAGTTCTAAAGGCAACACACCTACGACTGTAAAGAAATTGGTTCCCATGGCAACTCACTCTTTTCCAGTCCCCTCCAACCTGATTTCAATATTTTAGTGATCTCAGGCTAGAAATGCATTTACCAAGGCCACAAACTCGACCTAACATGTTTATATGCTGGCAGGATGATGCAGATGAGGCACCATTTGCAAATATCAAAACAGAACGCCAAAGGTGGTCTGCAAAGCTTTTAATATCAGGGAGGTCTGGAACCCAGTATGTTGCCATGGTAACAAAAATGGTATGCTCATATTGTGGAACACATCTACTAGAATCTTAGTACAAAGAACCAAGTATTTCTGATACAAATTGGCTGAGATATCTTTCTCCATCATACTTGATCAAAATTTGGTTGGGTTTATGACGTCATCACTTGGCTAATTTGCATATTAAAAAGACTTGAATATCTCCAGAACAAAAAGAGATATTTGAAAATGGTAAACAGCATTCTTCTTCTCGTACAGACTACGTGTTTATGTGCCAAAATGGCTTAGATAGGGAAGATGCAAATTTCGTCGCAGTAGCACTTTAATGTCATTGTGAAAGCCCGCCCAAGTGTTATTGATTTTAAAGGTTCTATCAACAAGCGTTCTAACAAGGCTAATTTTGTAAGATGGAGCAGTAAAACTGTAAATTTTTTCTTGCAAAAAACCGTGGTTGTAGGACCTTGTGAATGGTTATGAAAGAAGACATCCAAATTCGCATTGTAACAAACACTTGCAACTGAAGATGATCGATCGAAACATGTCTTGTAAACTCACAGTTGTTGTACACTTTTTACGAATACTAGTTTGTCTGCTTTTATCCAGACCAATTCTTTCTACATGTACCGTATTTCAGAAAGATATAATTCAATTTAGAGGTGGAAACTGAGAATAAAAATTAACTCACACCAAACAAGTAAACTTTCAAGGGTGACAATCTTAAGTTGTGTTATATCACTGCATGAGTTGTTCCCAAGCTTCACCTCTCTCAACAATAATTTTAATACACACACGGACAAACTGAGATTTCCTTAGAGAGGTGTCTGTAAAACCTTGGCTAACCATTGCAACATTGTTAGCCAAATGTATCTCCAACATTGGAGAACCTTCGGTTGGAATCCATACTACTTGAAGAGCTCTGTGAGAAGGATATGGCAAAAAAGGTTGGCTCAAGGCTCAACACTAAACAACATTGTTGGAAAGCCAACTTCAAAATCTAACACAGCTGTTTGTAGTATTGTAAGTGTTAGTATTTGCAAGGAAATTAATGTTAGTACTGCAAATAATGTAATTTTGTAAGTAAGCATTTGTATTGTAAGCTATATTGGTATTTTAATTCATAGTTCATATGTTCATTTACCCTAGGATTTTAGAGTAGCTTGGTGTTGCTAGTATCTCCAAGCATTTACCCTCCCAACCACGACAGACCACAGAAGACAGACCACAACACCGGGAACTACAAATGTACATGCCCTACTCTTTGCGACAAGTGTGTGGGTTCTTTTACGTCCCACAGGATTATGAACATTGACGGGTTGTGAGACGGGGCCTAAGGTTTATCGCCTTTATCTGAGAAGACTTGAAATTCTCACCATTTGTGGATGTCATCACGAAGGCAGCACTTTCTCCTCAGTTACTTTAAGAGTGTTGGTCCAGCTGGCGTGGTGTGTGGTAGCTAAAGCTAGTATTGTAAGTAATGCCAGTAGTGTAATAGGTAAAAAACAAACAAACGTTGCTGTCCTTGATGTCTCCAACATAGGATACTATGACATGTTGGCCAAGAACAAGACCTTTAGATAATCGGCATTGTTCAAACCCACTTCAGACAAGTTTGCACTGTCTCACAAATACTACCATGCAAATATCCTGAATAGATGAAACCAATGTTGAATCACAATCAGTTTTAAAATACCTTGTTCATGAGTGCCAAAGCCTGATACGTCAACTTTCTGAAGGCAACCATGATAAGCTTGAGCCAGCTCAAACAACACAATATTCAGGTGTTCTATGAAAAGAAAATAAATGATTTGAAAAACCCATCTCTAAAATGCATCTATATTAAGGTGGCTCAAACCAGTTTCAACACTTTCAAGGGACCTTGTTATTAGAAGGACTGACACTACAACACTTTGTCACGTAACAGCAATGTTATGGTACCATGTGAAACGTCAATTATTGCTATTAAAACAAGATGGAGTCATTCTTATGATGTAAAACGTTACCATGACAACAGGAAAGGCTTGCAAAAACACCCTATATTTTGACTCTAGTTGCTCATATCTGAAAAACGAACTGGGTGACCATTAGTTGAGGGGGTCTGAACTCTAGTAATATACTGATTTTAAAGATACCTTCTCAATTAGATGTGAAGGAAAAAGCCGGGTTTTTACGTCAAATAAAAGTGAGGTTCTTAACGTCATTGTGAAAGCCCGCCCAAGTGTTGTTGATTTTAAAGGTTCTATCAACAAGTGTTCTAACCAGTTTCAACACTTTCAAGAGACCTTGTTATTAGAAGGACTGACACTACAACACTTTGTCACGTAACAGCAATGTTATGGTACCATGTGAAACATCAATTATTACTAAACAAGATAGAGTCCTTCTTATGATGTAAAACGTTACCATGACAACAGGAAAGGCTTGAAAAACACCCTATATTTTGACTCTAGTAGCTCATATCTGAAAAACGAACTGGGTGACCCCAATTTTTTATTGCACAAAAGTAATCTGCAGGCCAAGATGAAACTCTCTGCAAAGTTTAAAAAAACTCTGTTGAGCAGATTCAAAGTTACCTTAAATTTGCAATTATTTAAGGTGGCTCTAAATCTGCTCCACAGAATTTTTTTAAACTTTGCAGAAAGTTACATTCTGATATGCTGATTATATTTCAGAAATAAAAAATGGGGGTCACCGAGTTTGTTTTTGGGATATGAGCAGCTTAAGCTAAAATTTGCAAGGCTTTGCCTGTTGCCTGTTTACGTCACAGAAATGACCGAATCTTTTTCAGCAACAGCTGGTGTTTGATATGGTATCATAACATTGCTGTTAAGTGATAAAGTGTTGTAGTGTCAATCCTTCTGATAAGAATGTTTCTTTCAAGTGTTGAAACTGGTTTGAGCCACCTTAAAAGGATATCTAGATGATTCAGAACATTGGGTATCTGCAAGTTTGTAAGGGACTAACAATCTGTTTGAAGTCTAGCACCAGGTCCTCAAATTAAAATGAATACCAGGCTCCCTACCACATTAAATGTAAATTGCACATGGTATGATTTATTGGCAGGATAAAAATTATTTCAGGGTCCCTGACATGCCATACTTCAAACCAAGAAATATTATAATGTTAAATGTATTTTCCAGCACTTGGAACCTTTTTTTTTTACCCATATCATATAATTCAAACAAGGATTGTTTGAATTATATGATAATTATATGATACCGTAATTGGTATTAATACAAGAAAAATTAAATGGCCAGGAGAGGTGACAGAAACCGTAGGGCTTATGAAGGATCAGGTTTCGTATTAACAAGTCATACTTAGATTAACATACATGTACTATATTTAGGATGACAGCTATGAAGAAATTAATACTTATTAATTAACCCATTGATCCCTGGGAGCAAGACAGATTTAACAGATTTTACTCTGTCTAATGCCAGACAATTTCACTTGACAACTGGGGGCATCCAAAGGGCACCTGATCAGTCAATGCATTAACCAGTAAAAAAACTATGTCCCCTCCAACAACCCATTGACCCTTGGGAGTATTAGACTTAACAGAATTTCCTCTGTCTAATATCAGATGATTTTAATTGTCAACTGGGGGCATCCTAGGGCACCTGAGGGAGGAGTCAATGGGTTAACCAGTCAAACACTTTGTCCCCTTCATTAACCCATTCACCAATGGGAGTGAGACATACATTGTAACAGATTTACTCTTTCTAACCCCAGACTATTAATTCTGATCAGGAAACAACCTGTAAAATGTTCTGCGGTCCCCAGGGATGCATTAATGCATTGCGAGCTCCTTCGATAAATAGACGAGACCGTGTGGTTTTGGTCGAGACTTATCAAGGTCTGCCCCACCCACCTTCCCTGGTGTTGGTTGAGGTAACTCCGCTTACCCCTACAGCTATCCTCGCTGTCTACCTCTTATCACTGCAATCCGCAGATCTCCTTCCCATAACTTAGTTTCACAATGTGTTCATATTGTTAGACAGTGAGGATAAAGTACAATTTTATTTGTAAACTGGGGTCATCCTGGGGCACCTGAGGAGTGAATGGGTTATTAGTAACAGAACAAGAACCAAAATATTTAGGCTTGTGAGTAAAAAAATTTTGGACCTTAGTACAATAGGGAAAGTTGTCTGATATACATGTACAGCTTCTACAGAGTGGCAAATAGAAGGAATGAGCATAATATGGCTATGGATTTGATTGTCCTTAAAAACGTTATTAAATTTGGGAGGGAGTGTAGAGTTCCTGAACATGAACAGACTTGGACTAGTTAAGAGCGGGCAGAGCTGTATTGATTGTTAGAGAGCCTATTCAAGGGCACCCCTTATCATCAATGGAGTGCTTACGTAGGGCTACATGGTATACACACCTCTTAAAGCAGCCTTGAACACCTGCCTATATTGCATAACATTCTCAAATGTCACAGGCACAGTGACATGACGAGTTGGTGTGATAGCACCATCACATTCCCCTGCTGATGAAAAGGACAACTCACCAGCCATGCTACGCTGTTAAAAGGAAAATACAGTTGACACAAATGCAAAGAACAACGTAAGTTAGAGTGTAAAACACCTTCACTTCAAATAATTGAATATCCTTTCTGAAAAAAGTATGGTACATGAGGGTTTATGCTGAAATTTCAGGGGTATTCAAGATGTTTTCAAGGAGTGTTTGTAAGAAGATTTCCATGCCATACAATGTACATTGTGTTTCTGATCAGTGTTTTCTTTGCTGAAAAAGACTACCTTAACAATCTTTCCCATGTCCTGCAAGTTAACTGCATGCACGGCCATTTTAATTTTTGCATTTTGTCAAATAAATTTGGGCTTAATTTGTGAAATGTCTCTTTAACTTAGTATGATGCAATCTCAACAATTTTCACCCAAGCAAAAGTTCAAGGAGTTTTCAAGCAGTTTTCCACCAAATCCTTATTTTCAAGGGCTTTTCATGCACCCTTTAAGTCCAAAATTAAATTCCAGGGCTTTTCAAGGACTTCAAGGGGTAGCACGAACCCTAAGTACAAACCCCTGCCTATTGAAAGACAGGTAGCAACTAGGTATACTGCATCCCTGCAGAACTAAACTGCGATGGCACTAAAGGTAGCTGCACAAAATTACAGTTGTCTTATCCACTTGGTTTTATACCTGGTGGTATAAACATCAGTAGCTTAGGGCTATAAGACGGTAATCAATCACATAAACTGTACATAGAAAAGACCAGTCCATGCACTCACCTCTCCAGAGATGGCCTCAGCCATAGAACTCAGTGCTTTGAGTGGCTTGTGAACACGAGACTCCTGTCGCACATGAGACCATACATGATGATTCTTCGACAAGTTACGTGTTAACCCCACTCCCCTGAAATCAATGCGCTGACATGAATCAATTTCCAAAGAATAATCCTTGTGTTTGTCACCACCGTTTTTATCAACTGTTACAGTAGGTCTTCCATTCCCACTTTTGGCAGTTGCTTCATGGAAGGCAGTGGACCGTGCTTCGTTCTCAGGGTCATCCTGACCTTCAGTTGGATTAGAGAGTAAGGGAGCTCTTCTGCACTGTAAACAACAATAATTTTTATTACAATCCAAGGTAAATAAACTTCACAAACAAAACTAATGCCAGCTTCAAATGCACCTTTCATAGACCTTGTGGCAGTCTTCCTTTTGGCATCACCACGATGATCTGCTATCCTGTACTATCACTACGTGCACCTTAAGGACGGTGCCTACTATTGTTATTGCGCATACTGTATGTTCTGTGCATCTCGAGATACTTGGATATCCTATCAGTGATGCTTACTAATACAGGGATATTTTTGTGTGGTTTAAAACTATCCGGAGAAAGTAGATCTTAGTAAGTACTCTTGGTATCCAAAAAGAAAATTGGGGGTAACCATGCATTTTTGAGAGATAATTAAGCTTAAATTTGAGAAAGAACGCCATAAATTGTTTTGTACTTTAAAGCTTTTTACAAATATTCTTCATGAATTATCTTTGAAAAATGCGTGGTTACCCCCAATTTTCTTTTTGGATTTCAGTAACACTGAAGGCACCGTCCTTAAACACAAAACAATAATTAATACTGTATCTGACGTATCAGATTGACACACACGCACTGACACAGAACCAATCTCATCTCCAGAGTCTGCTTTTCTTTTGGTCAGCACCAAGAACACGGACTCGCAGATTTCGGGCTCATCTGCGCACGCTCAGAAATTTTAAACAACAGTGCTTGGTTGTCAACAGTTACAAAAATGGACCTTCACTACCACTGCATATAAATTGGAAGTGGCCAGAGTCTGTGTTCTTGGTGCTGACCAAAAGAAAAGTGGACTCTGGGGATGAGATTGACACAGAACATGTGCACTTTCTAACACTTTCACACTTAGCCATAAAAGATGTGTGCTGTATTATTTTATAAAATAATAATAGGATAGTATGCGCACTCTCATTGGTCAATAGCTGTGTTTAGATGAGAGTATGTAAACACGGCTGTGACATCAGATGACTTTTGATTGGTTATGTGTTGTCAGACATGCTCATTTTGATTCGCTGGTAGGAAATATGAGCGCATGTATCAAGAAAATCCGTTTCAATCAAGAAGTAAAAAAAACCAGGATTTCCTTCACTTGCCGAAATTATTTTTGAGGAATATTTTATAAAAGCGATAGACGCCTTTTTCTGTGTTTACATAGCCCCATCTAAACACTCAGGAAGTTGTGAGAATTCAAGACAGTTATGCAAACCCTCAACTGTGTCTCAGGTTTGCATAACTGTCTCAAATTCTTTCAACTCCCCCCTCATGTTTAGATGAGGCTATGTAAACACAGAAAAAGTCCGCTATTACTTTAAATAAAATGCACAAATGATCCAAGATCGGACATGTTGTTTTTGAGCACTTAGATTAAATTATTTTACTCTCAGTTAAGACTAGAGGCATCACAAAATTTTAAAATTTACTGCAAGAACATGATTACCTAATATGCAATGCTTACACCAATATGGTACACCATGAATATCCCACTTGTAATAGACACTCACTTGAAAAATGAAAGCCTCCTTATTTTTCACCATATCACAAAAGCATTGAAGCTCACCAAAGTACCCGCAAATTAGCATTCAATTAATACAGTATTGTTAGCATAATCAAATAATCACAAACATCAAGAGCTCACCAGCTGTGGAACTCTTTGAACAAAACCAGTCTGCGTCTGGGGGCACATCTGCTCTGGCACTTGGCTACTATTTATATTTCCTTCTGTTGATGACAAAGCTATGCTGTAACTGGTAGGAAATCCCTCTACCATGAGTGAGCAAGGAGAAACTTGATTTGAGTCTTGCCACTCATTTAGGCCAAACAACGGACCTTTCTGAGCACTTGATGATGCTAAATCAGAAAAAAATAACACAAAAACATAATATTATATGGGAAGGAAGGGAAATGAGGATGATTTTACTTTTGATAGCACTAAGAGGGCAACAAATTGTCAGAGCTCCAGCATTTAAAATTATTGTTTATAGAGGATGTAAATTTTCTAAATAACTTCAAAAGAAATTTACGATTTTCAACACAAAATTGCCACAGATCACCAAGAACTAGCAGAGCAGAAATAACTAGGTAAAGGAAAAAATCTTCATTGGGAGACTGGACAGTGTGGAAAAACTTGCAAATTGGAAAGGTTATACATGTACGAAAATAATTAAATACATGCACGCTTATTTTTGTCCACGGGCGTGTAGTATTACCAAAACCAAAATAAGTTGCAAATGAATTGAATTGCTTGCTCAAGTTCTTATGTGTATTGAAGAGACATATCCCTAAAAGATGCTTAATTATATTGGGTCTTACACACAACACTGCTTTGAAGTACGAAAGTGAGAAGAAACTTGATGAGAAAGGCTTATACTAGAGGTCTTCTCTTATTTTTGTACCAGCCTTTGGCAGCAGTTATCAATTGCTTGTAGCTGGTAAGTTATAGTGTTGTAAAAAATGTTTACATTTTTGGAAGTAATATTAATTTAGTAATAAGTCATGCCACAGCTGTAGTAATGATACATGTAAGTAATGATAGTGTTTGCAATAAGAAAAAAAAAGCCTGAGCCCAAAGCTTTTTCATCAGTGCTTTAGTTGGTTGGTTCCTTGACTATGAAATGGAAACTCTCTAAATATCAGCTCACATGCTAGCCATGGTCAACTGTGAGTAAGCACATATACATGTAGTCAACTTGAGAACTTTATATGTTACTTCGTCATGTAGCACTGTGCTTTTATAGTTCTTTTCTTTACCTAGACTGGATTGATTATGCAGTTTCCATTGCATGGGGACCATTTGCAAAGATGACAAATTGCCAGGTGCCCTTTTGACTGTATCACTGACAACTGAACCTTTCCATGAGTGTCCTTGTCCTGTTTTCACCTGAGAAATCAAGGGTCTTGTCATTTAATTAACAATTAGCTTATGAACACTGTACCTGCTGAGATAGTCTAGCAACCATTATCAACAGAGTTCCAACTGAGGAACCAAATGCTGCAAGCAATCAAGGGAGAGCTGAGTACTCCCACAGATCAACAATTACTGTATTTGTAAGCATTAAAAGCAATTTGACAGTTTACAAAAAAATAAAGCAAAAAGCAAGCAAACCATAATTATTTCTACCCAATCTACTGTACACTAGATACTTGGACCACTGCATATTCTATTTGATTGTTCAGGATTGGTTGCATTATTGCTTACAGTATTATATATTGCCTGCTTCATCAAGATGATCAATCATCTCATAGTCGCAGTTCAAACACATGACATTTTGTATTCTATCTGTCCAGAACAAAAAGTCCATAGACTAAATATACATTAACACATTATTACACTTTAATACAAACCTTTGTATATAACAAAGATCGTGCAAGCTGAAATTCTTTAGGTTTGCCTGCCAAACAGACCTCTTAATCTATTATCATTTAAATTGGATGACTTAATTTGCAGAACTAATTACAGTGAGGACACTCGAACCATGAACACTTGATATTTTTTTGTACATTTTTTTATTGACTATAGAATGTGGGATCGTCCTTTTGACAAGAGTATTTAATGCTTTTACACTTACAAAATGCTATACATGTAACACTATACATCATAAGAAGAGTCTTTATTTCTTAGTCGTCGAAAAAAAAAGGTACACAAAAATGTCAAGTGTTCACGGTTCAAGTGCCCTTACTGTAAGGACAGAAAATTTAAAACAAAACAGTTATGGCATGCCTTTTACTTACTGTTTGACTGTCAGAAGGAATCACTCGTGTCAAGGTTTCATCAGTCCCAAAAGAATGGGATACAGTTGAAAGACCGCTATCCTGTAAGCTCTCATTGACATCAGCGACACATTTTGACTCACAGCAAGAGGTACTCAAACGTGCAAAATTATGGAAGTGGTTGTCAGAAACATTTGCATCAGGAGACCTCTCCAAGTCATTTGTTTCTTGCCTTTCATTTGCAGAGAAGGCAGACCAAACTTTTTTTGGAGTACAAAGTCTGGAGTGGTCTATAGGCATTCTCTGGTTATTTGCCACAAGATCTTTTAAACTCCCTCTTGCATGTGCAAGGTTTGAGGATAATGAAATGTGCTGTTGTACAAGGTCTGAATCCAAGGAATTTGCCATAGTTAGTACTTTTGGAGATTTCTGGGTGGAACAAAAATTTGATAAAGGTAGAGTAACTAAGGAAGCTTCCAGCGTTTTTGTGTCACTTTCCTTACTAACCACAGCCTGGTGTTCCTTAACTCCACTCACAAAATCACACTCGTAGTTCCACTGTTGATTTGCACTGTGATCAAACAAAGAGCGCCTTGTGTTACTTTTGTAAAAATCAGGTGAATCTGGCATCAAATTTAGATTTAGGTCCACCAAATCACTTTCCACAAGATCTGGATACCATTCACATGATTGCCCTGAAATGCTGTCTGTAAAGCTTCTGAATTCACATGCATCCTTTACTAAAAGCTTCTTATCAATTGCTTTTTCCAAGTTGGAGTGTTGAATGTTAGATCTTTCATATTCTGGAGCATGGGATGCTATATTTTTGCCTCCATAAGTACTTTTAGGCAGATGAGGACTATTTTTTGAAGAGGAGAAGAGAGCAAGGATTTCCCCAGTGGTGCGTTTACTCTCTGCAAAATCTTTGTCTTTAAGGCTTTCACTTCTTGTTGCATAGAAAGAATCTTTGATTGCAAGTCTTGGTGGGAGATGATTCTCCTTTCCTTCTGCTGATGAGGGAACAGGTAAACTAAAAAGCACTTTTTGGTGCTGCTGTTTGTGTACCATCAAGCCAAACGGCACTTTAGATTGACTCAGATTACTTTTTTTAATGCATTTGTCTTCTCCAGTAAGAGCAGTATACATATCGAAAAAGTCATTCTCATGTAGACCTCTCTTTACTGCAGAAGGCTGCAGAATGCTGCTCTCTTGTTTTGGCTGCAAAAAAACAAGGAAACAGCTGCAGTGCTTTATTATTGTTACGTAACATGTCTCATTCATTTTCTACAATCCCCATGGCAATCCCCTACCTCAACCCTTGAGTATTGGCCATATTTTTGAAACATGTGAAATGAGAAAGTCAGACCTTAATTAAATCCTTACCTTACTGAATGAATAATTTTGATTGTAGGGTTGATGACCAGGCCAGAGGTCAGGATATTGTTCACAAAGTTTTAAGTGTTTTAATTTGTGAGCTTATGTAAAATTGAGGTCCACAAGGAGTAGGGCAAATATCCAGCCATTTTGGCCAAAGTAAAGTCAGTCAATAATTTACCAGGATTTTTTATTTTGTAAAAATTGAACAGGTATATTTTTTATGTAACACAAAACGTGTAGTCATACATGTGAGCATGTTGCCTGCTGGGGCAGCTACATGTAACTGCGTGCACCACAGGATTATATCCATTACACAAACTTGCAGAGCCAGCTATATAAAAAGGTCTGGGAGTTTGCATACAACAGTAAATTATCACAGTGTATGAAAATCTGAAGAATGGTAATCCACAGATATAGGTTACTTTTAGAAGCCACAAAATTTTGAGACCAACACAAATTTGGTTGCCAAAGAATCCCACTTATGTGCAGGTTTGACCCTAATAAGATGCACGCCCAATTTTGACATCCAACACGAAGTGTCCCTTTAAGTCTAAGCATTTGCTACCTATTTTCAACAAGAAGGTAAGGATAAAGGTTAGCGTTATTTTTAGCTTTGGGTAAATGCAGCAGTTAATCTTTACTTAAAGAGCAGCATTTGGGAGACACTTTGTGACGTAAATTGTCTGCATTCTGAGACACGAGTGATGTTGAAGTTGGCGAGAAAAGCAAGGGGACACTTCGTGACGCTTATTGAAATCCGCATGCATCTATTAGGGTCAAACCTGGGCATAATTATCTCAAGAATCCTTGGATATAGTTTGATTTTAAAGCAGACCTTGAATAAAAAAAATTATTTCAGGGTCTAAAGAAAAGCATGGGCCAAAAATTGCATGTCAATCTTCTTTATAAATATTAAGCATTTCGCATTCTTTTACATCCCTATCGTCAACGTTAACTTGCAGGAGACCAGAAAATTACTGTTACCTTCTTAGCTTGTGGCTCAAGGCCTTGACTCAATGCAGGCCTTCTGTGCTTGATCAACCTTGTTGGCTGAAAATGCGAAACAGTTGGCATTTCATGTCATTTACACATACATGTATATACATTATTACATTAGAATGGACTCATCCCGCAATTTGAATTTTTGGGAATGGCCGTGACTGTATACAGCCAGGCTGTGTTATTAACCCATTGACTCTTAGGAGGGGGACTTTATACTCTGTCTAACCCTAGACAATTTTACTCATCAATGGGGGCAGTCCAGTGTGGTTCAGGTGTCAATGGGTTAAATATAGCTCTACCCTTGAGCAGTTGGTATGTGTAATTCCTGGTTTAATGACGAGAAACCAAATGCAGGCCATCAGGAGATGAAAAGTTAAAGTCAATGCATTCTTATCAACACTAACTACTTAACAATTAGACCAGTAGCCCGCAAGGGCTACGGGTCAATAGCCCATGAGACGAAGCTGAATGGGCTATTGACCCGTGGCCCTTGAGGGCGAAGGGTCTAATTGTTTTAGTATCACCCAACTAGTCGGACAGAAATGGCAATAATAAAGTTAGCAAATGCAAGTTAAAGAAATATTTATTTGGGAATTAAACGAAAGAAAGCGTCATACTTTTCGCTACTCGAGGACTATTAATAATAGTCCTCTAGTAGCGTAGCCAATCAAAATGTAAGATTTGCATTAGTCCACTAGTTGGGTGATACTAAAAAATAATATTGCAGCTGAACAGTGATAGCCTAGCTGTTCCAGGCTCCCAGATGGTAGGGAAAGAAAAAAAAAATATGTGCGGAAAATGAGTGGGGGGCTTGGGTTGAGGTGCCTCGCTTCGACCCAAGCCCCTGCTCGCTTTTCCCGCGCAGTTGTTTTCGTTTTCCCGACTATCTGGGAGCTTGGAACAGGCTAAACAGTGATGGATATGACACTGGATCTGGTGGAATGAAACATTGTCAAGGTAAAGGTATTTCTCCTTGATTAGTAATATATAAACGGAACCAAAAATTTTTTAAGTGTAATTTTTTAAAGTCTCTACAACATGGAGTAAAGACAAAAGCAAAGCAAGGATACAGAGCTGCGAACTACACAAAACAGTGAGAGAATATCCTTTGTTAAGCCGCTTGCTAGTCTTGAGGTAAAAACACAAAAACATGTACAAAAGGCAAACTGCCTCTTTCACTGAATGACAAGTTTTTTCATGGAAACCCTTGACAATGATGCAACGAGGCCCAGGTTGCTCGAAGCATGATTAGCGCTAACCAGCGTTAAATACCATGGAAAGCTATAGGTTTTGATATCTCTTAATGCATGGTTAGCACCAACCAGGCTTCGAGCAACCAGCCCCAGTCTGGTACAATTATGTGTTAACAAAATTGTGTGCATACAGCTGCAGGGTTGAATTCTAGAATACTGAATTTAAGTAATGTTTAAAAAACAAGCAGCAGTGTTTTATCGGGGTTTAAAAACACGAGGAATAGCCGAGTGTTTTTAGACCCAATAAAACATGTGCTGCTGTGACGTTTTATCAGTGTTTTGATAGGCTGTTAGGCTCATGAATTATTAATGAGTTTTTAAATATCTAGAGTGACTAGAGCAGGATTGATAAAACTAAGGACTTGTAATTGTATGCATTAGTCTGCTACACAGTGGGCCCAAGACAAGTTTGTTAGTTGATCTACTCACTGACAACTTATAATTATGATAACTACACTGTACATTGAGAGCCTGTCCATCTTTCTATCTTTGTTTTCCAACAACATGCTGAGGTTGTTCAGCGTGATATTAATTAACTTATTCACTGCTGAGAGCGAGACTTATAATACACTTTAATCTGGCTGTTACGCCAACCGATTTGACTTGCTGATTGTGATGTGCTCTAGGTGTGAATGGGTTCAAAAGCATCATTCTCAATGAAAAAGCTCCATGTCAGGCAGCTCGAGAAAAAATGGAATTTCTGACGTTCAGTCAGAAATTGCTATTCTGACGGCACGATGTAGAGGCTCGGGTATTGTCTAAGGATTCTGGGGACTATTTAAAGGTTTTGGTGGGAAATATTAATCATTCTACGTCAGTCAGTCTTAGGTTCACTTGCTTTAATTTTATATCATATATTTTATGGTTTACTCTGTTTACCTCTTCCCTGAGGTCTGGTGCCACAGCATTAGATGGGGAATACGTTTCCACAGATTTTTTGGGTGGTTTTTTAGTGGTTTTTCGTATCTGGCGTGGCACACCTTTTTCGCTTTTCATTCCTATTTTGTCTACGTCTATCCTTGTAAAGACTGTATAACTATATATATATATGTCAGGGTTGGCACTAGGATTTTTCAATCTGGGTCCTGGGACCCGCATGTTCGGCCAAATTGGGGTCCCAAGCATTTTTTGGGGGTCCCAAAATCTTGGTGACCCTCTGCGAGAAAAAGAGTATGTTTTAAATTATGGGAAAAAGAGAGTAACCAACTTGGAATTAATATTGACGCATATGCATAGGACCGGCCGACAAAGGCTTTTTCTAGAGCCGTTACATTCATTCCTGGACAAGAACTCTGTTAATGAAAGAGCACCATTTCCAAGGGTTTACGCATCACTGGTTTCCCCCCTTAGGAGCAACGAACAGTGACGCCTTTTGCTATATATTTGCGTTCAGTGACTTGCAGAGTACATTCCTCTGAAGAAGACCGCAGAAGGCGGCCAAAAATTTAGTTTTAACCTTCTTAGATGTTTTAAACCCCATTTCATAGAACTTCAATTATGATCACAGATCGCTCCAACAGTTTTACAGACAACAGAACATACTGACAAATCAAAGCAAGTTGTGTGGGTTATTTAAGTCAGTGCCTTGCGTCCTGGGACGCATTAAAATTTCGATGATGCATTTTTTGGATTTTATGTTCGTAAAAATGCACGATTTCTGCGTTAACGCGATCCCTGTATGTAGTGGGCTCTAGATGACTGACTGGCTCATCCTAAATAAACTATTTCACATTGAATGTCTTGGGTTAGTGTAGGCAGAATAGAGATTTATTCAGCTAATCCCTGCTGAATTCCAACCGTGACATCATCAAACTACTGTACACAAAAAATGTTACACAACTGTAAATGGACTTTATAATCAAATAGAAAGCAATTCCTCTAAAACTTTTTTCTTCATTGTACTAGCTTTGTGGGTATGCTCAGGTACAACTTGTACAAAATGATGTGTATAATAATATAACAATTAAAAAACCATACAAGTACTAATGCAGAATATATACCAAAAATGAATCCACAAATACCTGTCTTTTCTTAAAAGGCTGATGAACAATACTAGTAGACCCTTTGAGTAGTTTTTTCTTTCGCTCTGCGCTTACTGGCCCTGCCTGGGTGTGATCAGATGAGGGCTGATCAAGCTTTTCCTCTATAGTGATCAAGTAACGATCACTCTCCATCTGTTCACCTGGAGCTACCTGTCAATGGAGAAACATGGCTAAAGAACTAAATGTGGCAAATTTGCACAGTCATCTTCATTAAGTTTACTTCATCTGTTAGACGGAATTGAAGAACCAGGAAGAGAAAACAAAAAAAAATGCATGTTTAAGCACACTCAGTGTCTGATATTAGGTGCTTTTTTGTTAAAAACTAGTTTCCATAATGGCTGTTTTGCTCTGTATTAGTGATGTAGTCAGGGAGTTATATTTTGATGCTATAATAAAGCCAATCAGAAAACTACTTGTTCTACTGGTAATTTTGTAATGTACATAAGTATCTGCAATTATACACATAAAAGGAAAAAAAACCACAAAAGACAACTAAAAAAACAACCCATATATGCTTGAATCACAAAAAGTTTATCCAAGGGAAATAATGGGAAATATGAATTATTTTATATGGAATGGAAAGTAATAACAGCAGAAACTGACCTGGTCTTTCTGTATAAAGAGAGAATCCAGAGTCTTACTTTCCTCATCACAAAGTATTGCCTGAACAGAAACCATGTTTAAAAATCTCAGAGGGAAAAATAATACACCAACACTCTTTGATAATTATTTGAAATATATATAAAATGTAATCTAACGAAGTGCCAGAGTGATGTCCTCATCAACTGTAAGAGTGCTCAATAGTTAAACTAAAGCAGAATACAAGTGGACAGATGTAGCTGGATTAAGTGGTAAGTGGTCTTGAACACTTAATTATTGCAATAAATTTATAGCCACTGCAATATTAAAATAGCACTAAATGTTCAAGACCACTTATCCAGCTACATGTATATCTGTCCACTTGTAAAATATGTAATATATAATAATGTACTGAAACTTCTATTTCATTTTTAACAACTTTAATCATATGAAATTTGATTGACAAGTAAAATAACAATTGTCTTCCATTAGACAGACTGAAATCTGTATGTCTCACTCTCTGGAAGGAACAGGTTAAAGGGGACCAAGACATTGTTAAAGGGGACATAGTTTTTTAGTGGACCCAAATGTTGTTAAAGTGTTTAAATATTTAAGGTGCATAACTTTGACTTTCTGAATCCACTTCCTTTATAAAGGTAAATTCCCTTCAAGCTGGTGAATTAACAATTTTTGAAAAACTATAATTGAAGACTTAAAAATTAGACATTTACCTTATGCTAGACTAGTATTTTTCCTAAATACATTTTAAACATACAATTCAATATATAATACGTTGTAGTTTTTTTTCCCCTGGTTTAATTTGTTTTTAAACCACAAAGTTCAAAAATTTTGAACCAGTTTAATATTAAAGTTTTTAAACTGGTTTATTTTTATCAACTGTTTAAAAAGGGATATTCCCATTTAGGGGCAAACCGGTAGTTAAAAAACCGCAGCTTGGTTTTTTGGGGGTCTCACAAACAATGGGACATTCCTTTTCTACGTTTACCTTCTCTTACCCCTCCCTGATCACCCTGCTGCATCTATCCTACTCCACCCTTCCTTCACAGATCCGTAAAGGTCCATTTAAACAGTTTCAACGTTGATTTGACGAACATTCTCTTACCCCTCCCTGATCACCCTGCTACATCTATCCTACCCCACCCTTCCTTCACAGATCCGTAAAGGTCCATTTAAACAGTTTCAACGTTGATTTGACGAACATTCGTTCAACAAAAGTTGAACGGATGTTGGGCAAATGTTGGACGCAAAAACAATTAGTTGTGTGGAGGGCACGCAAACACTTCCAACAAAAGAACCAACACTTTTGTGAAATTTGATTGTGAGAAACTAAGAACAAGAAACCGGTCTCTCTCATTCAGATAAACTATGCCACATTGACTTTTGTGGCCTGTGTTTTGTATGCGTGTGTTCTACAATTATCGTTGAGCAGAGTGTTCAAATGGCTTCAACACCATTGAACATTTTCGAGAACAAAGGAAAAGTTGAAACGATGTTGAATGAAAGTTTAAACCGATTTAAACTTGAATCAACACACTTTCAACAAGCAACATTTTTTACGCTTTCAACAATGTTGGACAACCTGTTCAAACGCACTGAATATTTGGTTCAACAAAGTGTTGAATGCATGTTGAAAAGCAAAAGTTGAAACTTTTTAAACAGGCCTGAACTCTGGATCTGCTTCCCACTCTCTTATCCCCTTGACCACACAAGCAACTCATGTGAATTCTCCTAACATCAGTGGCTATCATAGCTCAGTTGGTGAGAGTGTCGCACCGGCACCGCAAGGTCACAGGTTCAAAATCAGGCTTCTTTATGCAATTGCAAAAATTGCGTTCATAACTGCGAGGATCATAGCCTCACTTGATTTCATTCTGCAGTTCAATACAAATGTATATGATTCATTTCACATATCAGTTCATTCGCTGGAGTCTGAAGAGGGAAACCATTTACCTTCGTTCCAGTGACCCTTAGAGTACCATCCTGCAAAAAATGCCAATTTTAGAGCTACTTGCTAAGGGAACTGAAATTATAGTTACGATCATGGACAATTCCCTTCGGGACACTCGCATTTATCTCACTCAAGTACAAATTTTTGGGACTTCAGGCACTTCCCCCCTTCCCCCTAATTAATGTTCGGCATAAACTGGTCCACTTTCAGCCCTGCATGCTGTTTTCACTTCATTTCCACCAAGCAACATTAAATGGGGATGGAGGGGGGGGGGGGGGGGTTAGGTTGCAAAAGATCCAGAATATGTGATAAAGAGTGAGTTGAAAGGTAAAATGCTACAGTGTTGACCCAAAGAATTTGACCGCCCACAATTGTAGGCTGGATCCTTTTTCCTGTTATCACTTTGTTCTAATGCTCACTATCACACATTGACCCATTGACTCCTCAGGTCCCTAGGATGCCCCCAGTTGACAAATAAAATTGTCTGGCATTAGACAAAGTAAAATATGTTAAGTCTCACTTCCAGGTGTCAGTGGGTTGACGGAGGGGACATAATTTTTTACTGGTCAACCTATTGACTCCTCAGCCAACATAGGATGCCCCCAGTTGACAAGTAAAATCGTCTCAATCAAAAGGTCACCGGCATCCCACTTTCTTTCTTGTCACAGGGTGCAAAGTTGTTCAACGTGGGATTGACCTTTAATCAGGTTAAATACCATGGGTTTCATCTCAAGTAACCCAGAATTGTCTCTTACATGTATCAATCTTTTTGAACGACTTGGATTCGGCTTTTATACATGGGATGCTGTCTTTTCCTTGATTATTAGCAACTGTTTGTTGAATCATGTAGCAGCTTTCATGATGTATGCGTTTGACTTGACACCCAAGCCAAAAACAAAAGACTACATAATTTATTGAGCAAATGACTTTGACTTAAAAACAATACTAAATACCAGGTTTTGAGAACTGACATATTAATGGGTTTGCTCCTACATGTTGTACATCTGTGTGCTTATGAATTGTACATTGTACAGTACCTGCCAGGTCTTTGCCTTTTTTGCCTTCTGGTGAGTGTATAGGACCTGAAAAAAACTAATGCTTTATTATAAATTCCTATGTAATGATAATTCAATAAGAATTATGAATGTTCACATAACTGACAATGCACTTTAAATGTCAGAGAGGAATTACCACAGTAATGTTGTGCCTCAGAGTGCAGGAAGACACATGTCCAAGGGTCTAATTTTAAAAATGTTTGGGAGAAGAATGCTCCCAGACCCCCGTTGGGGGTCAGCCCCACCAGGCCTTCCATTACACAGGGTTCCTAAACTTTTTCAGACCAAACATTGAAGGACTTTTCAAGGACTTTCAATGGCCAAACTTTGAAATTTCAAGGACCTCTTTTTTGTTTACGTTGAAGAATTTACCCATGGATATAGTCTGACAGTACAATTCTAGCTCATTTTCCATAATGTACATGCCGTGTGAAAATAATGCAAAGGAACAGCTATCGGTAAGAAGTTTTGAAAGATTAAAAAGGTAGGTCCGAGAAAATTCAAGGACTTTCAAGGACCAGGAATGAAGAGCAGAGATTTTCAAGCACTTTCAAGGCCTTGAAAATGTACTCTCAAAATTGAAGGGTTTTCAAGGGTTTTCAAGACGCATACGAACCCTGTTTACGTGGCCTTTGGCCATGTTTTACATGTTACGGGTGAAATCTTGAGTGTAACACCTGCTTCAAAACTTAATGAGAGCCCTGCATGTGCAAGAACAATAGTCGGTGTCTCAGGCACATGCGAATGATTTGTCAGTCAACTGAGCACGCGTACAAAGGAATAAAAAAGTTCAATGAAAGAGCCCCTAGTGGGAATCTGTTCGGAAATATCTTTATGGGGTTCTGTCTCTTTGCCGCTGTTTGTTGATTGCCATATTGGATGCTTGAATGACTTCAAACAAAAGCTGAGCCTGAAGCGACCCCTCTTATAGTGTGTCTGTGTCTACTACTGTAGGTTCTCTATCCAGTTTCAGCACTTTAACAAAACTTAACTATAAGAAGGATTGACTTTACAACACTGCATCACCAAGCAGCTACAGTGTATGTTAAGGTTTCATAAGAAGGATGTGTTCAATAGCATAACGTAATGGGTTGCCATAGCAACAGACAATTTATCCAACACACCCTATATTTTGTCTTTGAATTCTTATAAATGTATCCCAAAAACAATTAAAATACTTAAGGTGGCTCTGAATCTGCTCTTGTATTTTTTTTTCAACTTTGCAGAGTTTCAGCAATAAGCCTGCTGATCACTTTCCAGAAATAAAAATAGGGGTCACTGATTTTGTTTTTGAGATATAAGTGTTTCCATACAAAATTTAGAGAGTTTTTAGATGGCTTTCCTGTTGCTATGGTGGCTTATTTTGCCATAAAATTCCAGTTATGTGAAAAGGTGTTGAGACGGCAACAACAGTCTCATGAAGTTGTTGAAACTGGTTTGAGCCACCTGAAACAGGAACAAAAAACAATCTGGTAATGCCCTCTGAAAAACTTACAGTATGTCTATGTTTAATCAGAATTATACCCGGCCTCTTAAGTTATTTGCATGACGGGCCCTAGTATCGTTTCAATCCTATCGTGCCTTCTTTGCTCTTCAAATGATGCCGCTTCGATAAGGCAAAAAGTGGCCGGTTCACCTGAAGTCGCTCCTTTTTTTCCTCCCTCATCAAAATCGACTCTCAGTCAATTACATCCGGCTGCGGGTGGATACCCTCGATAGGGATAACCTCTGGTATCCTTCCCTTTCATTGAATTAAATGAATAAAGTTGGTATTATTATTATTATTACGATTATTATTAAATTGGTTCGCGAGAAACGCCTGAAAAAATAACGCAAAACTCACCGAATACATGACAAACTAGTTGTCCCACCTCAGTTCATAATATATTTCCAGCTAAATGTACATCATTCCATTTGCTTTTCAAAGTAATTTTATAACATGCAACACAATGTGGGATCAAAAGTCATTTCAGATTGTAGTACACGGACAAGAGATCAATTGAATTTGCGCGGGTCGCATGGCCCAGTCCTTTGGCAACCATAACATGGTTACGAGGCTGTTTGGGATTCAAGATGGCGCTGTGGGAGTACTTAACTTTTGGAAATATCGTTCTTGCGTTAGTTTTCTTGTTGATGTTGAATCAACTGATCGAGCTTTATCAGTTTAGATATATGCCACCGGGACCTCGTTTGACAAGTTTGCCTTTTATTGGAAATTTGCTGAGCTTTGATTCTGTTGCTCCTGGGAAGAGTTTTTTGGAGTCAACTTCCAGGTTATTAATCAGCTTGGTCGACTAATCTAGCTGGGTGGAGCTGGGCGGCTTTTTAGGTGTTTTTTAACTGCCTCAGAACGTCACTTAGCATAGTGTCATTCCCAACCCTTCAGTTCTGTTTACAAGTGGATTTCGTAACTGACAGTTTTTTCACAAAAGCTTGGTTCCACCAAACAAGACGAAATTAAGCCAAAATATTATCCTGAATTCGAGAAACAAGAGAGGGACTTGGGCAGAAGAAACACAAGATGGTGGAAAGTTCGTCTGCCAAAGGAGTTGTGAGGTATTTATATAAACAGTATTTGATTATAACAAAAGACTATTGTCATTTCGAACAGTAGAGTTTATTGCGTTATTATCGGTTTTCTTAGAAACAATTGACTCTCGATTTCTGATTGATTTGAGAAGTTGATCGTGACTATGCATTGATTAAGTAGCTTACCGTGTTTTGCGATACGAAACGAAACAAGACCAAACTTTTGAACTCGTCGGAGTGAAAATACAATGTATCAAGTATCACAACAGTCAGATTTTCAATGCATGTACGATACCCTAAGCACGGAATGAAACACCGGTGGTGCAGAATTTGTAAATTTGAAGATCTGTGTATTTTGCAAACGACCTTGTTGCCTACAGTGATGATATTTAACCTATTTCTTCGCGTTCTTCTACACTTTTCTTATATACAGCTGTACCTTGATGCAATGAACTACAGATATAAAGTATTTTGTGAAACAATCTTTTGGTATGCAGTGAAAAAGTATCACCTTGGTAACAAAAGAAGTAAAGCAATCCTGCAAGTGTCTGTCACGCAATCAGTGCTTGTTTTGTTTGTGAAACTGAGAACTTCTGACTTTTTGGTTTAAACTCTTGGTTCAAAAATTGTCACTGCATTGAGTTGTATCTAAGAAAGGTAAAAAGGTAAAGTCTCTGTTACGAGCCTGAAGGCCCATTAAGGCCGGCACTTTTCTCAGGTTTCCGTAGCATGAAGCGACTAGGAGTATTTATGCTCCCCCCTGGATGGGATGCTAGTCCATCGCAGGGTTACCCCCAGCATTACGCCGGTACCCATTTATACACCTGGGTGGAGAGAAGCACCGTGAGAGTAAAGTGTCTTGCCCAAGAACACAACACAATGTCCCCGGCCAGGCCCCAAACCAGGACAACTTGATCCGGAGTCGAGCACACTAACCATGAGGTATCTAAGAAAAATGTTTGGGAATGGGAAGAAATAAGTCAAATATCATCACAGAAAGAGTTGTTTCGCAAAATACAGATCCTTGAATGTTTCAAATTCTGCACCATCAGTGTTTTATTCTTTTTCTAATTAATCGTACAGAGAAATCTGACTGTTGTTTTTTTATTATGTGCTTACATGTACAATAGCCCATGGGACAAGACTGCAAGAGGTCAAAAACAATAATAATTATTATAGGCATAAAGGCACAATTACAGAATTCACATGGTCTAATGACAGCAGCTTAGACGCATCTAGATTGAAGGGGTTCGGTGGAGCATCAGACACATGTACAGTACTGGCTGCAGGAATAGCATCATTACACGTGCATATCATGCGCGCAATTTACATGCAAATTACACGCGCGTTATGCGAGAGTAACAAGATACACGAAATTACACGCAAATTCTTCACAGTGCGTGTAAAATTTTGCACGCAGAGTTGCGTGTAAAAGAGGGCAGAGTATTCACTATTGTACATCAATTTGTAGCGGCTTTTTCTCAAAGAAAATGTTGCATTTTTATTCGCCCTACTGGTGTCCGAAGAATTTATTCAGCTTTGCATTTCAACATTTTTGCGACAAGTGTCCACTTTGCATGACTGTTGTTGCTGGCACATCTGTGGTCGTCTTCTGAATATCACCTGCATGCTTGGCTGGCTCAATTCATGTTTGTGGTTGTTTCATTTCGTGTACCGTTTCAGTGGGTGAAATCATTCCTAAAATAAAAAGGTTGCGAGTCGGGTGACAGATCACTGCCTCTAAGGCGAATATGTTATAAATTACAAGTAAAAGTAATGATACACCACGATGACATTCCATTTCATTTTCCTTTCACTGCTCACCGCCTGTGAATGAGCGCATCGCAGCCACATGTAATGGACATAGCAATTTTACTCATGTCAAATTACATGCAGACTGCGTGTAATTTCAGGCGAGTGTAATAGTTTGTATTTTGCGCGTAAATCCGCCATCTTGCACACATTTTACTTACGTGTAGATGCTGCTATTCCTGTGGCCAGTACTGTAATAAGATGCTTATGAACTCTACTTGTGAAGGAGAAAGTGCCATTGTTGTGGATGTCACCAACTACATCAACTGGTACGTAGGCTGTTCCAAACTTGAACTGCAGAGTGGATGAAAGTTCTGCCTGTGGAGACAGTCCTGGA
>OX421453.1:27532530-27542530 GCA_949126865.1 Montipora capitata
TAGAGATGCCACAAGTCTTGAACGACCAACTCACCATCTCCTCTAGAATCTCATTCCATGACTGTTTTATCCAGTGTAGAACCTGATTTCTCGATGGAGCTTTCTTTTTCCCAGCAGGAGTGAACTCAAAGGGGGCAGTTACCATCCAGGACAGATATTTTGTCTTCATGTGGTCCTTGAAAGGCTTATTCAAAAGAAAAGAATATCTGCGTTTGATAAAATCTCTGCATGTGTTTAGCGAAATCGAATGAAGTACTCTTTCGGACCATCACAGCAAACATATCAATGAGAAAATGTGGAAGCAAAGGAGATGAATTGCAGTTTGAAATAAACGACTATAATCAAAGAAAATTCGATGGTATACATGGAATAGGCCATTTCCGAGTTCATGTCTGCCTCCTCTTCAAAGCGAGTCTAAGTGCGAAGGTTTTTTTATGAAAATTAATTTTCATTCATATGTAAAGTAGAACTAATTACCATCACAAAAACTTCGCACTTAGACTCGCTTTGAAGAGGAGGCAGACATGAACTTGGAAATGGCCTATTGAACAAATTGAAAAACCGATTGTACGATTTGAAGTTCGTGACGAAGGTCCCGGCTGTATTCTCGTAGGCTATAGCTGCATGCGCTTAAAATAAACACCAGAGGACGTGTTAATTGAAATTGATCAGAAAGGCCTCTTTTCATTGGTTACAGTAACTTGCAGACTATTCCGTCTGTGGTTGATGTGGTCTCTGTAAACAATTTCATGATTGGTCGAAAGGTGGAATCATTCCGCCGAAGAGGAAACTACAAATAAAATATACAAAACGCACACACAAGACTAAGTTTTAGACATTTGAGGTCTTCAACTTTTCCAAGCCTGGTGAGCGTAGATTTACAAGTCAAGCTTGATATGTACAGGAGATACTGTAGATGTCTTATCGGCTATTGGAATGTTTCAAATCAAAAGCTAATTCCAATATTCCCAAGAGAATACCTGCATTTTATAAAATCTCTGCATGTGTTTAACGAAATCGAATGAAGTTCTCTTTCGGACCATCAAAGCAAACATACCAATGAGACAATGCAAGCGAGGGAGATGAATTGCAGTTTGAAATAAACGACTATAATCGAAGAAAATTTGACGGTATACATGGAATTGAACAAATTGAAAACCTGATTGTACGATTTTAAGTGCGCGAAGAGGATGTGTTAATTGAAATAGATCGGAAAGACCTCTTCTCATTGGTTAACTTGTGGACTGTTCCATCTGGTGTTGATATGATTTCTGTAAACAATTTCATGATTGGTCAAAAGGCGGAATCATTCCGTCAGGAAAACCACAATTAAAATAGACCCTCCTGATTGGTTTACAAGTGGAATGTTTCGTGAAAAATAATCACATTCAAAAGTACAGATTTAAATGGAGGTCTGTTTAAAACACTCTGCTAACGCAGATATCGCTGAAATCAAATAGGTATCTTGCCTATTGCTTGACAAGCTGCAAAACAACACTTCTCAAGTCAACACTGACCCGATGAATCATGATTATTCCATCTCTAAAAATTTCTGGGGTTATCTCAAAAAGATCTTCAATATAAAAGCCGAAATGCTCCCTTCATTCTCCATGGACGAGTGTTTTCATTACTTTACAAGAACTCTATCGTCACTAAATCCGACCAGAGTCTTCAACCTTCCAAGCTGGATACCAACTTTATCTGATCCTGTAATTCCGTTTAACCTCCCACATACCAACAGATATCAAATGTGATTAGAATAATGAAGGCCTCCGGTTCTCCTTGTCTCCTAGATCAATCATCAATCATTTGCTTTAAAAGATTTCCATTTCTTCGCACCTATTTATCTGAAATTATCCATACAGCTTGGTTAACTGGATCTGTCCCAAACTTCTGGTTAAAAGTCTGTACACTGATTTCAAAACCTTTATAATTACCAATGAATGTTGCACTCTGTTTGTATCTATTGGTGGTGGCGTACTTCGAGGTGATTGCCTTAGCCCTTGTGTTTTAACACGTTTCTCCAGCACATTAAATCTGAAAAATTTTGTTAATTTGGCTTTGCCCTAAGGTCCTTAAATCCGATTCACTGGTTCCAGTTCGCAGATCCCGCCGCCGTTATAAGTGGTCAGGAATCAGAAAATCAGCACCTAATCAACCGCTTTATAATATGGTGTCAATGGTCTAATATGATAATAAGATTTGACAAATGTTTTACTTTTGGAATACGGAAACTCTGTGTACTAAGTCTGTCCAATATTTACCTAAACTGTTGATAAATGGACTTCTTGTCCCGTGTGTGGAAATGGGTAAATCAATTCGTTACTTAGGACACTAGTTTGACTTCAGCATGTCTAACAACCAACACATGTCAGAATTGTCCTCTCTTGTACAAGACTTGATGTGTGGCATTGATGAGAAACCACTGCATCCCAAAAACAAACTTCTGCTGTAAAGCCGCTATGTCCTATCTAAACTGTCATGGCATTTTACTGTAGCTGACATATCAAAAACCTGGATAATAACAAATCTTGATTCTATAGTGAACGGCTATATCCAAAAGTGGCTTGATATCCTGATATCTGGTACACTGAGTAATGTAAAGTAATACATTGTACGTACAGTATTTGGTCTTCCTCTTGAAATTTTGCCACTCAGCTTCTTTTTTCTGGTAAACCAGTATTTACAAATACTGTCATTTGCCCTCCTTCAGTTAAATTCACTGAGTGCCAAACAGTTCTCCGCAATTCCCCAAGGAGTCACGGAATGATTCCCTAAAAGAACTCTGGAAGTCGTCAAGCAGTCACACCAATATTCAATATGATGTCTTCAAATCCACCAAGGAAGTTCTTAAAGCCTTCCGTTCTAATCAAGAAGACAAACTGCAACACCACTTGACATCTCAAGGTTTCGTTTTTACAAATGTTATCAAGCACACATTGTCATCTGTTAAGTCTATTTGGTCGTCTGCCCAGTCTCATCTACCCAAGAACATGTAAAATTTTACCATTCGCCACATCAACAACTCCCTTGATTGCTCCTTTTGTCTTAACCCTGAGTCACTCCTCGACATTGTCGCTGGTTGTCAACATTATCTTGATCGCTTCACCTGGAGACACGACTCAATTCTCAACTTGATTGGCAACTCACTTCAACCTGTAATTAATGATCGCTTCTCGCTCTATGCTGATGTCAATGGTTTTCAGAGTCCTTCAATTATCACTGGTGACAATTATCGTCCAGATCGTCTTTTCCTTATACAGTCCAAGTGCCTATATATTCTAGAACTAACAGTTGGCTTCGAATCTAAACTTAAAAACAATGCAGTGCGGAAAAAAGAAAAATACATGAACATGGTCAAAGACATGAGAAGTAACTAAAGATGTGTTAAATTTGTAAACCTTTCCATGAGCTCCCTTGGTGTTTTCTCCAACAAATGCTCTACGTTCTTAGAAATGATGAATGACATTGGCATTGACAAAAAGCAACAACACTATATGTAATCAAAAAAATGATAAATCTAGCCATTAGAGCGACATATTTTATCTTCTGCCCTAGAAATAAGATTTGGGATAGTCCAGATGTAATAAAACTTTAATTTTTTTAGTGATATACCTTGTATATACTGTATTTAAAAATGAATCAAATTTTGATTCATTTTTAAATACAGTATATACAAGGTATATCACTCAATTTGAAGTAGCCAGTTGTTACTTGCCTATATGTAGAGAGATTTACAACTGTATTCGAAGACAAATAAAGTTTCCTTTATTATTACCATTATTTTCATTCTCACTTTTTCATCACCATTAATTTCCTCCAATGCTCCAACTTATATTGGACTTGTTCCTGTAATGTGCTTTAGTGCTTTAGCATTCAGTTCCTGGCCGGCCTGGAGCTTTATGGGTAAAATCCTGGAACTGGTGCTCTTACAAACCCAAAGCTTAAAGAACATATTCACCCTACACTTCCTTGTGCAATGTTGGTATTGGATGGTATAGGTGTGGCAATAAATGAGAAAAAACACTTTACATTTATAAATGCTCAGGTCCATCAATCTAACTCTGCATTGTGAAACAACTATTAATGCACTAGTAATAATTCCACCACTTATTTTCCTTTAAATACCTAAATGCATCATCTATCAGGTAGTACACTACACACAAAATATTCAGTGCTGTGTTGTGTGTTTTTCCCTTTGTTTTCACCCACCAAAAAGGTGTTTTAAAAATGTGTGCCTTTGTGCTGGTTTTGAGTACCTAGGAGTACCTGGGCCCTATTTGACACTACTTCCAAATTGCAAACAATTTGCTCCTTCCTTTCGGTTGCAGGAAGCTGTAAATGTAGCAAACAAGGTTGAGGAACTTGACCACCATAAGTGGTGCTTAGCCAAGCCAAATAATCGCCTCCACCTTTGCCGTTTAGGATCCATTTTTAACATTTCACGCATTTTCCATGTCTTTTTAACCAAACAGCCCAGTCTAAAAGTCAAACTGATTTTTTCTGCTTGGCCAATTAGGAGAGAGTAATCATACCATCGGGCTCTTCAAAACCCTTCTAGAGAGGCCCTCATTAAAGGGTCTTCTCTCTTAACCAATCGGCGTTAAGTAAGTTTACTCATTAGTAACAAGAAAACTAAATACATGGCGCCATTTTTGTTACACCACACTGTATTTTCTTTCCTTTTCTTTAGGCAGTCAACTTCAAATGCACCTTTTATTTGACACTACTCATGAATTGCCTCACCTCACATTATTGCCACTTGTGTTTTTCAGGACACATCCAAAAAGATTCTTGCCTTAAAGTTGCCTCATTCCAGTTTTTAGCCACTGGCCATGCATCAATGTACAGGTTTTTCCGCATCAAATCTGCCTTTACTTCCCCACATGGAACCTTTTCCCATTCAGCGCAACCGAGAAGACAGATGTCTTTGTAAAACACACTTGGTTCAGCGATATTGTGTGTTGATCTTTGGTTTCCGATGGGGCGGTATGGCTGAAAACAGCCATTGTGGGACTGTGATCTCCCTCGTCTTTCAGTCTCTCTTCCAGTCCTTTCGTAATTGGAAGTCACTGAAAAGTTACTTGCAACAGCTCTTATAGATGCTACTATTGAAGGCAAACTTTCTTGCACGTTTGCGCTGGTTGATGCACACGGTATTCGGAAGGCCTGGTTTAGTTCAGAAGTCACTTATACCTCGTTACCATTGAAAGTACATGCTGCTGGGGACTGAACTGCATTTTCTTGTTGCGGCAAGCGATTTAAGTTGTTTAAGACCACATTGACAATTTCTTGAACAGAACTAGCAGATTGCAAGTCACAAGCCATGTTCTCTGCTTTGTGGATATCGTCAAACTCCTGCGTGAAGAATTCTTAGATTCCTGTATGTGTAGTACATCACATAAGGAATTGAGCGTCAATTGGATAAACGACAGGCGGTGAAAAATAAACCTCTTGAATCTTCAAAGCGACGAATAATGGACTTCGACAACAATTGCATCTGAAAATCGACTGTCACACAGTGAATTGTATTTCTAAATATTTTACTATGGCAAATTCTGTGGTAACTTTGTCAGGTTGGGTATTGAAGGAATCAAACACATTGAATGCATCTCTGATCTCTGCTGTCTGGCTATTTGTATTCAATTGCACCCATCTCTGCACAGTCTTCGATTTTCAGGTTTAAAAAAATTATTGCAAATTTGGCTAATTCTTGACAGTCAATGGTTTTTTGAAAGAAAGCTTGTCTACTTTTATGCTTCATTATTCAAGGAAAAGGTTCTTTAGAAAAGGGGTTTGATCCTAAACTCCAGTCAGGGTAAGAAAAAAAAATTGCAATCGACTTTTCCAATGGACAAGTGAGGTTCTGGTTTTACTTGTCCAAGCCTCAAGTCAAGTTGTCCTTGCAGAATTAAATCCAAGCTCTGATGCATGATAATGGATACGAAGCATAAACCTTTCTATTTTGGAACTAAGACAAGATAACATACAGTCGGCATTTTAGGTGTCAATAAAGCACTCATAATGCATACAAGTGTTAGTGTATTTATTTACAGTGTTGTTTTGTGAGTCTTTAAATATGTAAGTCACTACTCTGAATCACTGTCAGAGCTGCTGTCTATTTGAGGTAACTCAGGAAAGGGAGGAAGAGCTTGGAAGGGCTCACTAACAGATGGGTTATCTGTGGGGACAACCACTGGTGCATCATGGCCTCTTTTCATTGCATGCCTCTTTGTGTTGGCACCAAGAAGCCAAGCTTCAATTGCTGGGTTAGGGTCAAAGTCTGTCATTTCACAGTCCATTTGTTTGATCCTCAGTAGATCTGACAAGGTTCTCTGCTCCATTCGAGTCTTCAAATTTGTTTTTATCCTGTTCATAGCTGAGAAGCACCTTTCACATTTGGCAGTGGTATGGGGGAGGCTAAGCATTAGTTCAACTAGGACAAGAACGTGCTTCAGGCTATCTCGCCTCGATGATAATAAGTTGGCATAGATATCAAGGGGTTTCATTGCTTGGTGATTTAAGAGGTAAATCTTCAACTCCTGCCAATGAAAAACAACCCCTTCCTTTTCATCATCACACAACAAGTTGCTAAAGTGATCAGTTTAATGCAGCTACTTTGTCATTTCCAAAAGTGGCTCTCAGCTTTCTCTCTGCTGGCACTTTGGTAGGATCAAATACTTCAATGTAATTCATTGGGGGTTTAGACAGGCTGGAAAATCGCTTGTCAATGTAGGCAATAGCATCAGTTAGAAAGTTAGAAAATGTTTGTTGCATCCCATCACATTTGTCTTCTTCAGTAGAACATCGAGATTACTGTCCTTTCCACATTTGAAGAGGCCACTCTCAGAATTATAGTTTGACTGGAACTTGGCTTGGAACGTAGCTGTTATGGGCAATGGATCAGAATCCTTGAGGCCTTCCAGTTTTGTTAGAGCTGTCTCCAACTTCGTGCTGACTTCAGTAATAAACAGATCATCACTTTGAAACTGTAGACTTAATTCTCTCAGAATTTTGGTAACATCAAGGAGAAAGTACAAAAATCTCACCAGTCCCTGAACCCACATGTTCAAGGTGCTTTACAATAATAGCAAAGTTTTTCTCTAATGCCAACAAAGCTCTGTGTCTACTGGCAACCCATCTGGTTTTCTGAGAGCCACTGCTGTAGTAGGCAGCCTGTTCCTCAAAGATGTCAGCAAAACAAACTGTTCCTCTTTTTTGGAGCGTAATAGTAAAATCGAAAGATCTGGGATACACTGTCCATAAGAGATTGCAGGTAAGGGACAGTTTTAATGGCATCTCCAACTCCAAGTTCTAAATTATTTGCAACAGAATGCAAGATGACAATTTTTTGAGTGACTCTGTTGCTTAGCTGAGTTGCAACTCCCGTCTTCGAGCCAAGCATCACTGAAGCACCATCAAAATTACATCCTACCAGTTTTTGTTGGAGAGTTGTCTCAGTTATGCCAATCCCAAGAAGACTCTGAGCAATTACATGTAAGATTCCATCTGCATTAGCAGATTCTAAGGCAACAATATCCACAAAATGACAAACTGACTGGCCTTTCTTGTTAACATATCTGACATACACAGTTTCTTGCTCCACTATACCAGAATCAGTAGATCCATCTGATAATATGGACATAAATCTACTATCACTCACTGCAGACTTAATTTGACCTCTCTCTACTTGGGCTATGTGGCTAATAAATGTTTTGCATCCTTTATCATTCTTGTACTGGTCCCCAGATTGTACACTATTCTTCTTCTGTAACTCACACAGACCTGCAAATTTTCTGAAGGCGAGTTCTTCATGTGCTACAAAAAAGGCTGTGTTGAACAGGCACTGAAGTGCAGAATGACATTTTTCACTTAGTAGTTGCACCACATTTCTTTGAACAGCTGCCTTGATTGGTTCAACACAGTGAGGTTTAGAATCTTTTTCAAACTGTAGTGAACAACGATAATGTTCTTTTGATGTGTTATGATGATAGAGAGAATCTATGCTATACTTTCCGCCCAATCCACAGCCAATGTACAAGGAACTTTGTCGTTTTGCAAAGCAGGGATACCTTCTACGTCTGGAACAATACATCAGATCTTGGTTCACATCATGTACTACCAACGGGAAGGTGTCCTTCCAAGACTCCTGAAACTTTCGAACTCAAACTGTTGGGCTTTCAAATTGTTTTTTCTTCTCATTCACCTCCGTGTTTTCTGGCAAAGGTTCTGCTTTTCTCTTTAGCTGCTTAACTGTTGCACCAAAATAGCATTTTATGCTTCGCTGATCAGCCATATTGTGCACGTGCTGACAGCAACTAAGAGGGTCTATTAATAAATGCACAAATCGATACTCCCAAATGAGTCCCAGTCACTTTTCAGTATGCATTAAGTGCTCAACTCATTTCATTTAGTAACTTGTAAGTTTCTTTTGCGAAAAGTGATCTGTTTTAATTTGCCAAAACTTAACTGTATACTAATTTTTCCGCTGAAACATTTAAAACACCATGATTTTAATTAATTATTTTCTGAAGATTCACTTGTCCAAAGGACAAGTAAGATCGACAAGCCACTTGTCCACTGGCCAAAACCACTTGTCTGGGGCAAGTGGACACTGTCTTTGTCGCACCCTGCCAGTGAGAAATTTATTTAGTTGCGTGTGGTTTTTTGGTTTCTGACACAGTCAGTTACTTTTTTTATTTATTTGTACTCAACTCTGCACAGTCTTCAGGTAAAAACAATTGGAAATTTGACCAATTCTTGTTAATCAAGAATTATTTGAAAGAAAGCTTGCTGTCTATTATTTGCTTCATTATTAAAGAAAAAGGTTCTTCAGAAAAGGTTGGTTCTTAGCCAAGATAATTGTCCCCCGATTTTCTGCATTGAGTAACACATCATTTGTTGCAATATTCATGTTGTTACATAGTTGCTTAACAAACTTTGCAGCACTAGCTTTCGAAATATATTCCGCTTCACAAGTAGTGGCAGTTTGCTCTCTAACAATTTTAAACTGGCTGCCGATATGATGATATCTTCGACCCAAACAATTAGGATGGCTCAGCCTCCGGTTTCGGGATTTATTTATGTAAACACACGGATCAGCATGTGACTGTGAAAAATCTTTATTGCACAAAAAGGTATGCAACATGTTGTTCCAATTTCTCCCGCTTTGTTTGAGACCGTAAAGTGACTTCTTTAATTTGCACACTAATATCTCACCATTTTTGTCAATCTTCTGAAAACCCTCTGGTTGTTCCATGTACATTGTAAATGTTACAATCTATTGGCTTGTTTAGGGAAGCAGTTTTCACATCCATTTGATGAGCGATCGTGTTATTTTGGACTGCAGGTTGCATAAGCATCCGAACTGAACTCATGGGAGCTGTTGGCACAAAGGTTTCCTGGTAATCAGTTTCTGCAATTTGTGAATAACCCTTTGCGACGTAGCACGCTTTGTGCAATTCTTTGCCGTTTTGCCTGATCCTATGTATTGTTGTCAATTAGCGCTGCTATCTCTTCTCTTATGGCCTTTTGCCATTTGCTCGCCTCTTGCGAGTTCACAGCCTCACTGTACATAGATGGTATTATTTGTAACCCTGTAGCAGTAGTCTACAGTATAGTTAATGTTGTCATCTATGTCTTTCTCTGCAACATACTTGTCCAAATGTTTGGGCATGTCACATACCTGCTCACGCTCGCTGTTGATATTTTCATTACGGTTTTCGTCCTGTTCCATTTGATTACCTTGTTCAGTATTTTTTCCCATCACAACCCTTGGTTCTGGGGTGGGCATAAATGGTTTCCGCTCTCCCATTTCAGATGTGTAAAATCTCTGCTCAAGAAATTTTATGCGTCATACCCTTTTGACCTTGTTTACTACAGGGTAATAACTAGGTATGCAAGGCTCTCCCTGCCATAACCCACAAAAACTCACTTTTTGCTTTGCGTGTCTAATTTCTTCGCGTTTTGCACATAAGCAAAACGTGTAGAAACTAAAACA
>OX421453.1:27562530-27565030 GCA_949126865.1 Montipora capitata
GATCCGGAAGGCGCAAATCCAAGGCACGAAAAATCGCCACCATGACGTCATCTGTAACTGGTAAGCGTAAAGAAGCAGCATCCCCTTGAGTTCTTTTAATTCCTCTAAGCACCCTTTGCAACCCCAAACAATCCACAAGAGGATCAGGAAAGCCTTGGTCGATATGCAACGAGCGAACTGCTGAGAGATACACCTTGATGGTTGAGTGCTGAACAGTACCAGCCAGAAAGGTCGCAAAAAGACACAACGTCCATTCATCAGTAGGGCAGGGGGATCCAGATAGATGAATCCTGCCAAGTTGCAGACAGAAGTTGTAGAACTTTCTCTGGCCTGACACCTAGGAGCTGCGTGTCGATGAAGCCAGCCCTTGTACCAAGAAATCACGACACTGGGCCTCTAAAGTGGAGGTATCAAAAGCTCCCAAAGCTGATGAGGGACTGGGACTGGGTGTAGCTGAGCCTCGGGGGCCAACCGCCTGAATTCCTGCCAACAAAATCAAGAGAGTGTATCAGCAATGTTATTATGGATGCCTGGGATGTGCTGCACGGTTAAGGTAACATTAAAGCGAGCAGCTGCCGAAAGGAGATGACGCAAAAGCTGCATGATGCATGGGACCTTAGATGTCCTGGAGATCAGGGATGTGTACCACTGCCTCATTATCTGACCGGAACAGAACATGTTGGCGACACCATTGTTGACCCCACAGGTGCGAAGCGACCACAACTGGGAAAAGTTCCTTGTAGGCAGTGGATTGACGTGTCTGTGAGGGCACCCATGCACCACTAAACCACTCTGTATTGAAATAAGCTCCGAAACCCAACGCTCCAGCAGCATCCGAGGTCACTTCCACATCGGAAGGAGCCAACATTCCAGGGAACAACCAAAAACTCACCCTATGCCAAGAGGCTAGAAAATCATGCCACCACTGAATATCCAGTTGAAACTCAGCATTTAAACGAATAGGGTGGTCCCGAGAACGGAAACAGAAGAGTAGATCAATCATGCGGTGCAGAAAGGTGCGCCCAGGCCACACTACCTGAGCGGCGTGGTGGAGATGGCCGATCAGCGATTCAAGTTGGCGTCTTTTTCACCACTTAACCCTGCGATGGACTAGCATCCCATCCAGGGGGGAGTATGAATACTCCTAGTCGCTTTATGCTACTGAAACCGGAGATAAGCGCCGGCCTGATGAGCCTTCTGGCTCTTAAGCAGAGACTTTACCTTTACTTTGGACCGCCAAGACTGAATCAGATCCTGTAACGCCAACAGCTATTCGGCTGGGAGGCGGGCTGACTGCTCCAGTGAATCTAACTCGATCCCCAATATCACCAAACGAGTAGATGGGCCAATGCACTTGTTGGGATGAAGAGGAAGGCCAAGCAAGCGGCAGACAGCTAGAGACGTCTGCAAATTCCTAGCACAATGCTCTGAGGCAGGGGGGCCCGCTGTAAGGAAGTCGTCAAGGTAATGCATCAGGTCTGCCACACTGTACTTATTCAAAATGATCCATTCCACCAAATCTGCCACACAGTTAAAGATGTAAGGCGCAGAGCGGAGACCGAAGGGGAGGGCCAAATCGACAAATAACTGGCCACGCCACTTCAGCCCCAAAAGATACCAATCCTCCGGATGAACCACGATATTACGATACGCAGCCTCCACATCGAACTTGGCCATCATAGCCCCAGGCCCATGCTTGGCAACCATGCTGATTATCTGGTCGAGCTTAATATAGTGCATAGAGAAATCGTCAGGATTAATACCATCGTTCACACTTGAGCCCCGAGGGGATGACAAGTCCACGATGCGGCGCCATTTGTCCGGTTGACCTCTTTTGGGGATTACTCCGAAACTGCTTATTTGTAAATTGGGCAAGGGGGCAGAAGGGAATGGGCCTGCGACCCTACATCGTGAAACCTCGTTGGCCAGATAATCGTCAGTCACCGTCGGGTTCTGGAAGGCTGACGGTTTATTCTTTTTGGCTACCCGTAATCTGTGAGTGGGGCAAAATCCCAAACGAAAACCATGCTGGAGGCCTTCGAGAACATAAGAGACTGCTTGTTGATTCGGGTGCCCGGCCAAGTCCCGACTAAATTGCGCAACATTCAATGGGGAAACCACTGACACAGGATGAAAAACGGGACACCCTAAAAGGAAAATTGCAAGGAAACAACATTTTGGAATGGTATGCTAGCACTGAGATTTTAATATTCACCAATGCACAAAACAGACGCAGGTCAAACAAGTTTAATGCTCTACCAAAAATAGAGAACAAAACAAAGGCATACAACTACCACGAAGCATCAACTGGGAATGCTTAGGAACAAAAACGCAAGCCGATGTCCCTGTATAACGAAATCTATGCGTGAGGTAGATACCTGAAAACCTACTGAAGCACCTGACGAAGGGCGCCCTAAAGTCACAAAAATTGAACCTAAAAAATTAATGCGAGGTTAACACGGTCACTGGCAACTAGGCAAACGGGGTTAAACAAAACAGA
>OX421453.1:27570030-27575030 GCA_949126865.1 Montipora capitata
ATAGAAAACAGCAAATCATGACATTCAGTAAAAACCCGCATATAAGAACCTACAATTTTGGAGTTCAGGCTGAACAGGTTCTTATATTTTGGGATATTTTTTCCAATAACAGGCTGATTAGGTTCTTAGTAGGTTCTTATTTGCAAAAGTTATTATAGTGATAGCATTCGGGGAACTGCAATAGTACTAATATGCTATAATTGTAAGGCATTTACAAAAATGTCTAGCCTTGTTGTCGAAACAAGTCCTGTATCATGGGCCTGACCATATTTACAGTTATATGATCACCATGCAAATTTCAACAGGAAAAATATGCCTGCCTTGTTTACCAATCATGTTTGGCAATTTACAGTATATACAGTGTATGTTGAATTAAAAAAAAATTGAGGAAGTAAACAAATGTCAATTTACATTTGATCAAATTAAATGGACACATCAATGTAGATGTTTTGTACATGATTGTCCCTAGAATGTGTAAGGTTTAAGGCCCTGTGGTCTGATTTTCTCATCATCGTCCACATTCGCCGTCATCAAACATCCAGTTTTCTCAAAAAGTCTCGTAACAAAGTGGTGTCAGAATGTAGCTACCTTCATGCAGCACCAGCCCATTTGGTTATCAAGACCCTTCTTGTCTTAGCAGGAATGCTATCATGGCACCTCTTCTTCCAGCCACTTCTCCATCTGTTCATCCAATTTCTTGTTCATCATTTTTCCGTAACCAGCATCTATTGGCTGTACTTTGTCCGTGTGATTTTCAGGCAGCAAATAAACCACAGTGTTGAAATCTCTGCAAACGTCATGGAAGTTCTGTGCCTGCTGAAATCCAGCATTGTCTGCAAACAGAACCTTTTCTGCAGGATCACCCTTCAGGCCATTTTTCAGAGTGTTTTGTGCCCATGCACATTGCTGGAAATAAACGTCAATATCTTTGTCATAGTTATCTCTTTCCTCTGTTGACACATTCCCCTTACCTCGAAATATAATGGCTGGCTTAACAGTCTGCTTCCCTTCTGCTGTTATGCAGAGTTGTAGAGTTGCCTGTCTTTTATCAAGACCGGAGCCTGCACCGGCGAGAAACCCAGACCTGTTTTTCAGAAAAATGAAAAGTCCTGTCCTGCTCAACAACAAAAGGTAGAGGGACTTGATCGACATTGTACCTTTGTTGTGGCATCCATCGTCCGTACTTCTGGTCTGGAACAGCATTGCTCCTCCTTCTTTTTGATTGGCAGCTCTCCTTAAAGCCTATGGAATTCCTGAATGGTCTCTCTGGCATCATCTGCAGAATGCCATTTTTTTGTTGGTTCTTCGTCTGAAAGAAATATTATTTCTTCGCTTGAATCGCTGAAACCAGTTGTTGCTGGCTTTGAATTTATCTGCCTCTTTCTTTCCGTAGCATCTGTCAATTGTTTACTTCATCTTTGATTTAATCCACAGCTTGGAGATTTTGCTCCCTTTTGCTCGCCTGAGCTTGAATTCTGCGAGAAGTAGTTTTACTGCAAGCGAGTATCTTTTGGTGTTTCTGGCCTTTTCACAAACCATCTTTCTCCTCAGCCTGGCCTCTCTCACCCCTCCTGCATTGGCCTTGCGTTTGTTGCATGCTACTTCTGCAAGGATTTTGTCCCTGGCCTTATTCCACTTGAATCTAGAAGATAAAGAGTGCTTTTTAAACTCTATCGTGTAGGATTTGCAGTTAGAACTTCCATGTCGGCTAGACAGTTAGAACTGTCATCTCAGGCAATTCTTCCCTCAATTTCTTGAACATCATTAGAGGGGTACTACTTATTTGCAAGCTTATGCTTTGGTCAGAGCCTTCTTAAACACTGTCGTCTGTGCTGCATTCAGGATGCTTGAACCTCATGTGCTGATCCAGATACTGCTTTCCAAAGAAAGATTGACTGTAAATACCACATCGAATAGAATCATACTTTAGCTTGACAGCCTTAGGCAGTGTTTCTGTGATGTCATATAGGTCTCCACATCTCAGTTCAATTTTTTTCAGCTCAAGTTTTTTCTGAAAACCACAGTCGAATAGAGTTCGATTCATTTTCCTAGAAATACCCAAACCCGCTTGGAACAGAAATGTGCAGCGATCAGCGAATAAAATCAAGGTGCGACAATCCAGTCATCACCATGTGCCAGCGGCCTTCCAAGTGACAAAGAATGCCTTGCAGAAATTATCACAGCGTGCTTGCTATTTCGTCTGGTAAAATCTAAGCTGTCCTGTGCTAGATCGATATTTACTTCTCAAAAACCAACCACAAGCAAGCTAGAGCAACGCTCTTCTTGCCAACTGTCTCAGAATACAGACAATTTACGTCACAAAGTGTCCCCCAAATGCTGGTCTTTAAGTAAAGATTAACTGCTGCAGTTACCCAAAGCTAAAAATAACGCTACCCTTTACCCTTACCTTATTGGTGAAAATAGGTAGCAAATGCTTAGACGTAAAGGGACACTTTGTGTTGGATGTCAAAATTGGGCGTGCATCTAATTAGGGTCAAACCTGGACATAAGTGCTCGTATGATGCCTTCCCTGTCACCAGCAGAGTAAAACAAGGCTGCATACTGGCCCCGTCACTGTTCAGCATGATGTTCTCGGCCATGCTGATAGATGCATTCAGAAGAAAGACAGGTCAGTCGAAAAATTGTACAACTCCAGGCAACTGCAAGCCATCACCAAAGTGAAGGAGACAGTGATCAGAGACTCCTCTTCACCGTTGACTGTGCCCTCAATGCCTCAACAGAGCCAGACATGTAGCTGCAGATGGAAAAATTCTCCACTGCCTGCGACAGCTTTGGACTCACCATCAGTATCAAGACGACTGAGGTGATGTTTCAGCCTATCCCTGGAAACCAACATCAACAGCCTTCCATCACTGTCAAAGGACATATCCTGAAGTCACTCGAAAACTTCACCTACCTGGGCAGCAGTCTATCACATGCGACCAACAGTGATGCAGAGATCAGCGAAAGGATCTCAAAAGCCATCAGCGCATTTGGGTGACTTAGAGCGACAGTCTGGGATAGGAGAGGAATTTGCCTGGAAACCAGACTCAAAGTCTACAGAGCTGTCATCCTCACTATCATACTGTACGGCTGCGAAACATGGACCACCTACAAACGCCATGAAAAACAAATGTACTGTTTCAATCTCCGGTGCCTTCGAAACCTCCTTAACATCCCTTGGCAAAACAAAGTCCCTGACACCGAAGTTCTTCAGGGTTCGGAAATCTCCAGCACAGGCACGTCGCATGCATGGCAAACAACCACATCCCCAAACAGCTGTTCTACGTGGAGCTCTGCCAAGGCAAGCGCACAGTTGGTGCACAGAGAAAGAGGTTTAAGGACACTCTCAAGGACTTCTCAATTGACGTTGATGTGTGAGAGTCCCTCGCCTCAGACCGCCCCATCTGGCGTGGTCTCATCTACAACAGAGATCAGCAGAGAGCAACAGGAACAGAGCAGCCAAAGAAAAGCGAAAGGGCAGAGTGGCCTCTACACAGACCCACCAACCTACCTACATGTGCAACACCTGGGGACGCCAGTTCTATGCCCGGATCAGCCTCATCAGCCACCTCTGGACACACAAATAGACTCAGCAAGCTCCCCTATGTCATGGTCATCTTTGACTATGAAGGACGATAAAAACAACAGCAACAACAACAACAACAGATCCTTGCCATTTCCTCTGACGCTATAAAGTACTTTGTAGGGCAACAAGTTACAGTCTGCTCCAAAATCAAGCTGAAAAGTCACCTCCTTGAGTCGTTTAGTGCCACAGTTGTACCTGTTTGTCTGTTATACCTCTAGGTTGAATATTAGTGTGTGATCGTGGTGACTTCCACCAAGTGTTTTCTGGAAAGGGGGCAACACATCCATCAAAGATGTGCTTGGTGGATTAAATGTGGGTTAGGCATTTTTGATTGTTTTGGGATGTTCTTTGACATAGGAGGAGAAGGAAAGTTGCTTCGTTTGTGGATGTACTGTAAATTAAGAAGGTTGCTTCTTTATCCACCATGACGTGTGTTGTTACAGCACTGTTTGTTTTTGCATGAGTAATTAATTCATGGTCTTTTAGTTGGTGATGCCCAATGTGTTGCCTAGTGCTTTGAGTTTTGGTGGTGGGATGAATTTGCATTTGTCGAAAGTAAAAGGTGCATTTATCTTTCTACAGTAGCACATACTGTAGAAAGATAAATGCACGTTTTACTTTTACCTAAACCCTTTAAATGAGATTGTCTGTGTTTCTCCAGAGACAAACTGATTTTTGAGTCTATGTTATCCAGGGTGCTTTTGCTGACAGTGCATTATATCCGGTTTACTCTTGGGACAATGAGTTTGTATGTCAGGTTGTGGTAGAAATTAGGTCTGTGATCCGTCATTATCCGTTTGTCTTTTGTCATTATGTTAGTGACTTCGGGGTTTCCCTTCTTTAACATTTTGTAATGTTCACATGAAGTAGTGTTATATAGTCTTTTTGCTCACTGTGTATAACAAAAACAAAAAACAAAAATTCTGTATTACCTTGGAACAACAATTTCCTAAAGGGGCTGATGTAGGATCAAAATTCCCTAATTGCAGCCGACCATTTTGGTAAATGAACAGTCAAGGGTGAAAGTGTTCACTTGTTTGACCTGGGCTAAATACAGTTTTACATGCATGTTGTATGGAACATAAATAACAGCTGAGTATTCATACAAGAGGTATGGTTGCCTTGCATTGATAGTAACCTTATCAAGTGTTTACATTTTTTCCAAATAGGTGGTAAAGATATTGCACTAGGAAACTATGGTCCTGCATGGAGATTTCATCGTAAGCTGTTCATCACTGCAGTGCGCCAATATCTCTCTAACCAGCAGCTTCTGGAGGAGATAATCTCAAAGCAAGCCACCATGCTAATGCAATATTTTGAGGAACAAAATGGAAAAGATTTTGACCCTGGACGGATTCTCATGCAAAGTGTTGCAAATGTCATTTGCCATATCTCCTTTGGAGACCATTTT
>OX421453.1:27607530-27642530 GCA_949126865.1 Montipora capitata
AGAGACTTGTGGTTGACCCACCTTCTTCTGTACCCAGCACACTCCATACAAAGCAGAGTTAATGGTAGAAACTGATTTGTTCTCCTGGATCAACTTAACTATATACAGGGAGAACACCACTGGCTCCACTGGTAGAAATGACACGCGGCACTGCTCTGCCCAACACTTCCTCGCCCCAAACGCACAGAGATAACTGTTAACTGTCTTTGGAGCTTTATCTTGAAGCAGAACTGAGGGAAGCACCTTGGCCAGCTGATGCAGCACTGGATGCTGCAGTCCATCCACAGGTACCAAAAATGACAAGTCCAACTTGCCAGTGTCGCCACTGGGCACTGAAATCACATAACATGACAGTGTAAGGAACCAAAACAATTATAAGCCCTGACAGCTAGCAGTCACACAGAGGCCGACCCCAGGAATGATAAGTAGGTTACAAGGTATGTTACCCGAACATCATCAATAACAACTCCCTAGGTAAGTAGCGAGATGCTGGGCGCAAAAAACATCTACTAACAACATGTACAGATATCCGACACTAAGAATGATACGTAACATGCCCTAATGACAGCATGGAAAAAGGCCACCACAGCATTTGCCGAAGCCTAACTGCAGAGAAGATAGCCATAACGACATAGAGACATGCCCTAACAGCATCTGTCACTAGGAAAGCCTTAACATGCCATAACAGCATCTGATCAACACACGACTGCCATAACAGCATCAGTGATGTGCCCTAACAGCATACTACATCAAGAACAAATGTATACCCTATACTTGACCAGCATAGGGGTACGCTCCTAGCCTTTGCCAGAGCAATGCCAAAACAGCGTATCAGGTGCTTTCCACCAGATCAAAACAAATCTTAAAGGTTAAAACAGCAAATGATGGAATTCCAGAAGTGAAAATACTGCTGGCCGCAGACCCTGAGAGGAAGATTCCCAGGTAAGGCTCAATTCTCAAACAGTCCTTTATAAAGCTTTTCCAAGTTCCAGACCTGTCAACAAGAAGAGGCCACCACACTGCAGAAGGCCACTCTGAAGCAATCAGCGTACCATACTCATAGCCAGCAGACATATGTCTCAGGACCTTCGGAATAAGCAGGGGAGCTGGAAAAATCCAATTGTTATCCCGTGACCAGGAAACCGTAAACGCATTACTAGCCTCACAACCAGGGTTGCGGTATCAACTGCAATACCTGTCCAGCTGTTTGGTTTTAATGCTAGCAAATCTGTCGACGGTATGAGGTCCCCATAACCAATCAATATCACGAAAGCACTTAGGATCCAGCATGTAGTCGGTAGCATCCTTTAATCTCGAAAACTCATCAGCAATACTATTATCATTTCTACTGACCCACTCCACAGATAGCCGAATGTTTAGTTCACGACAAAGTTTGTAAACCAACACCACCTCCTTATGAAGGTCTGGTACTCGACTACCAACAGACATTATGATCTCCGCATTCCTGTTGAGAGTCCTGTGACACACCTCTTTCCCTCAAAGGTCATAACTGTACAACTCCAACAAATACCGTATGGCTCTTAACTCACAGAATGTAGAGCTCCTACCACTCTCTTCCTCCGACCAGCTTCCCACAGCTGGGCTACCATTAATGCCTCCCCAACCAAAACCGCTATCATCTGAATGTGATAAGACATCGACTTTAGGGCTAGGTACCCAGATCGGATACCCGCTATTGTCAAAGTTCTGTTTCCAAAAAAAATACCTCCAAACGACTTTCGGAAGACAAACATATTGGTTGATCCCAACAAGGGGCTAGGCAAATGTCTCTGTACATTGCTCTTGTCCAAAGACGTACAAATGGACCAATGGCAAGAGACATAGAAACCAGGGAGCCTGTCAAGTGAGACAAAGTCCTCGCGGATACACGAAAATCCTTAGCACCCACTCTGCAGGGAGGAATGAGCTGGAATGAGCATCCAAGAAAAGTGGTATGGCCCGCAAATATGTCCAGATGGTGATAACCACTTTTATAGTCAAAGCTGCTGGGATGCCCTCATATTAAAACTTACAGGATCTCAAATGATTATTAACATATCGCAAATCCAAAATTAGCCATGACTTGCCACTTGCGTTCTTCACAACACCCAATGGATTAACAACCAACACATTCTCTTGCCTCACTTCCACCACTGCACCAGAGGCTAGAAGGTTTTTAAATTGTCGGCACACAAACTCCTGGTTTTGAACAACACTAGGATGGTTCTGAAAACTCCTCCGAGCTGGAAGAGATATAAAAGGTAAATAGTAACCATTTTCTATAACACTTAGCACCCATTTAGATGCCCCAATGTCCTTCCAAAACGCAATATTCTCCTTAAGTCTACCTTTAACCTGTACCGGAGAAACTGGTTCCAAATCCTGTAACTCCATTAATTTACACACGTCCTGAAAATTATTCAACATCGAGTCCAAACACTGTTCAGTATCCGCATTAACTAGCTGATGCGGGCCCAGAGGAATGGGATTGTCCTGATCCGTTGCTTGTGGTAGCTGCTCGTCAGTCACGGGCAAGGTGTCCGGGGCGAAAACAAGAGAGTCACGCATAACTGAAACAGTCGGCACTTTTCTCTCCACTGAACTTGATGGTGGTTTCTCCAAAATCACACGCCTCTCCACTCCGCGCTGTGTTGGCATCGGCCGTTTGGATTTCAACAACTTTGCTCTGCGTTTTTTCTCCCGTAACAACTTGCACTCCTTGACCACTTTTTAACCGTAGTTATTCGGTTATAAGACGCACCCCAAACTTAGCAATTTAATCAAGCTTAGTTCTCAAACTGAAAATTACGCAAAAATACTCAGTTGTAAGACGCACCAAAAAATTGAGAGTTATCAAAAGGATGGGATGAATTTGAGAACAATTATCCTTACACAATTGGCATGCGAACTCGTTTTGTTAACGTAAACAAAGTGAAAAAGTCACGCATTTAATGATATACGTGAAAACGAAAGCTAAAAGTTGACACCTGAAATGATAAACATACAACGCATACACTTTTATTTGAACCTTCCGACTTAATAAATAGTCAGAGTTCAGACTTCAAGCGAAAGCGAACGGCGAAAAACTCCCACCGGAAGTCATATTCAAAGGTGTTCGACAGCGGAATATCAACACGCCACCAAGGATGCAAATTTCAGTGCACAAGAAAGGCTGGATGAACGAAGAAGATATGTTTTATCTCCACACTGTTTGTTCAGAGAAGAAACTTTTCATGCGAGGGACAAACACGATTCTCGGAATTTGAAACAAGGTTCGAACGATTGCATTGTTGTCATCGGTATCACGTTTCTGACCACGTGCTTTTAAGCATGTATGCAAATTTCCGTTTGTTTGCTTTTTGGCGAAGTTGTTTAGCGTTCTAAAGGTCTCTTTTTAAATTAACAACTAGTGTCCTTTTCTTGTGTTGTTTAAGTGCAAGTTCTTCTCAAATTGTGATCTTAAGATTTTGTTGCGCAAAAATACTTGGCTATAAGACGCACCCAATTTTAGCACTAACTTGCCACCCAAAGACAGATTTTTCTTGAAAAAACCATGCACCTTATAACCAAATAACTACGGTAATCTTCTTCTCATCATCCAAGTCACTTGCAATGGGATTAGTGGTATAGCATTCTACGGTATCCCAGCCATACTTTTCTGTGATACAAATGTGTTTGTCACGTTCTATCAATAACTGCTCACCTTCCTCCAAAAGCTCGTTCCTTAAGTCATTGTCTCGGGTTTGATGTCCTCGTGCTTTCCCACCTTGTTAGGTTTCTAGGCGAGTTCCGCTTTCAATCGTTTAAGTTCCTTTCCGTACTCCCTTTGGTGCAAAAGCAACTCCTTAGCCCAATCCACGGGAACATTGGAAGACTGGGATGGTCCGCCAGCTGTCCAGTCACGAATGTGTTCCACTACTGGGGCTCCGACTTCGCGAACGGCAAGAACTGTGACTACAAGACCGGCGCTCTTCCTCCGGGCTCTGATTGTGCGCCTGGAGCCGCTTCACTGCTCTTGACTGAGACTTTGACCTAGTCGTCTTAGCAGTCATGGTACCACACAAAAAAAAACGATGTGTAGGCGATAAAAACTTGAAAAACTATCGAGCTCTGAAATATACGTTAGCAGTGGCAGACAGCAAAAGAGCAACTGACAAACAACACTAAGCATGTGACTAAAAAAAAAACCCTTGGGCCTAGGCCCCAGAGGTGTGCGAGAAAACATTTTCCACTTATTTTGTTCCTCAGCCAGTGGAAGATGGCTTTAAAAATTTGATTAAAAATTTGAGCCTCAAATTTAAGTACTGATACCCCATCAGAAATTTTTCAACTTAACTCAAATTTTGGATTAATAAAAATACAAATAAAAAACCAAATTTGGGATTAATGAAAAGCACGATTGTAAAAGTAGATACAAATTCATGCAAAGCGAGAATTTTAGCTCATCGGCAGCGCATATTTTCAAAGAAAATCGAGCAGGGGATGGATGAGCGTTAAATAATTCGCTTTGCTTGATAAAATAATGAGGGGTCATGCATTTATAAAAAACTAAATAAAAAAAACAAAATAAAAAATTAATCTATATGTTTTTTGAAAAATTACCACCAAAAAAACAAATTCAAAAATTATTTCAAAAGCCAAATAAACAATTATTCAAAAATACCAGGACAAAATTAATCTGTATGTTTAAAAAAATTGAAGTGCGTTTAACAGATCTAATAAATAGTTTTGTCAATAAACTTTGTGAGTAAACTTTGAGTAAACTTTATAAGTAAACTTTGTAAGTAAACTTTATGAGTAAACTTTAACAGTAAACTTAATAAGTAAACTTTATAAGAAAACTCTATTAGTAAACTTTATAAGTAAATTTTGTCATGACATTGGTTTAATATCCGTACGGTACTGAATCAATGCAATCTTCATTGGTTGATTTTATAACTCTTTAATCATAACCAAATTTGAATACTTTTTCACACTATTTGTTAACTATTTCTTTGTTTTTAAGAGTGATTTTGTTTTCATTTACAATTGTTATTTCTCTTATTTGTTTCTTTACAATTTTAATCAAACTATTGTGATTCAAAAGATTGTTATTTTCATGGTTCATGGTTTAATGTAAAACCTTTAATTGCTGATTTTTGTTGATTATCACCGTATTTAAAACTGTAGGATTTTGGTCCTTTTGAAACAAAATTAGTCATTGATTTACCTCATTTCACCTAACATATTAGCTGTCTTTATATTTTTGTTCCATTGTCTATGTTGCATTCGCAAGGAACGAGAGAACGCATCCTAATTTCATTTCGCGGGTGCCAGAAATCAAGATTTTTTGTGAAGACTGCAAATTGGCCGCCCCTCTAGGTTTTAACAGGGGCTTTGGATGTCGTTTTAGTGTACATGGACTACGTCATTCCTGTGCACGTGTTCTTTTCTGGCTATGTTTGTCGTTTCAACGGTGCGTTGAGTGTTGGTTATATTTCTTTGCTGTGAAGCTGCTGTGATCAGTGTGTGATAGGTATGTTTATATGTATGTACATTGAATATTCATTTGCAGTAGTACGAAATGTTATTCAAAAGTCCTCAAGGTTGCCATTCATCAAAGTGTGAGGGAACTGTGTACAACTCCCAATAAAAGAATTAAACCGCAGTTCTGTGCTGGATTTGCAGTTCGTGTTGAGGTCAACTCGCTTGATGAAGAATCGCCATGCTGTTGTAACTTGTTGGCCTTATGCAATGTGCCAAACAGATCTACGAGCTATGCAGCTCTTTGGCTATTGTACCAAAGAAATTTATCGAGTGGTGTAGCTCGGTGGCCATTGTGCCAAACAATTTCAAAATTATTACCCGGTAGTCAAGAGCAAATGAGGTGAGGTCTGCTCTACCAAGAGAAATTAGTGGATTGACAAGCCATGGCAGAATAAACGCACTGGGTAGTGTATACACTCTTGTTCATGCTTTGATGAATGATACCTGGACATGAAGAATGACCTAGGGATTGTACTTGAAAAACAAAGAAGTTCTCGCAACCAACAACAGCGACTATCCGATCTCGATTTTGCGGACGACATAGCCATGATTGACGAGTCAGAGCAGAGACTGCAACACACAACATCTGAAGTAGAAGAGAAGGGAAGAAAGGTTGGTTTCACTATCAACTCGAAGAAGACCAAGTTCATGGACGCAGCAAAGGAAAGAAATGATATCACTACCACCTTGAGCAATCAAAACTCTCTTGAAAATGTCGACAAATTTGTCTATCTGAGAAGCACAATATCACACAACAGCAACCTCACACCTGAACTAGACAACCGTATTGGAAAAGTAGCGAATGCTTTCAACAGGCTCCTACCTGTCATGCGCAACAAATCCATCAAGATGCCCATGAAAATTGCTATTTACCAAGCAGTAGTACTATCCACTCTATTGTATGGCTCAAAGAGTTGGAACACCACTGTCCAGGAACAGAAACGACTGGCAGCATTTCACACCAGATGCCTAAGAAGAATTCTTGGAATCTCCTGGCAAGACCATGTGCCAAATGAAATAATCTTCGAGAGAACCTGCCAAGTACTGCTCATTAACATCTTACGACACAAACGTCTTACATGGCTGGGACATGTCACCCGTATGCACGCTTGCCCCGCGGCTTGCTCCACTGGGAACCACGAGGGCACCGTCGCCCAGGCAGGCAATGCATGCGCTGGAAAGATACAGTGTCAAGAGACCTGCAAGACTCTGAACTTTCCTTCATAGAGGGAACAGTGGTAGCGCAGGGACCGTAAGGAGTGGTGGCGATCGTTTGTGTTGGTGCTATGTGGGCTCGGCCCAGGGCAGCAGTAATGTAATGTTTTTCGAGAAAATTATGTAATTTAAGCAATGCTAGCGCCAATGTTTTAGTTTTAAAGAGCACTGAGAACAGTGGTTGCTCTTTTGTGAATTCTGAGAGACGCCACTACATTCAGGATAGTTTTCTTCATACCAGTAGTTGTTACTTTTCGTTTTTAAAAGGAGGTATGGCCCTTGACAATGTAAGTAATAACTCACCCTGGGCCTGTGTAACTGACAGATTAGCACACATAAGTTAAATGCCTTATGATTTTGGTAGAAGTGGAGACTGTTTTTTCAAGTCAGTTTTGCATCAGCTCTATGGAACACTAGAGTTGGACTTTCAAATTCTTATGGCTGAAATAAGGCATTTAAATGATAATCCACAGTTATATATTGAAAGTATTTCTAAAAATTGCTGGAAAACTACATTCATCAAATGTTGACACCAGGTACATTGTGTGACAATATGATTATCCGGGCAGTAGCTAATGCTCAGAACTGTGTAATTCATATCACTGAGTCTGATATTAATAAGCCAGATGGTTCAATTATCACTCCTGTTAATTCTTTTATTGGGAGTTTTACACAGTTCCCTGAAACTTCGATGAATGCAACCTAGAGGACTTTTGAATAACATTTCGTACTATTGGAAATGAATATTCTATGTACATATGTATAAACTTACCTATCACAGCAGCTTTACTGTGAAGAAATACAACCAACACCTGATGCACCACTGAAACAACAAACATAGCCAGAAAAGAGCACATGCACAGGAATGACATACATAATTTTCTATTTGCTTTTCTTCACACAACCCAGTGTTCCATTATCACACTACATATCCTGTAGAACGCATTTCCTAATCTTTGATTACCACTAGTGTATTATACTATCGGTATCATTATATAAAACCTTCTTTTGCAAGTAGTGAAGTTTATCGTATAGCATTAATCTTGCGTGACTTGTTGTGAAACATGCAATGTTAATATTTGTGTTATTCGAATTATCAATAACATGATCTTTGAAATTATATGTCATTTGAATCATATCATCGTTAATGAATTGAATATTTAAATTTTCAAGTGTGTCATCCAACAATATCTTATAAAACTCGGTAGGTTCTGTGACATATTTTGTTTGATTTATATTTGAACGTTGACCAAATTTGCCCCAAAGACTGTTTGAACGTAATTTAGATATACTTCTTACACCAACAGTGCATTCAATTTTGTCAATATCAATATTAAAAATATTTTTTATTTTACTTTTGAAAATATTTTTCTTCATCCTTTGTTTTAAAATCATACTGACTTGATTGTAATTTAATTTTCATAAACCTTCGAATATAACCTTTGAATAAATCATCACTCATTTTATTAAAATGCCAAACTTTGTATAGCTTTAAGTATTTCATAACCTTTTGAAATCGCTTTGTTTACTTCATCTGTTGTCCAAGTTCCAATAAACGATCTTCATAATTATGATGAGTACAATTATTTTGGTTTTTTGTTTCAGCACATGTTTTACATAATGTGAAGATCATTTTTTGGTAATTATCGACTTTTATTCTTTGAGCTAAAACAGGATGATATAACTTTTCGGGTGCTAAGACTTTACATTTAATTAAGCCATACCATGCTTTATCATATTTTGCAGGATTGAATATTTTTATTTGATGACCAATAGGGTATTTTTTATAATATTGAACAAACTACAAAAATCAACATTTCTGCCATATTCATTTTCTTTAAAATTGTATAAAAGTTTGGTTGCATTAGTTCTTCCACAAAAAGCATCTCTTGGATTAAGAGGATCAACAATTTCTTTGTTATAATTTTTGACGAATTTTTGGAAATCTTTGTTATTTTTTAATTGACATTCGTATACTGAAAAATGTTTGAATTAAGCTCTTTTAATTATTTCAATTTTTTCGTTTGTATTTTTATTTAATGTACCTATGTCTTTTTGATTTTTATTGCTAATAATATTTGATTTATAACAAATTGGACATCCATGCCAAAAACAACCATAGGAATCACAGACAGTATTATTTTCTTTGCAATATTTGTATGTTATTCTTATATGCAATGTAGTCTAACCACATAATAGGCGTACTACTGAAATTGTCTGATTTGGTATATTCAGATACAACAGGAATTGTTTTTAGGCATATAATTTGAATAAATTATACAAATTGACATACAAACACTTGCTATTGGGATATATCTTAGTGGATCAATATTTACCAACTTTATAAAATCTTCTCCGAATTTTATAATTGATCTTCGTAATATATCAACATCTGATCTGCAATACTGAATCAACTCTTTATTGAAATCAAATACATAATTATTATTTAAACGTTCTTCATACCATTTAAGAAATTTTTCTTGTTCATCACATTTCATTTGACTGTATCCATAATGTTTTTTTGCTGGTATACAACCAACATAATTTTTATGTCAATTTTTGTTAAGGTCCAGTGCTCGAACTAAAACGACCAGAAGTGTCACAGCAAACGAAGAACTTCCGAAAACGAACATTTCGAACAAAAAATGCTAGGCATTCTCTTGCAGGGAAAAGTCTGGGTTCTACTCCAAAATGAAATGCATCGTGGGATGCAATATGGCGGCTTTTCATGTTTCCAACTTGATCGATCTTGATTGCATGTATATTTTCTTTAAAAAATACAATTTGTCAGAATGTCCAAACGAAAACAAGTTCAAAGTTCACTGAATTCTTCTTTGGAGGAAAGCAAGATCAGAAAATTAACACGACGCCTGCAACGCCTGCTGTAGCTCCAACCAAAAAATCAAGGAAGTTCCAGGAATCGTGGAAAGAAGGGTACAAATTGCTCCAGTTTGATGAAAAAGAAAACAAAATGTTTTGCGAGTTTTGCAGGGAATTTCCAAACGGAAAAACACGCAATATTCCCTGAGGATTGGAACAAATAACTTTCAAACTGACAGCTTAAAGGCACACGAGGCCAGTGAAGGACACACTATGAGCTCAGCAGCTAAACGTGGAAGCGAGAGACCAAAGGAGGAAAAACCCTTGCCTGCTGCATTGAGCAGACTTGATGAAGAAACTTTAAAGAAAATGGAGTTTCTTTTTAACACAGCATATTATATAACTTATTTGAAACTACCATTTTCCATATTCCCAAAAAAAGGAATGGCTTAAGCCTCAAAAACACATATATGAATAATCACGCTTGTAAAAAGTTTTGTAAAGACATCTCTAATACCTTCAGGGCAGATGTCATAGATTCTTTAAGTACTGCTAAGTTTATATCTATAATGGCAGATGGAGCAACAGATGTGTCATGTTGGGAAGAAGAAATAGTGTACCTGAGATTTGTATCAGGTGGGGCTCCAAAAAGGTGCTATGTTCAGCTGGCAGAGGTTGAAAGTGCGAAGGCATCAGGAATTCTAAAGGCAATCAAGTCTGTTATGGATATGATCAACCCACAGTGGATGCAGAAATTGATAAGCACAGGTACTGATGGTGCATCTGTGATGATGGGTAGGATTGGTGGTGTAGTTTCATTAATAAAACAAGATGCACCTCAAGTTATTGGGATTCACTGTGTAGCACATAATTTAGAACTGGCATTCATTGACACTCTGCAGTCAAATGAAACCATGATGAGCATCAAGGAACTTTTAAATGGTTGTTGGAAACACTACAAGTGCTCCCCAAAGGCTTTGAGAGAACTAAGAGAAATGGCAGAGGCAATGGAAATCAAAGTGGGAAAGCCAACTAAAGCCAGTGGAACTCGCTGGGTTCCCCATCTGCTACGTGCTTTAGCTGTTCTGCTTCAAAAGAACTTTCCAGCAATTGTTTCTCACTTTGAGCAAACAGCAGAAGCTAGAGATTCTTCAGCAGAAGTGAAAGGACGGGGAAGAAACTTGGCAAGGAAGCTCAAGGCTTACAAATTCCAGCTTCACCTTCATTTAATGTGGGACATGGTAGAGGAAATATCAAAGATGTCACTTATTTTTCAGAAGGATGCTATCTCTGTTTCACAAGTGAAAGCTGAAATTGAGCGAGCTAGTCAAGCCTTAGAGAACATGCGAAGACGACCTGGAAGACATCTTGCTGTCTTTCAAGAAGACGTTGGGGATGGAACAATGTTCAAGGGGGTCAGTCTTACAAGGAACAACACAGATGACATTGTTTGAGCAAAGCAAAGCAGCAATCATCATTGAAGCTAAGGAATTTCTAGCCTTAAGATTTGAAGACTTCAGTTCCCCAGTAATAAAAGCTTGCGGTGTTATCAGTAATCATAAGTGTTGGTCAAAGGATACAAATGATCTAGGTTTGTACGGAGAAGAAGAATTGGGTACTGTGGCTCAGCACTTTCAGGTAGTCCTCAGAAACAATGCTTTCGACTTGGAAGTAGCAAAGGATCAGTGGCTATCTCTTAAACTGCACTGTTATGACCACAGACCCATTGCAAACTTAATTCAGGCTGCATTCTGGGTAGACGTGTTCACCCAGGTGCATCTGGATGAACTTGATCTCTCTCAAGTGTTGATGGTAGTTGAAATTTGCCTGGCAATGGCAGTGTCCTCATCTTGCTGTGAAAGGGGATTCTCTTGTATGGGGAGACTCAAATCGGAATATCAAAACTCACTTGATGTTGAAACTGTTGACATGCTCATGAACATCTGCCGCAATGGTCCAAGTCCTGAGGACTTCACAGCTGAAAGAGCAGTTTTGCATTGGAACCAAACATCTCAAAGAATGCAAAGGCCTTGCTTAAAGGAACCATGACCTAAGCCTAAGCCTAAGACAGCAATGGAGATGATAAAACTGCTGCTGTTGCATGTGTGTTGCAGCTCTTACATGTAACCGGGATGAAATTATTGTGATAAACTTATGTTGCTATGTACCAGTAAAAAAATACTAAATAAATATTATATGGTTGCGTTTAATTATTTCATCTGAGTTTGGCATATATTTACTTGTAGACACAAATTACCTACATGCGGGAAAAATGTAAAGGTTGACCAGTAGCTTTGCTCCTGGGACCAGCAAATTCTAAGCCTACTGGTACTGTGGAAGACCAGACCTAAAAGTAAAATCTCGAGCACTGAAGGTAATGCAGAAAATATCCTTTTTTGAGTTCATCCAACTCAAATGTTTTAGGAAAAGCTTTTAATTGCATCTGAAGGAAATTTAAACTATCAATAAAATGATTCTTAATTTCGGTATTTTATTAACATGATTTTAGCTCCATTGTATATACAATATGGTTTAATACCTTGGTCAACTAACCATTTTGTAATAAAGTGAGCATCATAGCCCTTGCTGTTATGTGCAATGAATATGTATCCTTTAAATTTATCATTTATCATGTTTTTGCAGAAGTGTTCAATGTTTTTATAGATGTATTCATTTCCAATATAATCTTGTGCAATAGCTAAGTTAACTTTATGAGTTCCAGTATTTTGAGTACATTCAAAGTCGTAAAAAAAGATTTTTCTGTGTATGATCTACATGAAAAACACCAATCTTTCTTTTTCATTGATTTATTAATTTTGCATGAATTATTTTTGTTAACTGTACAGTATCCGCCTTTCACTTTTATTTTTTTCATATAACATTTATGGTCTTTATCAACATACTTTCCACAATTTATCCAATCCTTACAACGGCATTTGTGAGTGGTTACGTAGTTACCAGTAATTATTCGTTCACATTTTAAACATTTATTGACTGAACTACAAACAGTATCAAGTTTTGCGTCTTTTGATCTGTTTTTGAGATGATTTTTGAAACATTCTTCACCATAAAATTTTCTGTTACATTTTTGACTAGTTATTTCATTTGATAACATCAAAATATTTTCTAGTTTTGTATAAATAAATTTTATCTTTGAAACCTTTATTGCCAGTATAAATTATTTCGTTAAATTGTTCAGAATCAATAATGTTAATTTCTATATTAAGATAATTTGAAAATATATTTACATCATTCAAATCGTTTCCATAGTCATTTATTTTAACATTTGCATCTTCATGTTTTAATGCTTGATCTTTTTGAACTTGTGATTTTGTCCAACTTTCAGATTTTAAGTTTGCGTATGCTGTAACAATAGATCTTGCTAATTGTTTTTTATTGAAATAATGCATTTTTTCTTGCTGTTGTATCTTTTGACAAATACAACCTTCCAGTTGGAATTTTAACACTTTGTACAGTAGTTTCACTTTTATCAAGTTGAACATTATGATATTCAACAGTATTAACCAAATCTTCTGCTTCATTTAAACCAGTCTTCTATTTTTTTTAAAATTTTGTTGATATTGGATTTGTCAGATCTTCATTATGCACGATAATTCTAAACATATCATTGCTTTTTAATTTTCTTTTTCTTTTTACTGTGTCAATTATATCCTGAAATATTAAATATTATTATTATTATTTTATGTTTTTATGTTTTAATGGCAATAGATTTTGCAATACTGAACAATACAATACAATACATTACTTACAATACTGCTTACTTACACTAATAACAATACAATGTATTACTTACGGCTAATTACATACATTACTTACAGCACTTACACAACCAGTTATTCATTTGATTAATTATAACTACATTAAATACCAATTCAATAATTTCAACAGAACACGAAAAAGAATAACACACGAGAAGGTTTGTTAACAATATTTGTGCTTGACTACCTTAAGTTAAATTCTCGATTTTCCATTGCATTTTTTATCATATTTATAAATTGGAAATTATTAAGATTTTTCTCGTTAATTTTGCAAATATATATGTACCTTTTGTATTAGTAAGATAAGCAGATCCAGTCAGCGTTGGAGGTCATTACCGATAGCAGGAGGGGGATAGTGCTGAAGTAAAATTTCGTCATATTTTTATTTTGAATTCATTTGTAAAAGAATTGAATTTTTTATTGAACATTTTTCATACTAATAATTTTGTACTTTGGAATACTTGTTTTCCTTTTGAAATATTTCATCATCAAAGTTGAAAAAATTGTTATTACTGATTTCAAAAATAATTTTTTGATGAGTACATTTTTTAAGAAGACCTTTCCATGTATAACCTAATTCTTTTGCATCATTCAAGTATTTTTATGTTAATTCTTTCAATAGCCCTTTCCCAGTATGCATATCTAATATAATATTACATTCAGTATTATTTAAACCATCCTTTTTTCCCGAAAAAATTAAATTGTTATTTTTGTTCATCTATATATTAGTAGTACAAAATAAATCCTTAAGTAATTTTAACTAAATGAAAAATTCAAATAAATTTCATTTAAACTTTTATTCACAAAAAAATTATTCTGTTTTTTCAAATTATTTTGATGTGTTTTTGTTTGAATATGATTCCATTTGTTTTTAATAAATATTTTTTGCCATTATTACACATTTGGCAATACCATTCCTTTTTTGACATTTAATTGTGTTTTGATATTTTTCTAGGTTGTACTCTTTCTTACTCAGTAAAATATTTCGTATTACCATGATTTTTTTTTTTCACGTTTTCCATTTTTATTGATTATAGTACTATATATTTAAGTAGGAAATTTTTTTGGGTTTCAATTATGTTTCCTTCATCGTCTTTCGTTAACATTTCCACACTTTGAACTATAATATTTATATTTTTAGACAGTTTTAACAAGACTATCATTATCTGATATATATTCATTATCTGATTCATCATCTGATTCACTATCTGAATTAATATTTGAATAAAAATCGGATTTACGAATAATACTGACATGATTATCATAAGTATCATTAATAGATTTTTCATTATCTTTATTTACGTCCTTTTTATTAATTAATTTAATATGATATCTAATACCATCAAGAAAAACTATGCTTTTAAATTGACCATTGTGAACCATTTCTTCAATAATAACGTCAATAATTTTAGATTCACTGTGTTGATTATCTGTATATCTAATAGTATTATCATCAGAAGAATTTGTACTTTCAAAATTCTTTTATATAGTAATGTAAGAAAATAAATTTTATGTCTTGTAATAAATGATAAATGATATATTCAAATCAAAAATTCACAAAAAAAGAATAACTGTAACACAAAATTTAGAATTACATACAGATCAAATATCTGACATTAAAAAAGAACTTGCAAAATTATGTACAAGTGGTGTTTCTTATCATGAAAAAGAAGATAAAATGCTTATTTAAGGTAATCATATTGATAAAGTAATTGATTATCTTGTTTATCCTTGGTATTTAAGCAGAGATAATTTTATGTTTTAATTCTGATTTGACACAATCAAAAATTTTGTCGAATTATATAGACGAACAAAAATAACAAAAAAAATTAGGTAGGTATTATTTCTTTTTTTCATTTGAATCCAACCTTTTTTTTTTGTTTTTATTCCTTTTTAGAACTCTAACATAGGCTAAACAACACTTATCTAATAATGAAATGATTGTTTTAAATTTTTCATTGATATAATATGTCTAGATTTTTAAGTTTCTGAATCTGAATCTTCTGGGTTTTTTTTTTTCATAATTTATTTTAATTTGAAAACTACAACATTCAATTGAAGCTTTATCATCTTTGTTTGAATTTGCCATATCTTTCATGGTGTTTAAAACAATTCTGAAAAAACGTTTACTGTCATCTTGAAAACAATAATTTTTATTTCAGTCACCTTTGTAATAAACTGAAATTTTAAAATTATGACCATCTATATGGGCTTCGTTATGTTTTATGTTCATTAGTAACATGTTTTTATAATATTGAAAACTGATTTGTTTTCAAAATTATGATCATTGGGAAATTCATCTTCAAAATCAGGTTTATAGCATTTGGTAAAAATTTCACAATGTTTTGCTTGTTCGAAATCTTTTTGTTCCATCATTTGTTTTATAATATTATAATAGAAAATAATTTTTATATATTTTACTACAACTTATTTTTCATGAATTTGTCAAATCCTTAAATGGACCCAAGAATTAAAATCATCAATATATCCTTTCCATTTTACCAAAGCTAGTTTCTTCTTATAATCTCTTTTTATAACTTTATCAATTCTAACTACATCTTGTTTTACTTTTAATAACTCAAGCTCATAAAAACTTCCTCTTATCACTTCATCATTGAGATCCTTGATTTCGTAAGTTATTGGATTAGTGTATTGTATTCTATCAAATGTGAATATTTCTTCAGTCCAATTTGGAGTGTGTCCTTTGTGAAACGTCTTTCTTTTATATTTGCTAATTCTAACCTTGTCACCAATTTTAAATTTTGGTTGGATGATAATTGCTCTATATCACCATATAGATTAAAGTAAAGAACTCCTTCATTCCTTTTATTAGATGCTTCTACAGGTGTCATTTTTATTAACTGGGTTTAGTGTTATTATACTGTTTTAATATTTTAGGTAGTATGTCCAACTACTGTGTATTACCTTGAACAGTGAACTGTTTCCACATTTTGTTTTTAATCGTTTTATTCCATCTTCCCACTACTGATGATTTCTCTTCATTTTCTGTTCAATAGAGTGTTATTTCATGTTTAGCTACGAGGTCTTAAACATGTTTGTTGTAGAACTCTGATTCTTTATCAGTCCACAAATATTCTGGTTTTCTTCCATCTTTAAAGATGCTTTGGAATGCTTCTCTGACAGTCTCTCCTTGTTTATTTTTCCATGGTACAATCCATCCATATTTACTAAAAACATCTATCACCATAAGAAGATACTTGTATCCTTTATTCCACTTGCTAAATTGTTGCATTTCAACTAAGTCTGAAGCCCATATTTCATCTATATGATTAACAATAACTCTTCTAGTTTTGAATTTTCTCTTGATTGGTTTGTGTTTTCAATTCTCTAATTGTTGAGCCCAATCATAATTACTAAACAGCGTGTTGCGTTTTTTGGCTTTTTACCACCAAGACCAAGCAACTTTTTTAGCTTGCATAGTATACTTTACAGGTGTTGAAAACTATGGTCTTTGATTAAAAGGAATGCCTTCTATTTGTTTTATCATAACATCATCAGCTTGATGCTTTTTTGACAAATCATCTCCAGCTTTGCTGTAAGCTATATCATGTTGCTGACAAAAAGCATCAAATTTATTAATTGGATCTCGAATTGGTGAATTATTACTATTCAGCGTTTCTTCTAGTTTAGTACCAGGTCCTCAGTAACTGTATTTTTTACCAGTTGGTGTTCTCAAATGAAGTTCTCCAAGCTTGGCTAACTGTTTTTGGATGTCAATAGCACCACCATCTAGGTCTTTCCTATTTGTTTTATATTTTTTCTTTGGTCTTATCTCTTTTGACAACTGATTCAAAGCTTGTGATCTGATGTTCTGAATCGCTGGATTAAGCTTATCCAAAGCATAGTCAATGGCTTTTTTTGCAATTTTGGGTCTCATAACATTTCTGATGTATAATATCTTCCCATTTCAACTGCTTTTTTACCAAGATATGGTACTCCTTTGGTTAAAAATAATTCTGCTACTGTACTACCAACATTGCTTAAAATATCTTTTCCTGCCCGTTTGCGAGACGAGCTGATCAGTTTACCTTATTTTTAACAAATCAAGTCTTTTTAATGCCGCATTCAGCACAAGTGCAGTACAACGTTAATCTTCCATGGTTAGCTTTCTTATAACCTGAAGGTTCAACGCATTCAGTATATTTTTTCTGTTTAACGCAATACAATTTCATTTAGTTATATATATAATTTAGCTATTTTTAAAATACTGTTCAATTACTTTTTCATTGTACATTGTATCATGTATGTCAAATACTTTTAACAGATCATACGAATAATATAAATTGCCTTTATTCAGTTCATTTAAAAAGCACAAACAAAAATAACCACATGTTGTTGTCATGATATTTGTTCATTTATCTTTGCCTGAATGCAGTGAAGCGTAATGAAACAAAAGATAAATGGTTTCGTGAATTCCCATGCACGGGTGCGTTTGTTGGTAGTGCCGGCATGAGGTTATGACAGAAAAGTGTGATATGTAAAGTAGTAAGTATATATTTGCTGAACAGTAAACAAGTTTCATTGTGGATTTTTTCAAGCAGACAGTTAAATTTTGTTCTTTTTATTTTTTGATTGAAATCCTGTAATCCATTTCATGGTAACGATTTTAGTTCTGTTTTCCTGATGATTGATAGTTATTATAAGTGTTTTTTTGTTTGTTCATTTACTTTGGCCGAATCAAATGTTTACAGTTTGTTTGATTTTTTTGGTGCCTGAACAGTGTAAACAGTTCTTTTTGTTTTGTGATTAGTTGGTTAGATCAATAAATGGGCTAAGAGTTGTCTGCTTATCCCGCACCGCATTTATGGTTGTCAGTTTTTTGGGTGCGGGGAATTCAAGAATTTGTATTTGATTGTTTTGATGTAATAATGTTATGTTTTCTTTTTTTGCATGGTTTACAATTTCTTGAAATGGTGGCATTCCAAAACCGTCAAAATAATTTATGATACCATTTTTCACATAAGTACAAACCCAATGACTTCCTGACATATATGCTGGTTTGACATTGTATATGAATAATGTTTGTTTGTGTTTATGAGGTACAGTTTCATCTCTTGACAGCACATCTTTTATTGGTAAATGCAAGTATTTGCACCAGGTTAAAAGATTGTGATTGCTTAATGGGATATTTTTATGAAATTTAGGTTTTAGAGTATTGCTCCTAAAATTGGAATATTGTTGAATGGGCTTTTTGAACCTAATAGCAACTCTTTGCCTTTTGTTTGGCTTTTTTTTTACACCTTTACCGGTTTCATACTGATGATAGCTAATAAGGGTGGCGGTGTTGCATACATTAGTCGTATTTATTTTTTTGTCCAATTCTCGGTGCTCCTTTGCCTTTTAACTTTTTTGTAGCCTCAATGCTTCCTAACAAAGTACCAAGAAAACCACCTGTTTGTGTCTTTGTTGGTTTTATAGCAAACTATTTTTCCATTTGTAGAGCATTAAGGAAGTCCTTTTTTTGTTTCAAATTTATCAAATCCTTATGTGGAATCAACTTATGCATTTGGTTTTGTGGTATCAGAAAACCACTTATTCGAGATCCTTTGCCAGATATCTTTTTTTAGTATTTGAGAAGCTCCTTCTGGAGCTAATCCTGATAAAGCTGATAAACCAAGGGTTTGACCAAGTGTTTGAAGCAATGTTTTTCCTAATGACAAAATTGAAGTCAACAAACTGCCACCAACTTGCTTTCTGATATTAGTTTTAGATAATTTGATATCCATGCCTTTTTTTCAGTTGTTTGCTTTTGTTCAATCTTTTGACAACATTAGCAGGTACATGAAGAGTATCGCTTCCAGATAAAGCGTTATTTGACAACCTCAAAACAATTGTTTCTCGTTTATGAAAAGCTTTTGCTAAATTCTTGGTGATAGTTTTACATTTATTTTATAAAGTTGAGTCATTTCTTGTATATATTATATGTTATATAATTTTTGGTTACATAACATGTTTTTAATTAAATATAAAAACCGAATTTAAACTATAACAAGTTCATTTCCGATTTTATCAATAGCAATTTGTTCTTCATATAAAACAACAGCATGAACACTGAAATTTTGATTTGCATTTGCTGACAATCTATATCTGAAAGGTAATTGTTTTGGATCTCGGAAACAGACTATCATAATTACTTAGGTTAAGCTGAATGTAAGCTGAACCAGAGTTGTAATCATTTTTTCTCATCGCACATGCCATTAAATCATTGAAAATATGCACTTTACTATCACTATCATATTCTATTTTAGGGTAAAAAACACCATTTCCATATCCAAGCCTGCAATTATTAAGAGAAGCTCCACCGTCTAATGAAAAAGTATCCATTTTATAAGGAGTTGTTTCTTCATGTCTTGATCCATTAGCATCACGATAACTTTTTTTGAGATAAACGAAGACATATTTCACATTATCAATGCTTGCTGATATTTGAAAAAAATCCAGATGTTCTTGTTGGAGGTGACACTTCATACATTTTTTCTTGATGTTGATTATTACCAAGAGCTCTAATGACATCTTTTAATTGAAAACAAACATACTGGTTTCTTTGCAAATATTCACTTGTTCTAAAAGCCATTTATATTATTACATTACATAATTATATCAAAGAATTTCAACATCTTTTTCTTTTTATACCACTACCAGATATCAGACGATTTAAAATCATATTAGTGCTTTCTTCTTGTTGTTTAACAAGTTTAGTTGGCATCATTTTTTGTTGTCTGATTTTAGAAAGCTGTTTCACGCAGGTTTTTTACCAATTTTATCACCAGCATGCGACACACCTGATTCTAATGCTTTTTTAGCCATAGGCTTGGCTATCTTTTTGAATACTGAAGATGCAATACTCTTTAATGGTTTGAATATATTATCTATCATTATACCAGATCCTTTGTTCTTATGTACAAATTTACCTAATTTTGGGTGGTAAAATCTTTTGAATTCGTATGGTTTCATTATATTGTTATGTTATATTATTCTACACTTTTTAAAGTCAATTAGGTCTAGGTCTAGTAATCTTCGTTTTCCATCGGTAACCCACATTCGAATAGAAGATATTGTAGTTTTATTAATTGGATTAAATGTTATTCTTCGTGGTTGTAATGTAAACGAATAAGATGGTTGTAACACGCTAATTCTAAAATTGTAAATAATATCTGTATCTTGACCATCAACTAATGATTCACTAATGAAATCACAATGGATATTTAAAACATCAGTAGCTTCACTCAAATTTGGCACTTTCGTACCAATATGAGACCCGCTTGTCAAAATCATTGTTGAATCAAGTCTGGCTTGAGCAGGCAATACAATTTTGACTCTGAATGTTGTTGCGTTAAATGTCAAAGATATACTGTCTTTCTCTATTAATTGTTTGAGATAGCTATCGAAATCCTTATAATTCCAAACACCTGCTGGAGAACTGAGATCTTGAAAGTTTGATGCCATTATTGATGCTATATGCTGTTTGATTTTTGTATGGTGTATTGACATTAAACCAAGTGAAACTCATGTTGATGATCCTATTTAAAACAAGCTGATATTCATTATTACTTGGTAATATTATTGGTCTCGTGAATTTTGTAACGAAATTTTCAGGTTTATTAAAAGGTATTTCTTTAACGGAATAGCTTGATAATACGATTTTTCTATCCATGTATGTACAATATCATTTCATTAAATTTTGAGATATTTCTTACAGAGTTTGTTATGTTGTGATTTATCAATTGTTGATGTTTTTAGCAATGTGTCTAATATAGAAACACCCATATTACGAATATCAATGCTTGTATTACGAGCTAAAATTTCTCCAACAATCAATTCCAATTTTTTGAGAAACTGTTTTGGATCACACAACATTTTCCACCTGCTTTTCCACCTGTTTGTTTTTTTCGAATTCCAAAACCTTTCATTGTTTTGAATTTATTTTCATAATGTTCGAGGTTTGCATTCAATGTAACTCTGGCATTATTCATTCTTTTTTTTTTCCATTTGTCAAGCAGCTTCCGAAATGGAACCACTTTTAAATTGTTTAGTTATAGCAGCCTTGTACCCTTTTAATTTATTTCTTCTTGTTTTAGCATCATTAATAATCTTATTGAGATATTTTTTGTTTTTTTGTTGAGTCATTTCTGGTTGATTTAATACCTTATCAATACAATCATAATTTTGAATACCAAGATCATTCAATATCTCTTTATCCGTATCCGGTCAGTGTAAAATGCAGACTGCAGACTGGGGGTAAAATGCAGATTGAGGTTATAACGTAACTGTTGAAAAAGCCCAAACCCATTAGAAATGCTAACAATTAAGCCTAAATATTGTTTTAGGCCTAATTAGGCCTAAGGTTAGCATTTCTAAGGGGTTTGGGCTTTTTCAACAGTTACATTATAACCTCAGTCTGCATTTTACCCCTGGTCTGCAGTCTGCATTTTACACTGACCGATCCGTATCTTCATCATCTAATGTGTAATTAGGTTCATCATCATCATATTCTGGTGCAATTCCTCTGGTTCTTGAGGAAGGTATTTAGGATCAACACTTAACTGTTTTTTTGCCTTCCAATATATCTTGCAATGATTCTTCATAAGTTGGCGGCTTTGGTACAAGTTGTTTTTCTTGCTGTGGTAAAACAGTTTCAAGAAATAAATCACCTAGATTCATGTCTGGAACTTCAGCCTCAATATCGATGCCATAATTAGGAACCTCACCTTTTTTCAATGGTTGTCGTTTTGTAACAGGCATTTTTAAATTACTAGCAATAACATTGTCTAATTTGCTAGTTATTGGTTGAAACACCTTTGAAAAAGATGCTTGCCTTGTTTTTTGGCCCAAATCATGCTGTACGATAGCTTTCCTTACGGTATTAATTTTATCCCCTAATTCAGATTTACTTTTTGCAAGTTCTTTCCACTTATGTAAACTCTTTTGTTATGTTATTTGGTTGGCGTTTTACAGTGTTCAACACTGTGTTGTACATGGTGTTTAACATCATGTTTTCAAATAATATACCCATATAATATAAATGAGAATACCAAATTACGATTATGTTGATGAGTTGGAAATTATAAACAGTTACATGATTTTATGCCAAATAAATGCTTTAGAATGTTGATTTGCGGGCCTTCGGGTTCTGGTAAAACAAACATATTAATGCATATGATTTATAATTTGCTTTATTGTGACAAAATCTGGTTACCTGTCCATTACCGTATAGTTTTTAAAATTCTCCTACTGGGCTACAAAGCTCTCAATGGAACAGCGCCTTCCTACATCTGTGAATTACTTAAGTACCACACCTCTGAACAAAAATTAAGATTGTCCTTTCAACACCTTTTGGCAACCCCGAAAGCTAGACTGAAAACATATGGAGAGAGAGTGTTTGCTGTGGCGGCACCGAAACTATGGAACTCTATCCCACTTGAACTAAGATCCAGTAGTTCGATAGACATTTTAAATGACATTTAAAAACATATCCTTTTAAACAAGCTTTTTAACTTTAATTTTTAGATGATTTTTAACTTATTGATGTAATTTACGTCATGCTTTTTTTTTTTAATGTAAAGCGCCGTGGACAAATAGTGGATTGAGCGCTATATAAATATTTTATTATTATTATTATTACTATCATCATCATTATTATGCAAAACACGTTGAGCAATCAAAATATCAAAATCTATTGAACATGTTGGATCCGATAAGTAAACATGTTGGTTATGATATTATTGAAGCGAGTAACGACCAAATAATTCCAGTACCTGAATTAACAGATGATAACCAAAAGATTGTAATATTTGATCATTTCGTTTATGAGAAAAAACAAAAAACATTGATTGATTACTTTATTCGAGGACGGCATAAAAATTGCAGTGTGATTTATTTATCATAAGGCTATTATAAGACCCCAAAAGATATCAGGTGCTCACATTTTTGTATTGATGAATTTCCAAGCACTAATGAAAACTCACTAATTTGCCGCAAAAATAATACTCCAAAAGAAGTATATGAAAAAGCAACAAAGGATCCATATAGCTTCATCTATATTGATAAGCCAAGAAAATTTATAACAAAAAACTCCAATGAAAATATATAACTAATTATATATACATGAGTTATTCAAACGGTTTATTAGAAACATCAAATACGCAAATAATTGAAGGCATTCCAGGAGTTGGTTTTAAATTAACTCCAGATGGTAATTATGATATGAAAAATAAAAAGTTATCTACAGTACCGCTCAGATATGCGTTAACCAAGAAACGGGCATAATACGCGTATAAATATACGCGTATGTGCGTATAAGTATACGTGTATGTGCGTATAAGTATACGCGTATGTGCGTATAAAAATGCGTATATAAGCACATACGCATATACGCGTTTGTTCATTAGTATGTATGAGCTGGCTTATTGTCTTTCTATTGTTAGCGGGTTATTGTTCCAGAGACTAGCTTGACAGCACTAAAAACTACACGACCACGAACTACATGAAGACTTCTCCCAATACGCTGTTGCAAGTGTACACGAGTTAGATAGAAAGCATGTGCTTATCGATATAAACGGGTTATCCTTTTCAAACGGAACTTTCATGAGCAGACGAGATGTTTTTCATCACTTACCAACACTACATCCATCGCAACTGCTTTGGAATGTGTTCAAAATAAATTTAATACCAGTGCGTCGTATTTCAGCGGAATCAACAAAGAAGCCCGTTTGTGAACAGCGTTCTGAATACAAACCCACACAGGATGTTTCTTTTATGGCTTGCACCATCGATAAACAAGTTTTTTCTCAGAAACTTTTCCATTCATTATACATACACGTAAAAGAAGTTCTACCAGGCCATTTTAATCGTGTTGCATTACCTGTCACGACTACGTGTTGTTCCGACTCGGGTCTGACATGTATGCAAATTTTGATGAATTTGAGTCGCCTCTCGTTTAGTTATTTGTTTCAAAAATCGATGGTCACGATAACTAAATCTCAACACAGCAACGCCGCCTATGTCAACAATTTCTTCGCCAACTTTGTAGCCTGCGAATACAGCTGCCTCTCATCGCTGTCGTCTGATTTGCTGTTTCGCGCAAAACTCAACTGTTTACTCAAAGATTGTGAATGTGCGAAACCACGTGTTAATCATTCGACTAACTTTTTATTTAAGCTTGCAAAGATTCGCTTTGCAGATAAAACCTTGAAATAATTATTTGGTTAAAAAAAGAGCATTTTACTGTTTGAATGAACGATCTGTGTCAAGTATAATCGGAGATATAATTATTTCGACAAGGTCTTCGGAACGCTTTAGACAATAAACATCTCGCAATTAAGCGACTTGCCGATGCGACTGATGAAACACAGAACTTTTCCTAGCTTGAGGTAAAAAATAACTAAGCGTGAGCAGCGCGCCATAGAAACTTTGATAAACAATTATTTGGTTAAATAAAAAGCATTTTACTGTTTGAATGAATGATCTGCGTCAAATATAACCAGACATATAATTTTTTCGACAAGGTCTATTGAACACTTTAGACAAACACCTCGCAAGCGACTTGCTGATGCGGCTGCCAAAACACAGAACTCTTCATTGAAGTAAAAAATAACTAAGCGTGAGCAGCGCGCAATAGAAACTGTGATAAACAATTATTTGGTCAAATAACAAGCATTTTACTCTTTGAATGAACGATCTCTGTCAAATATAACTAGAGATATAATTTTTCGACAAGGTCTTCGGAACACTTTATACAAACATCTCGCAAGTGACTTGCCGACGCAACTGCCGAAACACAGAACTTTTCCTTGAAGCGGTGCATCATTGAAACTTTGATAAACAATTTTTTCGTCAAGCAGCATTATACCGTTTGAATAAATGATCTGGGTCAGATATAACCGGAGATATAATTTTTTCAACGAGATCGATCTTAAGCTAAGAACGCTAAATTCAGACAATAAACATTTCGATGCGACGTGCGTGTTTATGCGTATATACGCATATAACCATACGCGTATGTGCGTATAACCATACGCGTATGTGCGTGTAACTATACGCATATGTGCGTATAATCATACGCGTATATGTGTATAAAACGGGTCTGCGCAGTTAACGTATACAGTATTGTGAAAAAGTAATGAGAACATAATTCGACGAAATGCGCGAATTTCGGGGCTTTTCGACGAAAAATGGCGAATTTTTGTCCAGCGCGAAAGTTCGCAGAAAATTCGCCGAATTTTCGCAATGCCTATTGTTGTAGTTGACGCGAATTTTCGAGCGAAAACTCGCTTTGACTGATAATTCGTTCCGAAATTTCGAGCGAAAATGCGCATTCACTGATAATTTGTTCCGATATTCCGAGCGAGAAGAATTCGCTCTTCCCGAATTTTCCTTCGAATTTTCGAGCGAAAATTTGTTGTTTTGGTATAGTTTCTGTGGGTATTACCAGCGAGCACAACACTAGAATGTACGAAAGTTTCTCATCGAATGAAAATGGAATCATTGATGTTTTTTTCACTGCGGTGACTTGCCCGGCGCCTGCCAAAAAGTTAAAAGTTATCCTGAAACTTGGTAAGTAAGCTCTTCATACGTATAAGACATCATGTCAATAAACACTTCTGGTGTAATACAAATGTAGACCCGGGAACCATTTTTGCCGCTGTGACGCTACAAGATAACACTTGCCGGCTCTTTTATATTTACAGGCTTTGCATTGTTGACAACAGTTTGTCCTCACAACCAAAGGATTGAAATTGCATATGTTTTGTCGAGTCTTCTCTGCCGAGAAAGATGAATAAAAACACATTACAAAGGGCGAATTTTGTAGAGAATTGAAACGGACACAACTACTGAACTATTTCCAAAATACATGTACTGATCATCAAAGTGCTGTCAAAGTGACTGCAGTTGTTTACAAAACTGAATAGCCGATCGATATGTGATTGATCTTTACAAACCACACTACGAAATTTCGCGTACAACAAGCGAAATTACGCTTTTGGTTTTTCGCGCTGGTCTCGAAAATGCGGCGAATTTTCTCCCTTTGTTTTTAGAGCGAATTTTCGCGCTGGTCTCGAAAATGCGGCGAATTTTCTCTCTTTGTTTTAGCGAATTTTCGCGCTGGGCTCGAAAATGCGGCGAATTTTCTCTCTTTGTTTTAGCGAAATTACGCTAGAAACATCGCGAAACGACGCTCGAATTTTCGAGCGAAATTTCGTCGAAAGTTCGCAGGGACAAAGAACGAAATTCGCGCATTTCGCTCTCATTACTTTTTCACAATACTGTATCTGAGCAGTACTGTAATTTAAAACCAGGACAAAAGGATAACGATGTCCTGGTGGATCTGGTGTTATTGATTTAACTGATTATTTGAAAAAAGATGGTAGCATTCCACTTTCAGGAAATTTAAATGCTGGTGAAATAGAGTAATGAATATTTCTAACCCAAGAGCTAGAACTGATGCTGTATCTGAAATGATATGCGATATTAGATACGTTCAAAGAGATGTACCTGATATTAATGCTGATAATAAAAGGTGCTATTCAACCTAATCAAGCAACAAATTTGAAACAGGTACAATCATTAGTATCCTCAAAAGCTGATAAAACAGAGCTTACAAATTATGTGATAACAGATGGATCTAGTGTTATAAAAGGACACTTACTAATGGAGAATAATCATATACAGAATATTGCTCCACCTAGGCAAAATGCAAGTGATGCTGTTAATTACGCCCATCTGAATAATTTTTATTTCAAATATGATGATGATAATAGCGATCTCGATTGTCAATCTTGGATAAATATACAAAACAAAAGAATAGTCGATTAAATTAAATTTCCTAGATTACAGTAAAAACCCGTATACAAAAACACCCATTTTCAGGGTTCAGGCTGATTGGCTTCTTATATATCGGATATTTTAGGTGAAATCAGGCTGAAAGTGTTCTTAAGGGTTCTTAATTTTTTACTTCTAAAAAAATGTAAGGGATTTACTAACTATGATGAAATACATAACTTTGATTGAAAATTAAACTTGAGACACACCATTAGAAAATAAATTGCACAACCGAGCTTTCGACTGGCACCTGCTAGTCTTCCTCAGGGATTAGAACTATGGAGGCTTGGTCACGTGGAGGTTGTCGTTTGTGATCAACACATGACTGTAAGATAGGATTGTGTGTAACACAAGGTTTTGATTAATAAAATCTTTTATGATAAAAAAATTATTAATTAAAAGTAATTCCAATCAAAGTGTATGTATCTCTAATTTTTTAAATCTGAAGCCTTATGTTAAGAAAAGAAATGACAACATTAGACTTTGTTAAATGTGCACTTGGGATGAGATCTATACATCAGCAGAGCCATCTGTTATCAACCAGGCAGTTTTGTATAAAGTATTTAATCCACACTTAGAACTTGTAATCCTTCAATCCTTGAATGGCGGGTGAATGCGAATTTTATGTCCAGGCAAGCATGCATGGCTACCATGCGTATTTTATGAATGCAACTGTATATATTGGGGAAATCTTGGACTGTGAAATTGAACCGGAAAATGATCACGACAAACATGCAGTGGCCGTGAAAAACAAAGATGGGTTGCTTGTTGCTCACGTACCAATCGAACTTTCCAAGATTTTTCACAAGTTTCTGTCACAATATGGGGCAAATTGAGGCTGAGTGTATTGGCAGCAGGTTTAATACTGGTCAAGGCAAAGGGCTAGAACTTCTTATTGACTTTAGACTTGTTGGCAATGCTCGCTACCTGAGAAAAGTGATAACAAAGTTACAGAAAGCACAGAAGAGAAAAGATACAGATTGGAGAATAGGTGACCTAGGGAAATGTGCAAGATTGATCTGCAAAGGTACTTTGTGCATTCAAATTAAAACAAAGACGATAGAACTGCATACATATTGCATGTTTTTGTGTTTTCTCCTTATCATTGCCCTGTCTGTTGAAAATAAAGGATGTGACTGACACTGACAAATGGTGACATTCATTTTATTGCATATTTTTCATGTAATTATAAGACTTTTAATTCCAAATACAGTTGTTGTACATTTGCTATACACAGCAAGTGAAATTACTAGCATTTATACAGAGATCTTAGTGCAATACCATAGTAAAGCTACAGACACTGTTCTATTAAGCTGAAAAGGGAAGAGTTTTTATATATGAGAACAATTTGCAATATTCAGGCTGAATGTGTTCTTATATATATGCTCCTTTTTTACCAAATTTCAGCCTGGGTGTCCTTAATCTACATGTTCTTGTATGCAGGTTTTTACTGTAAATCATCATGATACAATGGGTTATGCTTTTTTTACAAATAATTAGGTAGCAGGTAATGTCAATTTGTCTAATTATTTAAAAAAATCCGGTGATAAAATGTCTGGTTCTCTCGACATGAACAATAAAATCACAAATGTAAAAGATCCTACTCATAAGCAGGATGTAGTAAAGTTAAAACAAGTCAACGAAGGAGTGGCTTTAATAGCTGACATTTGTCATTTCAAGGGTTAATAATCAAACAAATTCAAATTTTATATAATTCTCTCAAATTTAGTTATGAAAAACTAAACATTCAAATTTATTATGGGTCGCAATTTTCATTCAACAATTTTTTCACATCAAGTAAAAAAAAGCAGACGTTTAATATGAACATAACATTACAAAACGGCCATTTTAAAGTCAAACAAATAACATTGATGTGCCAAACAGACAATGACAGACAAACGAAAAAGTGTTTTGAACTTTAATCATATTTCAAAAAACGTTTCAAATAAGGAGATTGCAGAAATAAAAGTAATTTACAAATACTATCATAAAAAGAACTGGCTGTTCAAAAAAAGTCATAAATATTACAAAACGATGGATTTTTCATGTGAAATTGGATCAAGAGGTTTAGTTGCTATAGGCACAATAGCTGGGGGTATTACCATGAATCCTATTGTCCTTGGAACGATTACTGGCTGAAAACAGAAATTTGTAAATTTGCTTACACTACTTATGGAAAAGTGTTGGTGGATTTACGTTCATATTTAAGAGGATTTTAAATTTGATGAAGAAATTTTTTTTACTGAAATAAGACTCAAAGATCAAATGATAACAGATCAATGTCAGTCTGTATCAATCAGTATCAAGTTTGTCACCTATTAATGATTGAATTTTTTTCTAATACTCTTCATAATATTTTAGTCTTGTCAGATTTACCAATCGGTATTACAGGAGGTAAATTCCATATCTTAAAAAGCTTGTGTATTATAAATTTAATTGATATTATCCTTTTTCTATTTTGGTTAACTTGTGATAAAATCGTGTTTATTAGATCAAATGTCTGGCAAACACAGTTTATTATATTTCTTGAAATTGGTAACTTATTTTTGAGTTCTATATCTGATAATACATTCTGAACATGGTATTTATGTATGTTAATTGATTTTTTGTGAATCCTATATCTGTTTTCATGAAAATCGATGTAATTAGTTTTAATTACCAATTTGACCACAGTTAATACATAGCAAATGGCTATTATCTTCAGTTGTATCAGGTTGTTCACAGCAATTACTTTGTTTTTCTGTGTAAAAATCAGATATTTGTTGTTTACAAAATGGACAATTTATATAATTTTTACTTAATTCATCATGTAATTCAATTTTGCAATTCATTATATTATTATACAATATAATATTTTAAACGCTTCTCAATTTTTTGAAACATCTAGATTAATTTTGTGTTGGTAATTTTTGAATAATTTTTTAATTTGGTTTTTGAAATAATTTTTGGATTTGTTTTTTTGGTGGTAATTTTTCAAAAAACGTATAGATTCATTTTTTATTTGTATTTTTTATTTGGTTTTTTATTTGTTTTTGTATTTAATAAAATAACTCAGCTCATGCAAATTTTTAATGCTTATCCATCCCCTGCTCGATTTTCTTTGAAAATCTGCGCTGCCGATGAGCTAAAATTCTCGCTTCGCCTGAATTTGTATCTGGTTTTACAATGGTGCTTTTCATTAATGCGCATTTGAAAACTTTTAGTTGATACTTGTGCAATATAAATGAATAAAGTTTAAAGTTTTAAAGTTTTAATCCCAAATTTGGTTTTTTTATTTCTATTTTTATTAATCCCAAATTTGAATTTAGTTGAAAAACTTTTGGCTCAAATTTTTATCAAATTTTTCAAGCTGAATGATTGCCCTGCCCTAAAGTACTGTAGTTACTACTAACTTCCGCTCGCGGAAAATGTCACGCAACACAGAACTGTGAAAAATAGTCAGTGGAATTTCATTTATGTGAAGTATGCGCATTGAATAATTTTGGTGCTGTGCACCGTGTTATTACGTAATTTGCTTGGTTCATGTTCTCCTCGTTCCACAGAGTAAATTTACACTAATGACAGCCCTGGTATGGTATAGAGCAGAAATAACAAATAATCTGGAAAAATGACTGTACAATTGCTGGAAAGCAATACACCCAAACCTGTATTAAGAGGACACCTTCAGGACCCTTGCTAGTGTCTGCTTAATACAGGGTGTCCGTGAAAACAGGTTCACTTAGAATGCGTCTTAAAAGGGTCATATGAAGTAGTTCTCAGTAGTAACCCTTTCACTACTATATGCAAATGAGGCCCAACCTTCCTGTTCCTATTGCCATGGTGATTTCAAACCCAAATGAAAACATATGTGCTCAGTAGATTTAGGGGACAATTAAAGCTAAATAAAGAACAGAGAAATAAAGCTGAGTACTTGCTTTACTTGATTTATAATAAGTATTTCCACACATCACTTTAATACCAATGCAATTTACATTGAAAGTAAGGACGTAAAAAAATTCACATTTGCCACCATTGCTATACACATTGTGATTGGTCATATTTCTTAAATGCCGATCCAACTGTTCTCAGCCAGTTGCTTTCCACTAGAAATTTACATGATACAAATTGTGCCTGGGCATTCAACAAAGTGCAACTTTGCACAGACTGCACTCGAAGGGTGTTTTCAAAAGGTGTCCTTCGCTCTGCTTTGCTGCATTGGACACACTTTCGCATCCTTCTGTTCTTCCACATGGCCAGAAACATGGGCTTCTCTGGCGACAGAATGTTGTTGAGGCTCTTGGGACCTTTGTTTTCTTTGTCTTTGCGAAAAACCATTGACCACTTGCTTTGCGAGATCAATTCTCGCTTTGTCTGACCATGAGTAGTGCAATGAATGACTCCAAAACAAAAGCCAAAAGCGTTACAAATGGTTGTGGTAAATGTAACAGTCCATCCTCTGAGACCCAGGGGCAGATTGTTGAGGCAAGGGGAAGTCTAAACCGGCAAAAGCAATTGGCGACAAAGAAAAGCATAGTAGGGCGAGAAGAGCCCCTGGGGACAAGTTCTTACCAGACCAGTTCCAAACAGCAGAGGTAATTCTCAATTCTGATTGGTGCCAGAAATCATTTGTGTTTTTCTGCCCAATCAGAGCTCAGCAGACCGTGAAGTCGTTTTGTGTCTCCTTACACGGAGATCACTTGATCGCCATACTCACCTGGTTCGTTTGGCAAGGTTTTGCTCGAGGAGAAAAGTCTCAATCACAGCACAAAATGTACAGGAAATCGTTCGGAATATCGGCGGAGAAATACGCTGGACCTTTCACAGGTATCGTTACAGTAGCGTATTTCCAAGTGTGCGGGATTTGTTTAAAGATGTCCTTTCCGATTCACCTGAAATAGCAGTGATGAATTTTGATCTGACAATTATTTTTATTCTGCCCCCTTTTCCTAGTCGAGGTATTTCTAGGTTTCTTGCATCAATTGCTGTGGCTGAAACTTTGCTAATGTCGAAAGCAAACATTTGCTTCTGAATGCTGCCAAAGTAACAGCTGATGTGTTCATTAATAGCCTTGCAAAGGGCAATACCCAGGCCGTGCAAATGTGCTGGCAATTCCTTTGAGATAATTTTACTTGGATAATGGACAATAATCTGAATGTGAAAAAAGATTAGAGACCGTTGCAAAGGACATAGGAAAGAGATTGTGAATATTTTATGAGCACCGTAAGTTAGGTTGTCATTAATGTTTTAAAGCAACATTAATTTTGCTCTAAGGAAATTCTTGTTTGCTATTTCATATTTCATACAAGAGTGTGCTGTGTGTTAGACAGTAATAACAACAACAGAGTCCTGATGTTTCTAAAACAATGCTGAAAGAAATCTCCTCCAATAGTAAAATGAGTTTGGATCCAGGTAGTACATAATATTCTGAGTTGTACCTTTGCAAATATAAAATCTTAACCTTGATATTTCTCTTTACAGCAAAGATCCCAAAAATGTGACAACTTTTAATAATTCACATTCACATTCTTTCAATATTTTTTATTAATTTATCAGCTTTATTGGACACATCAGAAAAAGTAGCACAATCCTTGGGTTTCGCTCATGCATAGTTAATAGAGTGGACTGGTTTGGAAGCTCGGCAAACATCAAAGGAGCAAACAAAGATACCAAGGTTTAGGTTGGAAAGTCCACGACCGTACACAATCTTTTGTTTTGCGCTCATACACTATGCGTGAATTACGTAACCAACACGTTTCTATTGGCTACTTCCTCAGTACGGAGTAAACAACTATTGTGTTTTGTGCACGGTCAAGGCCAAAAAAGAGAACAAAAACCTACAACAAAGAAATTTGTCGGGTTTCCTAACCATTCCCCTCTATTAACTATGGCTCACGTGATAAACAGCCACGTTTTTCAGCGAAAACAAAAGAAGACGTTAGCATAATAATAGCTTTCAATTCCCAGAGGATTGGATGGGGACACCAACATGGCCGCCATTTCATTGTTTGGGAACACCAACATGGCGGCCGTGACGTCATGTGAAATCCAAGGATATTTCAGTTTAGGGAAACAAAATAGAACTACAAAAAATGAACCATTATTAACTGATTTGATGTACTATTTTCATATTTCCCATAGAAAGAAGGAAACAGCATACTCTTTCTATAGTACAAGTATTACCTGGACACAGTTGAACAACAATAATAATTATTATTGTTGTTCAACTGTATCCAGCTGCTTGGGATTTGAAATCAGCATAAATATTATACTCAGGCAAAATGCAAAATGTCACTGCAGCATTAATGTAGATAGACAAATCTTTGAAGAGGTAAAAGAGCACTCTACAGAATGATAGAAACTTGGTCACAGATAAAAAGGTAAATTATTTTCTCAGTTTAAGGAAGCTCGAAAGGATTTTCCACTCTTAATAGTCATGTGTCCAATGGAAAAAGATTACTCCAATCCTTGCAGAAGGGCTACAGCGTCATACCTGTGTAATACTATTGTGAGGCAATGTTTTAAAGAGTGTTTGCTGGGTCCCAACTGCTGCTATGGTAATGGTACAGTGCTGCTCAAAGAGTAAGACCCTCTAAAACTTGGTGTTTGAAAAGCAATTCAGTGAGCAGTATTTTGTTTTCTGGATTTTGAAACCATATCATAATTCTCTGTCCCAGTAGATGATGTGAAAAAGAACTATAAACTGAAGTAGAATTTGAAATATTTATGAAAAAGCTGAAAGATGAAAAAAATTCCACTAGATAATTTTTTGAAAATTCACTTTAAGAATGCAAAATAACGCTTCTCACTTGTTTCCAAACAAATCAGGGAAGGATGCTTGACGAACTTTTGAGATAAATGTGACCAAGTCTAACAAACTCTATTTCCGGTCTTGATTTGTTACCCTCTGGACCGGCTCAGGTGGCATGTGTGGCGTTAAGCCGGAGCACTTGGCTGAACACCTGTTCTGAGTCTCCTAAAGGATAAGGATATGATATCTTTTTTAATAAGTTAAACTAAGTACTTTGCAATAAACTTGAAACTTATAATAAGGATATGCCATTACAACGATGGCAAATTTTATTTTCTAGTACACTGTCATGTGTTTCTACATCGACATATACATGTATACATAATTATTGCAAATATGCATACCTTGACGGATGTTCCTTTGCTTGATTTTGGAAAGCAATGGTAACTTGATTTTGGTATTTGGGTGCTTTCCTCGTGGTGATTTTTTCTCACCATGACAAGACATCACCGAGGATGGTAGAATTGGCTTAATTGGTACATTTTCAAAGGGAATTCTATAACCTTTTTCCTTGTCAATGTGACAAGCAGTTTGTGCATCCCCTTGCCTCGATGTCAAAGGAGAAAGGGGATGTCGCCTTTTCAACAAGTGCTTTGCTGAAATGGCAAACAACAACTTCTTTTTCTAGATTGATACCACCCTTTTGTGACAAGTGTCGCGCTGCACAAGAAAGACCATCATCTGCCTGGACTTTTAAGTTTGATCGAAAACTTCTTCAAATATTCTCAAAAATCACCATAAAGGTTTCTCTCTCTGTTTGTTAACAAAAACGTAAGAACCCACTCAACAACAGTCGTTAACTGTTTCTTTCGGGAGGCTCATCGTGAACAATAGGCTGATTTAGCAACAGAACGGGAACGTCAGTGGCAGCGGCGCACGCAGAAAAAACACCAATGAGAATTCAGAATAGAGCAGACTCCACTCTTTTCTTCTCTATTCTAAATTCTCATTGGTAGTTTTGCTGCGCGCGACGTCGCCACTGACGTTCCCGTTCTGTTGCTAAATCAGCCTAATAGGGACCTTAAGCATCGACG
>OX421453.1:27647530-27655030 GCA_949126865.1 Montipora capitata
GTGTAAGGAGACACGAAACGACTTCACGGCAAAACACAAATAATTTCTGGCACCAATCAGAATTGAGAATTACCTCTGCTGTTTGGAACTGGTCTGGTAAGAACTTGTCCCCAGGGGCTCTTCTCGCCCTACTATGCTTTTCTTCGTCGCCATTTTCTTTTGCTGGTTTAGACTTCCCCTTGCCTCAACGATCTGCCCCTGGGTCTCCGAGGATGGTAACAGTCCCACTTGCGGGAAGAATGACCTGCAAAATAAAAGAGTGAAATTGATCGGCTCGGTCAACGCCTGCCATATAAGGGGTGTAAACATCTGCCACAAAAGGCCTCTTGAAATGACGGCTGTTTCTTCATTGTTGAATAACACAGGCAGGCTCACTTGGCAAAACTTTTGTTGATAGAAACATATCTCTCTTATCATGCCATTTCCGTAAAATCAAGTTGGTGAAGCTTGTTCACCGAACAGTTCCACAATCATATATTTGTAAAACGATCTGTCTTACATTTAGGTACCGTAAACCACCTGTTGCACCTTGGAGTATAACGTGACGGTCCACTAAATAGTATGAAACTGTTCATACGGTGTTCAGGGTTCTTAATAATGGTGTTGAAAGTATTAGTGCATAGCCCGGTGATGAAATCTACAATAGGGACAATGTTCGATGACCTGCTGGTAGGGTATTCCTGAGCATATTATAGACATGGCCCACTTTTCAACTTGCACCAACTCGTCTTTTAGGTACTTTGGCAGGGCATAAAAAAAAAAAACAGGTGCTGGGTACGTAAGAACAGAGCATATACAAGCAGTGTAAAAGGTGGACATATCCTCTAGAAGTTTTGCACTAGTCACCCTCTCTAGTTCTTTATCGTCTACTACAATAGACGCAAACTGGGGCCTTCCTTTTCTGCGTTTGTCCAAGTCTCTCCATAGCCTTCTTTCAAAAACACTCAGTATTTTTCGTGTCTTGACTGTCCTTGATTTTCTTCTGGTTCTCAACAACTCTCTGCTCGGTCTCGACTGCATCTTGTTTCTCAATCAGTTCCTCTAGTGCCATTTCAACTTCTGTCATATCAGTTTCGATTCCACTTTCTTTTTCTTCTCTATTCGACTTATTTCTCAACTCTTTTGAAAGTAGGTTGTAACGATCTCGGATTGCCCGCTTGTCAACTTTAAAGTACACTTGCTGAAGTTTGTTTAATTTTTCAGTGACCTCTTCCCACCGTGCCCTTTTTCGTTCCAGTAAATGGATCTACAACCAATATTTCTCGGCATAACATCTCGTTGTGAATAGTACGCCATGTCATAGGCTTCCTAAAGATTATAATCAAAATCAATCCTTGAATAAAAAGTAAGCTAAATTTATGTGAATCCTGACTGATACTCGACAAAAGGTAGGCAACTACCAAACTTACAGTCTAATCTTTAGTTAAAATCGAATTACCCTTCGGTTTGCTCTCTATACTTGATTTAAGCAGTATATTCCTATCGGAATTGCTCAACTTTACGTTTGTCAATTTACTTTTCTTCGATGTGGTTTTCGCGGAAGCATCCATGATGGTGACTGAAACACAAACAAATACACACTCAATAGACTTATCAATATTTATTCCTATTTGAATTCATTTACATTACAAACACGAAAAATGTCATCTCAATAAGCATTCCCATCATTATATGTGAAATTGGATTCGAGTGCAACGTTTTACAAGTCAAAAGAAGATGAAAATACTCACATTCCCAACACGACGGCAAAACTCCCTAAATGACGTCCTCAACAAGACCACGATGGCAAACACGCAAGGCAGGAGTTCTCTTGCTCATGCCTAGTTGTGTAAAATTACTTCCGGTAGCCGTCCTAGCTCGTCCCGTCGTCCTATCTTAAGGTCCCTAATGTCGCTGGACGTGAAGAGGCGAACATAAACATAGCAAGTTCTAGAGGTGCGAAGATGTTTCAAATGATCAGCGTGTTACAAGCAGACACCTCAAAGGTTTATTTCGAGGCAAAACAACTTCATTGGACCGTTTTTTTTTTTTGGTTATATGGTGGCTCCTAAAGGAGCCGTTTTGTTTCAGCACCTGTAGAGGGCAATATCGAGCGCTAGGCTCAACCTACAGGATTTTGGTTAAACTCTTCTACTCGACTGAGCCATAGAGATGAGCATATGCTCCATGCAGCTGGTTTGCTGTCTTCTCGTTTCTGTAAGAGTCCCAAAGACTGCAGCTCTCTGTAAGCTTTCTTCTGGTGACGCCACAACTTCTTCTCTGACACGAGTCTGATCTGTAGGGAGGCAAGCTTCACTTCCCCATGATGCAACTGGAGCATAATGTAGAATGGTAAGTTGGATCTGCCTTGTGCGCACTTGTTTAGACCATTGTGTCAACCTTTGTTCGTCCGCACAGACTGGCTGAACACACAGCAGCTGGATGGAGGCCATGTGGAGCTAGTTATCCATGTACCGTTGACATAGTCTGAAAATCGTTCTAAGGACTCTGTAGTGACATGTCGCTGCAACTGGTTGAACATTGGAACAATCTCATCCTCTGGAAGAAACGGGAGGGCTATGTACTTCCACAGCTGTGAGTATTTACCGTGGTCGGTGCTATACGCCATCAGCAGGCCAATTTCTTGTACCTATAAATAAGTAAAGGACCCAAGAATATGGGTTTAATTGTCAAAACATGTTTCAACAACCCCTCTTCCATATGTAATGCCAATTTCATAATTTTTCCCTGCAAAGTTCTTACGAATGATTTCCGTACGGGTCCCTACTTCATTATGCATGCCAAATAAATTAATTAGTCATTTGCACTATTGTTTTGTAGAACAATGCGTATACCCAAGAGAATCGAATGTATACATGGCTAATTTGTACTTACGGGATGATTAAAAATGGATCTCATTTCTCTCTCCCCACATCGCCCTCACCATTACTCGTTTTGATCCCAGCTTTCCTCTTTCCATCCCTGCATCTTATCCTTTTCTCCAGATCCCGCTCGGCTTTTTCAGCCATTTTATCCCAAGATATGTCACTCACAGCTTGCCTTGAACTCTTACCCACTGTAATTACTGGATTACTTGTCCCTGTTCTTGACCACTGAGCTAACGTGTTAACCACCTAATTCACATCTTGAAAATGATATTTATTTTGAATTCTGGCTCACTATTTACATAACAATGATATGTAATTATATACATGTGCCGCGCCGAGCACCTACAATCGAACTTACACTCGTAGGTCACCATTCAGAGATCCCTGTTTTACTACTCTTGAACTAACCCATCCCTTCAATAATGCTAACCGTAACCCTAATTACGACTAAAGGCACTGTTTAGGCTAAAGGTTAGTCCCTGTGATAGTTTTAGGTTTTCCAGTATTGCTGTGAACTTTTCCTTCATGCCCCGTGCATGTGGCACTTTAATAAGTTCACTGCGTGGAACGGTGTACCACACTTACAGTCTGATAGGTGCATCTTTCATGGGAAACTTTAATGCAGGAGTTCATTTCAATTAAAATCGTTTCCCTTCTTTTGAAGCAAACTTCTGTCTTCATAATAATCAAGGTGCCTACCAAGGTAAAAGCAACAGCAAAGGGAGATTTGAACATTTGGAAATTGTCCCTGCTATATAGCCTATCCCGAGCGTTGCATAGAGTGGTGCAACGAAAACAATTTACTTTACTCTTCCATATCCAAGACCTGTGTGGAAACGCAGTCAGTTGGCAAAGACAAAGTGCATCGCAAGATGGATCTTTTTTGCAATGCTCAAGAAAAAAACTGCAATGGATAACCAATCCGCCAGAAGACATAAGTTTCTGACAGTAAACTTTCCTTGAAAAAATATTAGCCCTAGCTACCTGTGGCCGGAAAGTTTACAATTTCCTGCAAGACAGGGGCTAACATCATCTCACAGTTAACAAGCACCTAAACTTCGTCGACCCAGACAAACAAGCCCACAGCAGGGCATTGAAAAGAAAATGTTCGATTTTTCGTATTTCAGTCAGGAGTTCGACCGGTCCATGTAGACTTAGAAAAAAAACCTCTAAGAAGAAAGGACAAAGCACCACAGTCCCAAAGGACGTCCATTGTTATCGCCATTGTTTCCTTGAAACAAAGGAGCGGGTGCATAATGAAGTAGGGACCTGTGCGGAAATCTTGCCAGTTCTAAAGATGTTCTTAACTCATTTGTTTAATTTAAGCATCAATATTCTTCTCATTGGTTGTTTCAAAACAATAGAAAGTCGAGATGAGAGAGTTTACTTCTCATTGATATTCTTATTATGTTTCGTTATCACAATACTCTCCTAATGAGTGTTTTTTTTCTCATCTCAGTTCCTTTATATAAGTAAAGGCTTTTTAAAACAAATTGAGGTAGAAATTATCGGGAAAAATATGCGACCTTTCGACCGAACTTCGGTCATTATCAAGCTTAAAAGTGAAGATAAAATTTTGCATACATATAAATATAAAACAACAAGTAAAAGTATGTAAAGTATGAGAATGTACAAAAGGGGGTGTTAAAAACATGCAAGAATAAGAAAGGATTAAAACACATTCGCACGAATTGAGTCTGACTGTACATTGAGGCTTGGTCTCAGTTCATTAATTAAAAACATTTCATAAATGACACAGTCACACTTGCTCTTGCACTTTTTAAGATGGTAAAATTCCTCGTAAGGTCATTGGGAAAATAGGAATATTCCACACAGAAATGCTTTCCAATGGAGGAAGACGCATTCTTGTGCTCGTCAACACGTTGATGCAAATGCCGCCGTGTGTAACCAACATAACCTGCATCACACAGGTCACATTTAAATTGATAAACAAGGGATTGTTGGTTGACAATGGTAAGCTTGACTTCGCGCGGTTTCAGATGTTGTTTAATCTTGTGGCTGACAAATATGGGCTGGACGGTCACTTGAATTTTCTGGCTCAGATCTCTAACTTGCGCTCTTACAACATTGGCTGAAGACTGGTCCTTAAATGGCAGAACAATGGGAACCGCTTTTAATTCGTTGTTAACAGCTGGTAACTCGAGAACAGGTTGATCAGAAGCTTTGACTGTGATAAAGCTCGAGATGGTGGAATTAATTAACCTTTCTGGATAACTAAGACGAGAAAACACCATTTTGAGCCGATTACATTCATTGGAAAAGTATGACCAGTTGGATGAGAGGCGGAAGGCACAATCAAGCATAGTTTTCAATAAGCCGCACTTGTAGCGATCATCAACATGGCTCTTGTAATGCAGCAAAAGGCCAGTGTTGTTAGGTTTGATGTATACTTTGGTTTGGATTTGTGTAGATTTGTTAAGGAGCTCTGTGCCAAGAAACGGAAGCATTCCATTCTTCTCAATCTCCATAGTGAACTTAAGCGAAGGGTCACAGTGGTTAAGAGTCTTGAAGAATTTATTAGCTGATGCTATATTCGGCACAATAGTTAACGTGTCATCCACATATCTCCTGTAGTATGCAGGCATCTTGCCTATAAAAGTTACCTATAAAAGTTAATAGATAAAAGTTGATAGATTCCCATGTCAACAATTGATGTTTGAACTGTTTGCAAGAACAGCATTAAATAAGAAAAGAATTGACTCGAACGATTAGAAAGAAAGACATGCACCCTTTGAAAAAATGGAAACAACCTATCAACAGTTTATCTGCCAGGTAAGCCCGATTCTAGAAGGGAGCGAAAACACGTAGTATTATTTTATTATAATGTTGTCCAACTACGCGGGGCAAACTCGATGTATTGGGAAGAGGGGAGGGGGCAACTAGATAAGTTACTGGGCTAAGTTGCAATGCGGTGAAACCACTGGCTTCCCTATTCTAAGTGTCCCATTTTACCTATTTTACGATTTTACCTTAATGGTGTAGAAATGACTCTCCTATTCTACAATTCTTTTCGATTCTACGATGTTACGTTAAGGTGCCTTTGAAATCATTGTCCAATTCTTGGATTCTTCCCACGTTTTTAGCTTAAGATGCTTTTGAAATCACAGGAAGACTTTCATTTACCGGACTAAAATGGCAGAGGACAAAATAACCACTGTTATCCCACTTAGGCATTGCTAATGAGGTATTGTTTTGTTAGCTTTCTTCTTTTGTTTTATGGACATTAATTATCTTGCATCCGGTATACAAAAGACCAGCCGAAGTCACTCTTGGATTCTCTGTTTCTTCGAATTCTATAATTTAACCGTATGCTTTTGAAATCATTCTCTGATTCTCCTATTCTTGTGACTCTAAAAATTTACCTCAAAGTACGTTTGAAATCATTCCCCGATTCTCCTCTTCTTACAATCGTACGATTTTAGCGTATGATGCTTTTTTTGATATAATTCTCAGATTCTCTGTGATTCTACCATTTTACCTTGAGATGCTTGTAAAATCTTTTTCAGATTCTCCTATTCTTCTGATTGTATGATTTTACCTTATGATACTTTCGAAATCATTCTCCAATTGTCCTATTCTTTTGATTCTACTATTTTACATTAAGATGCTTTTGAAATGACTCTCCGATTCTTCAGATTCTACGATTTTACCATAAGATGCTTTTGAAATCATTCTCTGATTCTACGATTTTACCTTAAGGTGCTTTTGAAATCATTCTCTGATTGTCCTATTCTTCCGATCCTACCCTTAGATCCTTTTGAAATCACTCTCCGAAACCCTGATTCTTCAGATTCTACGATTTTACCGTAAGATACTTTTGAAATCATTCTCTGATTCTCCTATTTTTCTGATTCTACGAATTTAAATCTTTCTTCTGTTTCCTACGATTTTACCTAAAGATGATTTTACCTTTTTCGTTCCTTTTTCGTCAGTGAACTCATCCTTCTATTACTAATATCAATTCAATTCAACGGTAATCAAGTTTCATGTGTAGAGTGAAAAATAGAACGACTGAACCCTTTTATCATATCGTTTCATTTAACAGTGCAAATGAGAGCAGAAAGCATACTGCTTTCAAGGAATGCACAACTCCCTGTACCTGTTAACACTGCTGCTTTGCAGTTTTACAATAAAAGCAGTAAATTCTTCTACAACTCGTTCAAATACATATATGGAAATTTATAGGAGTAAAATGTTTATTTTATTCACTGTAGAGTATTGTCACTGAATTGATGAAGAGTACTCAAAACTAATGAAATGTTCACTGTTGTGCAGATGACTTATTTCACGAAGGGAGCCAACCTCAAGATCTTCCGTCTTCAAAATTTGAATCGCTGATTGCACTGGGTACTTTCCATTCACAGGCAAACACCAGCTTTTGCGTGAAATAAAGGATGGGGATGCAGTAGTTTCTAGATGGGTTGCTATCCTGCAACTTTTCTCGTTTTCAACATTTTGACCATTTTCCAAAATACCATAGATGAAATTAGAACCATTAGTTTCTTCACATGTCACTGGCTGGCAAAGAATGTATTTAACATTGATAAGGTGATTCATGACAACTGTAGAACGGTCCATGCTCTCCTTTTCAACTTCTAAAGGTAGCTGATTA
>OX421453.1:27665030-27675030 GCA_949126865.1 Montipora capitata
ATCGAGTCATCAAACTGCACCAAGGGATCACATGAGATAGCTAGGCGCATGCGCATAATCAGTATTCACAGCCGAATGTGAGTGTCGCAATTGACACCAGGGTAATAGAATACAAAAGTCCTCAAAAAAGCATACCCAGTCTTGGGAGGGTAAAATGCGAGGTAAACATGCTGCGGTGGGCATGTGATCCCTTGGTGCAGTTTGATGACTCGATACAATTCCAATCAAACTTCAACTTACAGGTAAGTCTCGTTTAATTTTTTAATTCTATCTCGTCATCACTGCCCAGGGATCCCATGAGATTTCAAAGACAAGACAGTCACATGAGGACAAATAGACTGCAGAATACAGTAACATAAGAACTTCCTTTAATGGAAATAAGAAATAGAAACGCTCATTATAACAAGTCTACAACAAAGCAAACAGTGGGGTGTTACATATAACAACTACACCCAACATAACATGGCCTCAAATGACCTACTGGCCAGATAAAAAAGGTGTGTACAAATAATCGGGAGATTTCTCCTCCCGGGAAAAAACAAGTCCACATTAATGGACAGGACTTCGTTAGAAGTTACTCAATATGTAGTACTGCTGATGCAAAGGTTGTGGATTGGACTGGTTTATCGTAGAATCGATCAAAAGATCTAGATGAGGACCACCCTGCCGTGCGCAAAATCTCGTCCATTGGAATACATGCTGCCTTGGCTTTGGAAGTGGAGGCACACCGAGTGCTGTGTGGTTTGAATGATGCAACATCAATTCCAGCAGAGGACATAACAGTTCGAATCCATCTTGACAAAGTTTCCTTTGAAATTGCTTTGTGTGGTCTGGTGAAGCTAAGAAATAACTGAGTTTCTTTTCCTCTCAAGGGCTGGGTTCGTTCAAGGTATTCCGTTAGGTATGAATAAACACAGAGGGACTTGTCATGAGGGTTTGCATGCAACATCACTGACGGTGGCTGATAGCCAGGCCTACTTTGTTTAACGTGAGTAAAACAAACTCAAAACATGAAGATGTATCTTTCATGAAGTTAATATTAAGCATATGCAAAGTCTGGCTCCTCTGTGCGGAGACCAGGGCAACTAGCATTGTTACTTTCAGAGTCAGTGTCTTGAGATCTAACTTCTCCATAGGGCTTAATCCTGAAAGATATGACAAAACTGGCTGCACATCCCAAGTGGATTGATATCGAGGCATAGGTGGTGTACATTTATAGATCCCTTTCATGAATCTTGATACTATTGGGTGACTCCCAATAGGTGTCCTGTCAGAAGATACAGTGAGTGCTGATATAGCACTTCTGGCTGTATTTAGTGTTGTGTACGTTAAACCTTGTTCATGAAGTCGAACTAAAAAATCCAGCACAGAAGTCACAGATGGGCTATAGGGAGAAACTGGTTGTTCACCACAAAACTTAAACCATCGCCTGAGGTATGGTTGGTATTGCTTCTGTGTTCCAACGGACCAGGAGTGGAAGATAATTTCTGTAGCTTTCCCTGAAAAGTTGCTCTGGAGGAAGCCTTGCCGGAGACTCTGCAAGCCAACAGGCGAAGTCGCTTTTGTAAGGGGTGTAGAGCACCGCTGTGAGGTTGTGTTAGTAGATTGGTGGATTGGGGGAGAAGGAGAGGTCTGTCTATCAGAAGGTGTAACAATGTTGTGAACCATGGCTGGGTTTGCCAAAGAGGGATCAGTATCACTCCTGTTGCCTCGTGGAATTCTATTTTCTGCAGGCATGAGGCAATTACACTGAATGGAGGAAAACAGTAAAAATATGAGTTAGCCCAATTCATATGAAAAGCGTTCACAAACTTTGCTCCAGGATCTGGCTTCCACGAAACATAGTCCTGAACCTTATAATTTAGCCTGGATGCAAACAGGTCAATTTGGAAAGGGCCCCATATATTGCTGATATCTTCAAACACTTTCGTATTTAGGGACCATTCTGTGGAGCCATCAAAATTCCTGGATTCTTGGTCAGCAACTAAGTTAGTAACACCTGGGATGTGGCATGAGCTAAGCCAAATATTCCTGCTATTAGCCCATTGCCAAATCTGCAATGCCATGTTTGCAGTCATTCGACTTAATGCCCCCCATAGCATTGATGTACGACACTGTAGTAGTGTTATCTGACTGGATCCTTATGTGTTTATCTGTTAAGTCACTACACAAAGATTGCAAGCCAAACAAAACTGCTTTCATTTCTAAATAATTGATGTGGAAACAGTGTTCTTTAGCACTCCAAAGTCCTCCAGTCTGCTGTTCTTCACACATTGCCCCCCACCCTGTGTTAGAGGCATCAGTAGTGAGGGTTAAGTCAGGGTTGGTTTGCATTATATTTTTAAATGCTGTATTCACGTTGATCACCCACCAGTGCAATTCTGATCTGGCCTTTGCACTCAAGCTCATGAGTGCATCATAATCACCCTTGTTAATTGTTAAAGCTGAAATCTTATTTCGTTCTAAATGTCTGTAGTGCAACTCGCCAAACTGCACTCCTGGAAGACTGGATACCAACAGCCCTATGACCCGAGCAACCTCCCTAATAGTAGGATTGCTCTGATTTAGAAGGTTCTCACAGGCCTGTTTAACAGTAATAGCTTTCCTGGGTGGAAGGCGTATAGTCATTGAGTTGCTATTCAGCAAAAATCCAAGAAACTCCAATTCTTGTGTGGGTATGAGCACTGACTTAGTAGGGTGGATGACAAAACCTAATTTGAGAAACGTATTTGTGGTCTCCCAAATGTTTTCCCCGTGGGAGGTATAGGTGTGACCCATGAGAAAAGAGTCATCAATGTGTCCCATACAGAAATGCCCTAGGGATCTGAGGTGAGCATAGATTGGCTTCAACACTTTGGTAAACAAGCGTGGGGGAGATGCTAACCCATTTGGAAGGCAGGTAAATCGAAAATAATTGCCTTGCCATTCAAACTTGAGAAAATTACGATCCTCTACTGAAATAGGGATAGAATAATATGCATCCTTAAGATCCACTGATGCCATAAAGCATCCTGGTCGCATGAGTTTGAGGGCGGCATTTTGAAATGATAGTATGCCACAAACTCGTTGAGGGGTTTTAAGTTCAAAATAAGCCTATGGCTACCATCCTTTTTGGGTCTCACAAATATGGTAGAGATAAAGTCTCCATCACTTGGCTTAGATGGTTCTATAACCCCTTTTGTGAGGAGTTTGGCTATTTCAAGGTTTATGATGTCTATGTCCGCAGACGAAAAAATAATTTGTCTGGGTTGGGTAGCCTGCACAGGTCTGCAATGCCCCTCAAACTCTATGTGATGATGCTGGATGGCGTCAAGAATAACAGGATCAGTAGTAACTGCTTTCCAGTGTGTTATGTGCTCCTTAACACAGCCTGCTTTAAAGTTAAGGACCAGCTGGGATAGCAATTCTGCATTCACAATAGATGTGACTTTTTCCCTCACCTTGTCTTTCATTGATCCTTCCGGATTGGAGTGTGTTGTTTGGTGTGGGCACCCCTTGGTGCCCGGCTGTTGGCTAAAAAATGCCTTTGGGAATTTGCCTTCTGTGTGGCGAATTGCGTATGTGCCCTAGCATATGGCTTTGCAAAATGTGGTCTGTTGAACCTTTGTTTAGGAGCCTTGTAGCCCTGGGATGATGTGCTGGTACTTGAGGGTTTTTGCATCTGTATCCCCGCTTTTTTCAGTTCCGCCATATCTTTTAAGTGTTTAGAGAGATCATCTCCAAACAACTTAGATGTTGTTTTAATCTCTTCCTTGCAGAGTCGAGTGTAAGGCGGATTTAACTCGGGTTTAATTAATTCGTATTGGTGCGTATTGCACAAAAGAGCAATGCTATCCATGATAAACGTGAGAGTTTCCCTCGTATTTGGCGTGTCGCCAGATTGAATGGAGCTAACAAGCTTGCCACTCAAAGTACACAGCGCAGATAAGCCAGGCAACAAAAATTCCTGTACTTTTTGGAATGCTAAATCCACCGTTCCGACTTCGACGGGGGAGCAAATCCCACACCTCTTCATTGACACTGGTGACGTTAAGACGCTTGACATTCGCCGGTGGTGAATATTTGTCGGCGCTCTCTTTGACCGTGTCGGTAGAGAGGCCACCAGTGAGCATGTTGTCGACGAGGGTGGCAATCTTTCCCTCGATGGCCTGGGATGTTTTTGTGTTGGGTAGGTAAGCCTGGGTCAGGCTATCTACGATGCTGTTATGGCCCTGAGGCTCCGAGTCAGAGCGAGTGTCAGAAGCCATGTTGTTTGATGCATTTGTGTTCGCACCTGAATCGCGCGTGCAGTCATTCACTACTGCTGTGATCTGAGTGATGTCCAGTGAATCGGCTGGTCTGTCGGGATTTGGCCCGGCTGCATCATCTTGGAGGAAGAGATCTTCCTTTAGGTCCACCAATACTGCTGTTTGTGCCTGAGAAGCCTCGCTTAACTGAGACAACGTGGTGGTAAGATTTTGGAGAACGACCGCCAAGCTGTTGCTGCCGTCCGGAACAAACTACCGGAGTTCTGAGACCGAGGGTGTTGTTGAGCTATCTTCCGTCATTACCGACATAGCTGCCTATGTAAGAAATCGACTGGCCAACTATTTTCCTGAGAAAAGAGTGGAATAGGCTAAAAAACAAGCGAAATTTCTATCCACAATCTAAAGCTGCAAAACTGATTTCGCGCACCAAAAGCACTGATTATGCGCATGCGCCTAGCTATCTCATGGGATCCCTGGGCAGTGATGACGAGATAGAATGAAGAGATAATGGGCCAATAGGCTCTGTAACATCATGCGACTCTTGCTGAGGTGCAATAGTTTCAACAACTCAAGTGATGAAGACTTTGTATGTGGAGAAATAGGAGAGTCGAGTGATCAGTCGGACTCTTAATGCTGTCATCGAAAATGTATGTATTTAGCATGACAAAGAACAGATTAGAAATATATTTTGAGTTTTCATAATACTGACTCACCCTAGTGTATTGAAAGAGCTAGACTTTATCATTCATACAAGAGGGGGAGGGTCATGATATTTTAGGCCAAGCTCTAGGGGAGGGTTAGCAAACCTTGCTCCCATTGCAGGGATGGGTCACCTAATTTCCGAACCCAAATTTAAAATTCCCACCCCCCCTCCCCCCTGCTAATTTGTGACAAGTCCCTAACAACATGAACCACCATGACATGAAGCACAATGACATGAACCATCGTGACATGAACCGCAATGGCATGAACCACTGTGGCATGAACGATTGTTTTGCTGGAACGAAGCGGCAGAAATATGGGAATGCCGTACAATCTATAGTTGCATTTACATGTTGAGGCACAAGACGTTTCCAGCCTTGCAGACCACCAGGACACTTTGTCGAATAACAACCCAGATAAGAGACCTTCTCTTAGGTTGTATAAGGTTCGAGCCTTGACTATCCTTAAGTTGTCCTGTTGCCTGTTGCCCCTTGCCCGTTGAGACAACTAGTTTACAAGAAAACATGAATTTAGTGGAAACAATAGCTATAAAAGCTGTCACATTTTTACCACTGAGAATTAAATTACAGACTGCACGTTCAACACTACCTGGATTTAGGGAACAAAAGGAGTTGAATTTCGTCTTATTCAGAAGGCCTTATTAATTCTGCATTGTGACAAGATTAAAGTGTATACAGACAATTCATCGTCCGTTAAGTATGCCTTAAACATGGAGTAGGTTTTTGGTCTTTAAACGGAATTATTCGTATGATGATTGTCGCGATTAGTATCATGTGAGAAACGCTTATAAAGGCAAAGGTTGTAGTCGATGTGCAAACAATAATACATACTTTATCTTTCTTAGCAATTCACTGGGACGTACGACACTGATCCGTTATAAGATCCATCTGTAATTAATATGTTGCGGTTAAATTAAATTATATACGGCATAAATATTTTTCCCTGGACGCTTGAAAAATTTAATGTTATCTTTCATGAGTATTCTCAATAATTGAAAAGATAACGTGAATTACAGCTTATGCCTTTCACACACCTTATCTAAAAACTGAAACAGGGGCATCCAACGATGACAATCTTCTGTGAAATATGTATTTGAGAGAGTTAATTTCATTCTACAATTTTGCATGCATGGGCCAGCTGAACAAAGTGGAAGTGCCGGATCTTGGGATAGCTAACCAGCAAACAATTTGTCGATTTTAAAGAAGCTAATACTGCAAGGCTGGTTGTAGGGCTGTGAGGAGATATATATTTTCATTTAACAATATTTCGTCAGGCACGGCCTGTCTTCAGCGTGTTAAATGATTTGCCCTTACATTTAACTCCCTGAAGAAGTCAGGCCCTGACTGACGAAAAATTGGTAAATGAAAAAAAGATATTTCCTCACAGCCGGACCACCAGCCTCCAGTATCATTTTGTTTTACATCCCCATTAGCTCATTAATAGGAAGTATTCCCCCCCCCCCAAATCCGGAATCTTTCATTTAAAGGGTAGTCCCTGTAAACTTGAACAGAAGTTCAAGTTATAGACCTTTTTAGCGTCCACATTTTGCTTTCCCAATTCAGACCACGCGCTATCCTCAAGGGAACATTCCTTATTCGTTAATATAGGCATACACAGTCACAGACTTGGCACACGATTTCATAGCAATTGTTCCCTAGAATAGTGTCACATGGTATTGAGAACTGACAACATGTCCAAGCTAAAAAGGTATATTCTTGCCAATTATCCACTGGATTCAAATGTGCGCCACATCGCTGAGCGCAATAATGTGAGCAGTACCCAGATGACCGTCATCTGCGCTTTCAGAGTAAAATCTAATAGCATTTCCGGTCTTCATGAATCCAGGTGCATCCTTGTACTTAGTTTTGCACCCAAAATACTCTTGGATCACATGCATTACAAAGTACTTTTCCTTTAAATCCTTGCTTGCCCTTTTCCAGTCATAAACGGAGGATAGCCACCTAAAGTGCACTTTCCTTCGAAACATCTCGTCTGAAACAAGCTGGTGCCATCTAAGACACACCATCTTGTTTTTGCTGCCTATTTCATTATCTATTTCATTGTTGGGGGCTGCAAAACCCATATGATGTTGCATACTCACTCTCAGTCTTCGGCATAGCACACTGTTTGTGAGTTGGCAGCTAGAAGAAATTAATCATGAAACATGTTAATCTTAACAGTCTCTGTAATCTTGTATATTTTCAATCAAATGGCCTGTATTATGCTTTATGTACCAAGTACCAGCGCGATATGTGTGTTATAAATAAGCACGATATGTTATAATAGTTGTGGCAGAAAAACTAAGGCAACCCTAAGCAACATAGACGTTTTCCTGTATTATGCTTTATGTGCCATACGTTTGTTTAAATAGGAAACATAGTAAACTAGGGAATCATCATTTAAATTTATGCTTATGTCATGTTCTTGCATGGTTTGCTTTTGTTTTTGGTGTGTCCGTTTACCCAGTACCCACTCTGACGACTTGAACTTTCTCTAAAATAACAAATAAAACCCCAAAGTCGGAAGTTTCAAAAACATCATTAGAGGTTTGAGGCTTGGATAGAGCAAAGACAATTTGAATTTTAGTATTTCGGAAAATACCCTTATTTTGGATTTCCGCCGGAGTTTCTCCTTGTAGTGGGTACTGCTGTTTTCCGTCTCCATCGTTTCATTTCTGTTAAAAGCACGGTGACCAAACAGCAGGCATCTCAGATCATTAGTTGTTTTTATATTTAACTCTAATAATACCACCCATACCAGTAGAGCTGTTACTAGCTGTTACGCCCACTGCTACGCCCACTGCTACTTCTAAAGCTACTTCAAATACCACAGTGTTCGACTATCTCCTCGTCCCACCTTCCCTAGGCCTATTGTTCTACTGCCACAGCTTCTACCACGTGTAGCCTTTTTTCTTAGAGCTGCAAAACTTACCGGACTTCTTCCCACTTCGCCTTTGGACTGTAAGACACCTGAAATTCTGGCAATCTAGACCTCTTCTGTCAAGTGAAAATCACAGTTATTCATAAAGCGTCGTTAACTTAACAGTTAACTAAGAAATGCAGGAAGAAAGAAAGAAGAAAGGAGTAAAGAAAAGAACAACAATCAAACTATGGAACAGAGAAATGAAAAAAAAAAGGATGTGTTCAAGGAGATTCACCTTCATCCTAGATTGGCGTCATAATGTAATTCTACTGCCATCGCCTTGTTCTTGCTTTGGCAGGATGACGAAGCCATCCTCGTCAATCTTCCCCTCAGTCAAAGTCTGACATTTCCCATCTATGCGGTTTCTTACATCCTTTTCGTCCTTAATGGTCTCTTCCACCTTTTTCCTTGGTTTCCTGTCATATAATACGACATTGATTATCAAGGAAAGGGTAATTGTGCGAACATCCTTCATTAATCTGACAGGAAACATCAGATTTAACCAATAAAAAGGTAGCTCAGTGAGTATACCTGTCCTTTATTACCAATTGGCGCAGCCAATTGACAAACTGCCCTTTGTGAAACACACCATTTTGCTGGCCAAACGGAAAGCGTGCGGCCTGCAAATGCATCTGCCGCCCTGATTGTCAATGACTGCAGAGATGTCAAACAACTTCATCCGGCCAATGAGATACCGAGGAAACCATTTCAATGCCAGAGTTGGTGCGAATTTTTGTGGACAATCTTTCAAAAACTACATTACATTTGACTCTTCTTGTATACAGATAAGACTTTCGTTGGGGTTTGTTTAGCTGATCATATTGTTGCAACAACTTTCCATGCTACAGTTATATGCCACATATCTGTCAAACATTTTTTTCTTATTAAATCATTGAATTTGTACGATTTGGCCTTTTGTATCGAGAATATGATAATCACTTGACTTTTGTCAGGCATACAATTTATGTGTTCCCCTCGTAGCATCATTTGCACCCTGGCTCCGCTTTGGTGCAAATGATGCCACTTGGGCCAGAAATAAACTATATTCTCTTCTTTATATTTGTTTTATTTTATGGTGATAGAAAAACTCCTACCTATAGAGGTGAATGATCTCGTGACATTTCAAAATGTTGCACAATATTGCCTCCCTTAGGCTAAGCATCCCCATCTATTACAACATATACAATACAAAAATGAGTTTTTGCCTTCATCATTTCAATACATCATCATAAGGCTTAGTGCAAAAAATTTTTGTCTGGATAAAAATTTATGTTGTTTATACTAACCTCATTGAACGAAACCCTGTTATCTCCACAAAAACATTGTGCCATCTGGAAAGGAAAGAAAGAGATGATATTAGAGAACGAATGACTGGCGAAAAACATGGATTTAGGTATAGATAACATTTCTTTGCCTTTCATTCCACAATAAACCTCATTTTCTATATGTTTACTGATGTTAAAATTTAAGTTTGGACCAAACGAAAAAGGGGTATTTTGTGAAGTGTTCATGGTAGTCATCTCCCATCTTCCCAAGTGGTTTTATCTCTCCTCGTAACCCCCCTTTGGAAAAAAGTATACTCAAGAAGGTTAATGCCTTTCTGTTAATCCCTGGTTGAAGAGTCCTTTTTAGTGTACCCATTGCAATTTTTCATTTGTTACCATGCAAACAAAGACACCACAGGTTTCTGTATCCGGGTGTACCGGTTGGTTGATTACTTCCCTCTTCCAGGCAAAAAGACATAATGCATCCCATCCTTCATCCTCGGCTTTCGCTTTGAGGTATGTACTAGTACAGGAAAGATAGAAATTATCTGTTGTTACACCAGATCATTTTAAATTTAATTTTCGTACAATTGGCTTTGAGTTTTACCAGAAACCCATTAGGGTTGAAACGTGTAACGCGCGTTCACAGCTTCCGAATATTCAGTGCGAACTGATTGGTTGAATGTTTCAGTGCTAAGTACCATATTTGGAAACCCGCTCTTGTTGTTCCAAATATGGTTTTAGCAAATTGAATATTCAGGAGCTTGTTTCCCAGCACACAAGGGGCCGTTACACGTTTCAACCCTTATGGGTTTCTGGTTTTACATAATAGCTCTTTTCACG
>OX421453.1:27680030-27690030 GCA_949126865.1 Montipora capitata
GACTCCAATCGACAACTTTCACTAGGCAAAAATGAGACTATGGTCGCTGATGCTGTCATGACAAACTCCAGAGCAGACTACTTTATCGGGATAGTTAGTATATATCAGATCTATTAGAGTGGATGTTGTGTCAGTGACGGCTTCAATTAAATTTCCCAGATCAGCAATTCGTTCAGCAACCTTTCTAGAGTCCGAGTTCTTCAAATGGTTTGTTCCCACGTGAAGTACAATTTCTTCCGGGTGGTGCTTCATTGTTGGTTTGATGTAATTAAACATGTCTTCAACAGCTCCGGGAAAAGCTTTAACCACCGTTTTGACTTTTGTTCTTTTAGAGACCCTCCAACCTTGAACGCTTTTAATCAGCGAATCTCCTGCGATGACTACAACACGTTTCTGGGTACTCACTTGATCAGAATTTGCATCTAAGCTTGGTTGAGGTTGCAGCTCAGGTGTAGCCATTGATCAGGTCTTCTTGGTATACTTTGCGGCATTTTCTTTCGAATGCAAATCTTGAGTCTTCTTTTTCTTTTTCACCCCGACCAGCTCCCAAGGGGTCCCTTCCGTAGTTTGTCCCGAAATTTGATTCCTTTTTTCGGTTGAAATTAGATTGCAAGTTAAATCATTCATATCTTTCGCTAAAAATGTCAGTGCCAGTTTAAGTGAGTCCCTTTCAGCCTCTACTTCTTTGAGTTTGGCTTTTAGAGCCAAGTTCTCCCTCTCTAAAGCTTCGACTGAGCCAGACTTTTTGGAAAGATCAGTCGATCATTTCAACGCTTCAGAATTTAATTTCAGAAGCTCAATGTCCTAGCAAACAGAATTGAGCTTAGCTTTGATATCAAAGCCTTCAAATCTTGCAAGCCGTCAGTGCCAGAAACAGAAACATTAACAGGAATAGTGACTTGTGTCGAAGAAGCAATGAAGTTAGCCATTTCAGTTTCATTTGGCAGATCATTGCTAAGAATATCATGATCTTTGTTTCCCTCAGCATCTAAAAAGCTGGCTAAACTTTCCCTGAGTGTTTCTTTGTTGCCTTGAGTAGAAAGACCAAATTCGGTGAGTTTTTCCCTCAGTTAAAAGACCTTCAAGCCGGAGCTCAATTCGTCACGTCCGGCCGTCATGTTTGTACCACATCCGTGTGCATTGCCCAAACGTCTTGAACCTGCATTTATTGAAAACCATAAAACAAAGGCATAGACCGAAGATAACAAGAAAATAAGACGCAGAAAGAATGATAATTGCCTCACAAAAAAGGGAAAAGACAAAAAATAAAAGCACGGTTGTCGAAATATGGTCAACAAAATGGAATCCAGATCAGAGAATATGCTCGTGTATTTGGCACTACCCCCTTCCCCTCGTCCCCCGGTTTCTTATCGCTTGTTGTATGGGAATGCAACTTCAATTAAAATATTACCATTTGTCTTTCTTTTGTTGACAAAGGCTTCCATAACAGTGTTTGTTTGCTTTTACGTGTAAAGGTTTTCAGATGATCTATAAAGAAAACAGAGGTAGCTGTCGACCTTAGGCGACCAAACCAATTAAGAAATGGTAAGCGGGCAGCGTGCAACTATCGAGTTATGGATGCACGTGGGAGGTTGCTAAGCACAAGAGAAGCGTAAGAGTCGCACGAGGCAATAGCCAAGAAGTGCGACTCTCGCTTTATTGAATCTTTTAGTGTTACATGAAGTCAAAACCATGATCAACTGCGCGAAAATGTTCATTAAAAAAACTGACAAAGCTACACATCAACATTTTACTTGGATCGCAGTGAATTCATTCATTCTGTTTTATCGATCTCGGGACAACATGCAACTTAAAACTGCTCAGTTAACTTTCGTAAAGTATTCAACTCGCAACGAACAAGACATGCTAAGGTAAAATTGATTGTCTCACAAAGTTAAGCTTAAGTCTGCTGCGATCGGTTGAAAGCAAACTGCACGGTTTGAATTGTGCAATTTTGAAAAAGTGGTGCCGCTTCTCTTGCAATCTGTAAAGGATTTATTTCTTGATTTGCTTTTTGCCATAAACCACTGCTCACTTCCACTGTGGATTGCACTTGGGAAGCTGCGGTTACACAACTAGTGCTCGGAGCCGATAGCGCCCTGGACAACACATCACTGCAATTTTGAAGCTGTGAAACAGATGGTCAACAGTTGTAATGTGAAAGGGATTGTTCGTTTGGATGGCCTGAAATTGACATGATATGTCGATTGGGGACGCCAGCATTGGACCACAGGGTTATGGCCGTAGCATGCTGTGGTTTGTGTATATCTTAGACAAACCGGCCGCTTCGCTGATTTTCTTCATCATGTTTTCGAGAGTGTTTACCCTAAGTGGCCTTTGTTCGAACCACACATCTTCTTCGGGACTGAAATTTGCCTTTGGGTACTGGAAAAATGAACTGCAATTCGGGTTAACCTTTTCAAGGTAGAGCTTTAAAGCCTTGTAGCCATCGAATTGGTCTGCAGTTTCGTACATCCTTGGTTCTTTTTCGTTACTGGGTTTGTCACTGACCCCACCTGGATGGTTCTTCGAAGATTCATTATGTGCCATGGTTGCGAATTTTCTCCCGGCTGCATCAACGACAAACTTGAAGCTGTTGATAGTAAGAGCTCTCTGTCCTTCATGGCCTCTTCGGCAAAAGTAAAGGACAATGTGGAACCAGACATTTCTTAAAAGTGAGAGTGGGGAAGAAAGAGAAAAGACTCTGCTGGTTTTGAGCTGTCTGAGATGTTGTTCTTCAATAGCAGGTTTGTGGGTTACGTTTTCCTTTCCACTTCTTCTCAAATTAACAAGTTGCGCATCTAACATCTGGTTTGACCGGAAAAATGTGGGGTCACTTGCTAGCTGAAGCCCTTTGCTGTGAGGAGGAGCGTTAAGATATCTTTCGATTCCGTGTCTGAACCCAAGCAGGGTTGATTTACTATATGGCTCTCCTTTTTGTGTTCGTGCTTCGGTGTAAAATCGCCTGAGATTCTGGTCCAGCTGACCCTTTGTCATGTTTGTATAGCTTTCTCTGAGCACCAGCCTAAAGTTGAAAACATGAATGGCCTTACTGAAAATATGGTCTTATTAACTGTTTTGTTATTAATTATTGTAAAATAAAGAAAGCAAGGAAAATTTTTAAGATGTAAACAGTTGGATGCTCAAGCGCTGTCCTTGCCAGATAAAACTTTAATATCTCCAAGCATTAATTTCATGCTCAGTAGAGCTTTTTTTTTTTTAAGTAAGCTTATACTTGAACAGATGCATGGATTTAATTAATATGTACGACTTGAAGTGGGACTAAAACTAATAAGAAGCTAATCTAAAAACTGCGTGCAACGTTTGCTCGCCAAAAACATTCAAATGGCTTTCTACGCCAGAAATATTTTTTCTGAAAGATTGTGCGGAGTGTTTTTTTACTGTCGCCAAATCGCTAAAAGGCAGCTTTAGAATATTACTACTGTACATACTTACCTCGAAAGGTTGATACGGACCAATTTGTTGATTTTTTCGTCTTGTCGGAGTGCCTTTTTTCGACAAGATCATTAAGCTCCCGTTCGCTTAAATTAGCGAATCTTTTCACCTTACTTGGTGGCTCAAAGTTGAGAAATTCATCGGAATTGTTTTCGTCGTGTCCAGAAGATTTTTCCATAATTAAGCGAAATGAAAAAACAAAAATTATCTTGTGAAAACTTGGAACATGGCGAAAAAAAAAAGTCGGAAATGGATCGCACTTATTAGCCAATCACAACACTTGCTTGCTTGAAGGCATGTTATAAAACATTTTAACGAATATAGTCTTGTGAAAATAACCCTGTCCCAAAGTTCCTGATAAAAGCCATATCGCTGGTAATGTATTCGTTCTCTACAACCCCATTACCGCTTTGTCCTACAGCAAAGCCATGAACATAACAGCAAACATTCACAACTGTGAGTTTCTTTTCAGTCTTACCTTGTTCTGGTCCTTCTGCAGAATGATCAATTGCTATTCCTCCCTTGATTCCCTTTTTGTCTACACCACCATATCTGTCGTAGATAAACTGTTGTAGATAAACGTTATATAGATTTTACTAGAACTCGTCAAAAGACACTTTAGATTATCAGACTTTGTAAATGAGATAATCTAAAGAGAAGTCAAAGTACAATAGAAATCTCAGAAATTCTTGGAGAACTTTAGTTTTTTTTAAAATAGTCCACCCCCATGTACCAGACTATCCCTCAAGAGAAACCCAGTGACCACATCACCAAAGAAAAAATCTAATACAAGTGTCAAAATGTTACCTCTGCCTTGTTGTCTTGGGCCTTGACTGGCCATCTTTCTTCGTGTTGAAACGTTTTCTCTGTTACTGTCTCCAAAACCACCTGGTGTTAATAAGAGCATCATAAATATCAATGTAATCACATTGTTATATCAGTTTAATTAATGGACATTGAATATTTTCCTTGGTAAGGAGACACTGCACAAGCAATTTCACCACACGCATCTCTACTACCCCTTGCCCTATTACATTCTCCTCCAACTGGAAACTAGGAGGCAATGCACAACATCAGTGTGTACAAAGTTTAAAGTACGTCTTTGTTTTCAAAATCCTAATCCAACCTTGTCCTGTGCCATAACAATTCCTAGCTGTACGTACGTGTGAGCCAAATGCGACAGTTCCGTAGCCAGCTTACCCGTGTCCTTGCTCTCCTTGAGATTCTTTAACATCCTCTGACTAATCAATTCAAAGAATGCAAAGATGTCCGTTTTGTTGATCGAAGGTGGGCAAATCGAGTGCGTAAGTCCATATTTGAGAACATTCAACTGATCAGTGTTAACAGAAACTGATGAAAGATTGGTGACAACTTCGTCTGACGTGAAAGGAAGGACCGATTTTTACGCGAGGTTTTTAAGTTTCCTTTCGTGGGTTTTGATGAGTTCCTTCACCCCTTTTGTCACGTTGTGGTCAACAGACTTGTGAAGAATATAACGGCCAATACTGCTTAGTGTTTTAGAAATGCGATTCTTGAGTCTGTCCCTTTCGAGGACTAATCTATGATGTTCCTTGGTGCGTCTGTTGATAGCGCTTTTCAGCAGCTTTCTTCTGATTCCAAGAGCGTCTTGCCTGTCCATGTTTGCAGGCAAGTGGAAGCAAAGAAACTTGGGAAAGACATTGAGAGACTTGCAATTGCATAAGAACGCTAGACCCAACTCAGATTTCCGTGTTTTGATTGAGAGCTTCTCAAACATACGGAGGTCAGAAATGTTGACCCGTCCATTATACTTGCCTGCCAAGTCGAAGATGATTGATCCAAAAGGTCTAGATGGCATCAACAATATAGATAGTCGTATAAACATAACAACTTTCTTTAATTTTCCAGACATATTTCGACGGTACATCCGTCATCTTCAGTGTTACATATTTTGAAATCCCCGTTGAATTTAAAGCGCGCACAATCACCCCACCATTTCAGCCCATAGTTTCCTCCGTAGGCACCTACAACTACAGCTTGGCCAAATACTTAAGTAATCTCCTCCAACCTCATATTCCATCCACATTCGTTGCTTCAGATTCCTTCACTTTTGTGAAGGAAATCAATGATCTATCTTTGCATGGGATGTTTATGGTCTCCTTCGATGTTGAAAGCCTCTTCACCAACATCCCTCTAGATGATTGTATTAACCTTGCCGTCAAGTATATAACTGAGGGTAACCCAGGTTTGAAAGATCAGATAATAATAAAATAATAATTTATGGATTTCTATAGTGCATTACCATGACGCAATGATCTAATGTGCTTTACAATCTTATACTATCAAAAAGAATTACATGCATAATGATATTTACAATAAATAATACAAATAATAGCCTAATATCCTAACAATGTAAAAAGAATTATTCTAAAAATGCTTGTTTAAAGAGATGGGTCTTGGTATCTGATTTAAAACTATAGATACTTACACAGTTTCTAATAGTAGCCGGTATATTGTTCCAAAGTTTCGGTGCTGCTACCGCAAAGGCACGGTCACCGATTGTCTTATAGTTCCTGCACGATGTAAGTAATCCGTCAAGGATGATGCCTTCCTGGCTACCTAAATTATATCTCTCCTGAGACCAGTTACATACAAGGCAACTAATGTATTCTGGAGCCAGCATGTGGATAGCTTTAAAAGCTATCAATAATCTCTTGAATATTATGCGGTAATGAACAAGCAGCCAGTGTAATTGTCTTAACAATGGGGTTATGTGGCAGAACCAGACTCTTTAAATATTAAGCACTCTGCCGTGTTCTGTACCCTTTGCAGGTTAGCGATCTGATATGCGGGAAGACCGTACAGAAGGCTATTACAATAGTCGACTTTACTCGTAACAAACGCATGAATAAGTGTTTCTGTGGCTTCCTGTGATAGAAACTTCCTTATCTGCCTAATGTTATGAAGGTGGAAAAATGCTGTGCTACAGGTCTTAGTAACATGCATGGCCATAGTAAAGTTCTTATCAAAATATGAACCTAAGTTCCTCACAGACGTGGAGGCAGCAACAGTCGTATCGCCAACCCTCAGATGGCTGATATTAGTTTTGCTAAGTTGTTGGCGTGTTCCTAACACCAAAACTTCTGTTTTCCTGTCATTAAGCATGAGACTATGTTGGCGTGCCCGGGACTTTATATCTGCTACACAGTCCTGTATAACTTGAACTGCTTGCTCCTTGTTCACACAGCTTGAGGGACTGAGGGAATGTAGACTTGGAAGTCATCAGCAGAGGGCCTAGGCAGGAACCCTGAGGAACTCCCGAGTTACAAGTTAGTATGTCTGTGACCGTGTGCCATCCAGAATAATTCGCTGAGAATGACCCGAAAGATAAGAGCCAAGCCATGCAAGGACAGTACCCCTAACCCCAGTTTAGAGCGGACCACTCTAAGAAGCATGCTGATTTACAGTGTCGAACGTGGCACTGAAATCAAGTAACACGAGTAGAGTGACCTGCTGACTGTTCATATTAAGTAGGATATCATTACGCACTTTTAACAGTTCTGTCTCAGTGCTGTAGTGCTTTCGATAGGAGGACTGATGTAAAGGGTACAATCCATTTTCAAGCATATGTTTCTCTAGCTGGGTGGCAGCGGCAGATTCAGTCAGCTTTGAAACATATGCCAGGTTACTCACGGGCCGCAAGTTCGCCCTTGTCTGGTCCAAACCCGCCTTTTTCAGAAGGGGTGTAACTAAAGCTTCCTTCCACTTCTCAGCGAAATGACCCGACTGAAGCGAGGTGTTGATCATAACGATCAGTACAGGAGTCAGCTTGTCAAGGCACTGAGTGACCAGAGAAGTTGGCATCTGATCCAGTAGGCAAGACTTCTTGGCTGCGCGACAAATCAGACCTAATAATAATTAACTGTCTATACAAATTACATATATATTTTCTTAATTTTAGTTTTACATAGATTGTTAAGTTTTTGAAATCCTTTTTCGGTGAAGTTTTAATAAAGTTTGCATTTGTATATTAAGAAGAAAAACAAAACCTGAAAGCTGACTGTTGTAAATAAGTGCATTATTTCTTGCTCTATTTCTCTCAGCCTCGCGTTGCTTTTCATTGAGATTTTCTCCTCTTCCCCTTCCTCTGCTTTTCTTGAGGATTTTGTTGTTTAAATTTCTCAAATTTGGTGTATCTTCTGTGGTGTTCTTTTCTGCACTTTTTCCCGTTGCTCGTCTCTAATATGATTTCCCGGCAGAGAAACGTGTGTTGCCAAATGCATCGCTGCCACTCTATTTCCCACCAAGGAAAATTGCATGAACACTCCCGTCCCCAGAGGCTGTCCTGCCTCCCCATCTCCACCCGGACAGTCTGTATGGGTGGATGTACATGATGTCAGTCTGTACAGTCGGACTTATGAGACGTCATAACCAAAATTTCTTGTATTGATAGATTTCCCACAGCTTTGTGCGCCTGAGCTCCGCTATTATGTAGTATACACGGCCTTCTTGGGTGCTACCTTGGAGATAAGGGTCATCAATGTAACCTACACTTAAGTTCCTGCAATGTTGGATACACTAGCCTAGCATATGCCTCACAGCAGACCATAAGGTATCCATTCTAAAGTGATAGGATTCTGTGTAATTGTTAAGACCTTTTCATATTTATTTTCATTACACTTTCTTCTTTCTTACGATAATATTTCAAATGAATTAAACTGGTGAGTGAAAATTAGGTTCAATTACTTCCAAACGCAAGAGGTTACTGAACACCTCATTAACAACCTTCTGACCTTTTGAATGAAATTTAATTTCAGGTCTTAGCCTGTTTTGATTGGGCACAGAATGCTTTTCTAAATGACAATGTTGCAAAACTTGTGGGCCTGATGTGAATTTACACCACACAGGTGAAGAATGCTTATCATTCCTGCTCAGAAACCTGAAGTCCATCTATTCAGGTTTTGGTTTTTTGCCTTCCCACTTCCTGGAATGGGAGGGGCTGCAGGGTTTGTTTGGCTTCTACACACTGTATTTGTATGCTGAATATTGTCTTTGGTCAGCTTGGAAGTCAATCGATTATCGATTCGTATCAGAGATATCTTTCATAGTCTTATTGGCAGGTCATCTGCAAAACGCTCCTCCATATTGGGGTTTGATGCCTTAAATGTTCTCTTCTTCGTTGTCTGAATCCGTGGCTACTACATATAATTCAAATTGCTGTTTCCAGCAATCCCCTTTGTCTTACCGGTTGCCTTCAAAGATAAGCGGGTCCAGAAGTCGAAATTTGTTCACTCTGACACCATTTAATGAGTGCAGAACAGTAAACATGTAGGACTTGATTTGTATGTGTGACACGTCACGTAATTACTTATGAACTAATCAATATTCATGACAACTGTAACATGGTGCAGATGTGATTCCATGCACTCCAATTACCGTTGAAGTGCTTTTATTTTAACCCTTTTCCCTTCTGGTTTATGGCTGTTTTATGACATTAGGTTTTTCTATAGTGTCTTTAAAGAGTTTCTTCATTTATTCTCTTTAAATCTGAAGTGAGAAAATAGTTTTTTCTGTTCCTCTTAAGTGGTTGCACCTGGCTGACATAGAGCTCCATTGCTGTCTTTCATCTTGTGGAAATGAAGATACGATGATTGACGTCATTAGACGTGGAAATAGATGATTGACTTGAAAGTTTTTTTTATAATGCTTGATTCGGTAACCAACATTTGATTGCAACCAAACAAAAGACAGACATCTTTCTTTAACCCAATCAGAAGCCAATTTTTCTTTTGTTCCAATCAGAGTCTTGACACACAATGAGAAGCCAAGCTCAGCTCTTTTCATGTTGGAGGGAGTTCTCTGGGTGAAGAATCAGCATCATTAGTGGAAGCAAGAAGTCCGAGGTTGGGAAGTTGCAAGGGGACACAGTATCAATCAGGAGTTCTCGCTCTGTAAGATGTAATATGGAGATGGCCGCCAAAAAACTTTTTCATATTGCAAAAGGGTCCAGTTACTTCTACGAGTAAATAACAATCTCAGGCTCTGGTCTTGTAGCGATCAGATGAGAGGTTGACTCCAACAGAGATCCCATGGGCTGGGCTGGTCTTTGCTGTAGGGAGCTATAAATGTGATGCTGTAGGCGTAGTTGGTTATCTGCTATTCATGCTACTGTTGAATAATATCTTTGTTTTCTAGAGGGAGCTGTTCATTGGAAAACTGGTCTCACTGGGTCCCATATTTCCCTTCCACTCAAACGTATGCAAATACATGCATTAAGGTTTGGGTTGGCAATTCCTTCAAACGCACTTTTAGGTTTTTGTGTAAGTTGGCGCCATCAAAATAAGCCTGAGTTACACGTTTGATAGTTTTTATCATGTCTAAGGCACATAGGCAGTGTTAAGTAATGGCCTTGATTTGGTGGCTGGGTGTGTAGTGCTGTTACTAGGTCTTCTAGAAGCTGTTGAGGTGTGATAATGTACTCACAGATGGGCATGAAAGGCTTGTCTTGTTTACGTATGAGCAAATTACCTTTGCCGATAGAAGCAACATTAGGATCCCTGTTAAC
>OX421453.1:27697530-27705030 GCA_949126865.1 Montipora capitata
TAAACGCAGTAAAAGAATTTTCCTTGAACTACCAATAAAAAGTCTTGTTTCATTAAAGAATACCTCGGTTATTAAGGAGACTCTTGAGCAAAGTGAGTGACTCTACTTGCATGTCTAATATCAGTGTCACAGCATGCAATCTGGACAGGATTTAATACGTAACATAGTCTCTTCTGCAGGCAACTACATGTATAACTGTCAACTGCTGGCATAGAAATAGGAAAGCAACATTATGCCTGAACGGTTGTAGATCCTTGTTGCTCACATTTAAACACCACTTTTTAAATAAGCTATTTAATTCTTGCAACTGCGTGCAATTCAACTAAAAAAGATACGATAAACGATTACATCAATTATTCTAAAGGTAATGGACAGAAAAGCGCAACGGGAAACACAAGACGAATACTTACAAACTGTTATGCGAATTGAAATAAGCCAGAAAGCTGCCAAGAACTGTGAAAACAGAGACTAACGCAAATCTAGAACTTTAGAAGGATGGATATAACTAATGTAACGACCGAACTTGGAGGAGAGAATTATGCGTAATAACGCCGAAACAAACTTATATACCTACAAACGAACGTGCAAAAAAGACTATAGGGAATAATTACAGTTTACTAGTTAACACCTAGACAGAATTACAACGCATACACGCAGCAATATACACCTGACAACGAACAACGCAATCAACACATAAAAATTTCCTATTCTAGTTGCTACATTCCGGCCCCTGAACTTAATGGAGTTCACTTGAGCATTTTCACTTAGCAGCTAGAATTCTGTATGTTGCAGTTCAAGGTTCGTTGAGCTAACGCTATCAGCAGTACATTGATCAATTGAAATTCAAAACTCTTTCGCTTAAGATAAATGTTCCTGTTCTAGGAAGCATAACTTCGTGACTGGTCTTGATAGGACTGTCGTTCTTGTTGCAACCCTCACGGATCTTGTAAGGCCATCACTTCGAGATATGTCCAGGTTTGACCCTAATTAGATGCACGCGGATTTCAATAAGCGTCACGAAGTGTCTCCTTGTTCTTTTCGCCAACTTCAACATCACTTGTGTCTCAGAATACAGACAATTTATGTCACAAAGTGTCCCCCAAATGCTGCTCTTTAAGTAAAGATTAACTGCTGCATTTACCCAATGCTAAAAATAAGGCTAACCTTTACCCTTACATGATAAACGGTGTTTATAAAAAACGTTGAAACTGATCTAGATAAAAAATTATTAAAAATTGAATTTTCGACTGCAACTGCGGTCGTCATCAGAGTGACTAAAATATGCTGTTCGAGAGTAATATGCTAAAACTAAAATAAGAAGTTACTTTATCCCCTAGGGCTTCAATAATGTGTTATAGACAGAAGGGAATGGCTTCCGCTCGTTCACCGCATTTTTGTGTATTGTGGAGTGCCATGATTCCAAAAAGATTCTCTTGTGCCAATTATTGACATTCTTTTCTAGAATTTCCACATAGCCAGTGTCAATGTCATGGTCAGTGGTTTCGGCGTGATCTTTTATTGCCGACTCTTTGTTATTATTAGTTCCTGGTTTATGCTCCCCGCCATATTACCTTATTGTTGAAAATAGGTAGCAAATGCTTAGACTTAAAGGTACACTTTGTGTTGGATGTCAAAATTGGAGATATGTCCAGGTTTGCACCTAATTAGATGCACACGGATTTCAATAAGCGTCATGAAGTGTCCCTTTGCTCTTCTCGCCAACTTCAACATCACTTGTGTCTCTGAATACAGACAATTTGTCACAAAGTGTCCCCCAAATGCTGTTCTTTAAGTAAAGATTAACTGCTGCATTTACCCAAAGCTAAAAATAACGCTAACCTTTACCCTTACCTTATTGTTGAAAATAGGTAGCAAATGCTTAGACTTAAGGGGACACTTTGTGTTGGATGTCAAAATTGGGCGTGCATCTAATTAGGTGCAAACCTGGACATAAGTGGAGCAAAATTGGGCGTGCATCTAATTAGGGTCAAACATAAGTGATCACTTCCCAGGTGAACTTCAACGACGTGACGTAACGGCCATTGTCCACGGTAACTCTTTCATCTGCGATAAGCACCAGGTCTCCGACTACAAAATTTCGACGCAGCCTTAACCACTGCTGGCGTTCTTGTAAGGAAGGCAAATACTCCAACAACCATCTTTTCCAGCCGGGTCATCACTGTTGCGGGTTGATGGTCTTCCATTCAGGATACTTTCAACTTCAGCCATCAAAGTTCGCAATGCTTCTCCAGAAAACAACTGCTCTCTTAACAATACTCTCAGAACTTTGCGCACAGATCGAATAATGCGCTCCCACACTCCTCCCATATGAGAGGCTCCAGGAGGGTTAAACTTCCAATCGATATTTCTTTGGTGCAGGAATGAATTGATCTTCTGTTGATTCCAACTATCCACTGCTTCTCTTAGCTCTCTTTCCCCACCACGAAGGTTAGTACCATTGTCACTTATAATAACCCTTGGCTTTCCTCTGATGAATCTGGGCAATGCGCTAATAAAAGAATGTGTCTCAAGAGACTCGACTACTTCAATGTGGGTGGCTCGAAGGGTGAGACATAAGAACAGACATCTGTAGTGCTTCACAATACTTCTTCCTCGTTTCACGAACAGTGGTCCAAAATAGTGGATACCGACATAGGAAAATGGCGGGTCTCCGGGAGTTAACCTTTCTTTGGGTAAATCTGCCATCATTTGTTGGCCACGGAGAGATTTCTGCTTGCGGCATGTCAAACAACCACTGAGTACTTTACGAATGGCAGCTCGTCCCTTGATGATCCAGTACTTTTTTCGTAAAGTTGTCAGCACGTATTCTTGACCTAGGTGTCCCACGGATTGGTGATGTGCCATAATCAGCAATCTGGAAAGGTGATGATTGTGAGGCAGTAGCAGCTGATGCTTTGACTGATAATTCAACAAGGCATTCACAGGTCTTCCACCAACCCTTAACGCTCCTTCTATCAAGCATTGGATGTAGTTTGTAGATGGAACCAGACGAGCCAGAAGTCCTCAGGGCACGCTTCTCTTGGGTTTTGAAATTTGAAGCTTGAAGTGCACTAAATATTTCGGGGAAAGACAATCTCTGAACGTATTTCACGATGTGAAGTTCTGCGAACCTTAACTCCTCCAGTGAAAGCTCGCCTTGTGGCAGTGCGTCGTTTGGCGGATAACACTTTCTTCGGATGTACTTTCTAAAACGTAACAACCAGGCCACGCCCCTCGTATGCTCGTACCAAGACGAGTAACGCTGGATCATCAAGTTTAAATTACTTTCTTTAGAAACCGTATTCGTTCTATTGGGTTGACCTTGACTCTTAATCTCTGGATCCTGGTCAGGTATACTTGGTAAAGGACTTAAGGAACTGGCCAAGACTGTTCTCGTTTCCAAAGGAATTCGGGACCCTTGAACCATCAATCCTGAAGAAGCAACTCTTCCTTAGTCAAACCTCTGCTGGCATCATCTGCAGGGTTTCTTGCTGACTAAGCCATCGTGGATCACTGCCAGATGATTTGCAACAAACGTATGAAACCGCTTGTCCTCATTCTTGATGTATTGTAAAACAGCTGTAGAGTCCGACCAAAACACTGATCTGTCAATCTTTATCTCCAGTTCTTCTCTTAATGTTCGGTCCAGCTTCATGGCAACTACCGCTGCTGATAGCTCCAACCTGGGAATGGTCATTGGCTTGATGTGAGCAAAACGGGACTTTCCAACGAGAAAACTGCAGTGGACTGCATTTCTTTCTTCATTGACAAATCTTGCATACGAGACTGCACCATACGCGATCTGTGACGCATCTGCGAAGTGATGAAGCTCTGTGACGTCTGCGACACCAAAGTCAGATGGTTTCAAACATTGCGCCAAAGAAATCTGGGACAACTTGGGTAACTCTAAAAGCCACTTTTTCCAGCGTACAGCTTCTTCTTCTTTAATCTCTTCATCCCAACTAAGCCCTTGCTTGCAAAGGTCTTGAATTAGTTTCTTGGCCAAAAGAACAACTGGCGAAATGATACCGAGGGGATCATAAATGGAGCTGGTCACTGATAAAATCCCTCGATGTGTGTAGGGCTTATCCTTTGGCAGCAACTTAAAGATGAACATATCTGTCTCCATGCTCCACTGAACTCCGAGAGTTCTCTCAATGGGAAGTTCTTCAGCCTTCAAATCAAGATCAAAGATTGAAGGGGCTCTATCGGCGTTTGGAATGGTGTCTAGGACATCCTTAGAGTTACACGACCACTTAGTCAATCGGAATCCGCCCTTTTGAAGCAGTTCGCAGATCTGACGTCTTAAATCGATGGCAGCACAGGAGGATTGCACAGATTTCAGACAGTCATCAACGTAAAAGTTCTTCAGGACTGTATCGATCACGTCGAGGGAGAAATTTCCAATATTGTCTCGAGCAGTCTTCCTGATGCAGAAGTTTGCACAACTCGGTGACGAGGTACTACCAAAAAGGTATTCAACAGGCTGTGCAGATAAATCATCGTTTGGCCACCACAAAAATCTCAAGGCATCTGAATCCAGGGGGTCAACTTTCGCTTGACGGAACATAGCTTCGATATCGAATCAGCAAAATCAGTTTCCCAGAAGTTCTTAACTTCCAGCAGTAAGGTTTCGTCTCTGGAGTCGCTTTCATCATTCAAACGCACAAAGTTCACACAGGAACTGCTTTCTTCATTGACCTTCACAGTTGGTCTTATAAGATTCCAACCTAACAACGAACGGATGGCAACCGGTTCTCCTCTACCGCCGCGCCTCTCTTCGAGCACCCAAAACGCTTCGGGGACGTTACACCCTATCAGGACACTTCCTTGCCGTCGATCTCTGGGAGTTTGATGCCGTTAAGGTGCGGCCAATTTACGACATGATCTCTTGGAATACTACACTCAGATATGTTGAGGCGATCGACGGTCCACGCCCTAGGTACTTCAAGGCTGGAATCTCCGTTGATTGAGCCAACGATTAGCTTAACTTCTAGGCCAGATCTCTCGCTGTTCTTCCTTTCTTGGGTTGTTAACATGAAACTTCGTGGTTGCCCTGTGATCCCCAATTCATCAACCAACTTCCTGTCACAAAGGGTCACATCAGAGCCGTTATCCAACATGGCGTACGTTTCTACCACTTTAGCGGGCTGATTACCACGTACCCTAACAGGAACAATTTTTAGACTGACTTTGTCAGCTATATGGCCGGTAACATTCTGACCATTCACTCTAGCCCCAATGACGTGACTCTGACTGGACAATTCTGTTACAACACCCGAGGTGGAACTTTCACTATGGCTGAGCTCCTGATCAGCACGATGACTATCTTGTGTCCCGTGACCAACTGGAAGAGGCTGAACTGGTGGATGGAGAACGATCATATGCTTTTTCCACAACCCTCGACGTAACAATCACTTCTCTGCATGCATTCCTTGGCCATATGGCCTATTTTGAAACAGTTCTCACATAACCTTGCATCGCGAATGATCCTAATACGGTCGCTGTACGATTTGTTCGTAAATTGTTCGCAGTTCCACAGCTGGTGCATACCATGGCAAACTAGACACCTTTTAAGCAAGGCGTTAAACCCGAATTTGTAAGACAGTCTTCAATCCACTTTCACACCTTCAACTTGTGCACTGGGAGAGACCGGTGCTCTGAACCCTCCTTGGGTGGCATAGGTAGTCATTTTTGCTCCAGGATTTGAAGATTTGTTTCTTGGATTGCCCTTTTCTTTGTCGTTAGTTAATGCACCTCCAAAAACTCGATTGTTGGCCACTTGCGCCTTGGTAGTGACAAACTGGGAAATGTGATAAATTCTCGGTCGCTGACCGGTTTGCTTGATACTGTCTGCGATCTCAAGCCATTTCGTTTTCAGGTGAAGGGGGAGCCTGTCAACTATTCTTCTCAGATTATCGGCGCTGTTAATCTCGTCTAAGTACCCGATTGATTCTAATGCGTTCTGGTAATCCTTAGCTGATCTGCAAAGGCCAATAGCCCCTTTTGGTCATAAGGGTTCATGGGTGGAGCATGAGTTATTTGGTTTAGGTGGGCTACGGCAATCTTGAATGGATGCCCAAAACGATCTTGCAGCAGGGCACGTGCAGTCTGGTATCCAAATGCAGGATCCATTGAAACACAGCTCTTGATAGCATTTCTAGCTGCTCCCGTACAGTACTTAAGAAGAAATGACAACTTCTCACTCTCATCGGACGCATTTTTGTCAATATTGCTCTCAAAGGAGCGAATAAAGTTCCAAAACTCAAGCGGATTTCCATCAAACTTGCTGAGTTCGGGTTTAGGTAAGGCAAACCCTTGCCTAATCGTTGACGCCACAGATTCAAACGTTTGCTGTTGGAGCTGTATCATTTGCTGTTTCTGCTGCAGTAACTGCTGAAACCTTGCCTTGGGCGGAGGAACCTCATTGCAAGATCTAGTTGATGGAGCCTCACAGCGATTCGGTACTCCCGTCCACACAGGAGCTGCCGGACTCAAAGTGACACTTGTACCCGGTAAAGGTGCAGACATTTTCTCTTCTTTGGCCGCTGCAATCAAGTAAACCGACTCATAATCCCTTTCTGGCTCAACTAGTGACTTGTCTGGGAAGGATCCACAATTTGTTCTATGCCATCTTCCTCCTCTAAGATATGGGCCCTTAGGGTGGCTCGCTCAACTTCATTCTCTGCTTCTAGGATGTCCTGCTGTCGCTGTACAGCATCCCTTTTCTGTTGCAGTTCTATCTTCTTCTTGAGTTGATTCAACTTTAGTTTAGCGATGGCCCTTTCTGCCTTAGCTACTTTTATTTTTACACTCAAGCGTGAATCCATGCTAGGACCAGAGTGATGACTTTTATTCGAAGTCAATGAGAGTCCATGCTGGCTTACAGAATCACTCGGTAGAACATCAGAACACGTCTCCTCGTTCCGGACACTATTTAACCACTTGTTAACACGCTCACAAAACTTGTGCTTCCTCTGGAGTTCAGAGTCAAAACCAACAATTGCTACTTGCAGCTCTTTGGAATCATCTATGGCATCAATGTACATGATGTGTGCTTGCTCAAATTTAGTAAACGCTAACTCCAAAGCTCTAAGTTTCTCTTCGATAGGGTTGACATTTCTGCGACGCCTCAGCAAAGGCTCGATATCCTGATAAATTCTGGTCAAATTACCCTTGTATGCGGAACGTGAATCTTTCAAGGCACTCTTTCCTTTCGTTGGAACTTCCTGAGTTGGCATATTGCCACTTGCACAAACACCGTCAACCACCGAACTGGCATCCATCGTCGTAGATCCTTGTTGCTCACATTTAAACACCACTTTTTGAATACGCTATTTAATTCTTGCAACTGCGTGCAACTCAACTGAAAAAGATACGATAAACTATTACATAAATTATTCTAAAGGTAATGGACAGAAAACGCAACGGAAAACACAAGACGAACCAGAAGGCTGCCGAGAACTTTAGAAGGATGGATATAACTAATGTGACGACCAA
>OX421453.1:27720030-27742530 GCA_949126865.1 Montipora capitata
TTAGCTCACTTGTTGTCTCGGTGAGGAAAGTGAATCTATGCGCAGTTTTGAATTCACTCACTTGTTGTGTCAGTGAGGAAAGTGAATTTATGAGAAGTTTTGAATTCGCTCACTTGTTGTGTCAGTGGGGGAAGTGAATTTATGCAAAGTTCTGAATTAAATCATTTGTGTCAGTGAGAAGGTGAATTTATGCAAAATTTTCAGGATTAACTCGCTTGTTGTGTCAGTGGGGAACGTGAATTTATGAGAAGTTCTGAATTAACTCACTTGTTGTGTTACTGAGGAAAGTCAGTGAATTTATGCGAAATTTTCAGAAACTCGCTTGTTGTGTCAGTGAGGAAAGTGGATTTATGCGAATTACCTCACTTGTTGTGTCAGTGAGGAAAGTGAATTTATGCGAAGTTTTGAACCAACTCGCTTGTTGTGTCAGTGAGGAAAGTGAATTTATGGGAAGTTTTGAATCAACTCACTTGTTGTGTCAGTGAGAAACGTGAATTTATGTGATGTTTTGAATCAACTCACTTGTTGTGTCAGTGAGGAAAGTGAATTTTTGCGCTTGAATTTACTCACTTGTTCCTTGTCAGTGAGTGAGATGAGAACATGAGTTCAGTCTGCGCAGAGGCGATTCTGTGTAGAGTAGTGAATTAATTCTCTTGTTGAGCAAGTGACGAAAGTGATTTATGCGTAGTAACGAATTATCCGACTAGTTTTGTCAGTGCAAATCATAGGCGACGCACGTAACGATGAATTTACTTGTAAATAACTGATATGTCGAGCGTGAGTTACGTCTCGTGAGGCAAGGTGCCGAGTTTATACAGCAAAAAAACAAAAGGAGAGATCAAAGAATGCTGATGCTATTTTATAATGAATACCCGTAAAGGGAAGTTATTCATTTGTGCTGGCAGGTTGATAATCTCCAAATGTTAAAGGAGAGAATCTCGAGTCTAGAAGCATTACAGAAGGACAATGTGGAGAGCATTATCAAGAAGATAATGCTTTATATCAATTCACATGAATCTACTTTTTCGAAAGACCAGGCACTGGAGCAGGTTCTTAACCTGAAGATTGTGTCAAAAGAGACTAATCACGAGAAGGTGTCTTATTACTCACCTGTTTTACAATCCCTGAAAGATAAGATCCACGTACCTGTCGAACAATTTAAGAGGTATTTGCTAGTCTTCTTGGGGGACAAAGACCAAGAGAAGGTGTATGAGAGGATGGCAAAGGTGGATAAGGCATTTGATAGAAAAAGGGCTCGTGGAGGCTTACGGGGTTCCCGTGGTGGCAATGCTTTGAGAAGGGTGATGGTACAATTGCCAGGCTTTTGGGCATTTTGCTCGGGATTGTAAAGCAAACACCGGATCTGAGGCTGTTGGTCATTCACTCAAGCGTCGTAGAACTTATGAAGAGCTGAACAAAGAATAGATTTTGAGTATCAATTACAAATGTATTAAGACAGTCATTCATAACGTATTGTAAGAGGTGTATTAAAGGAAAATAGTTGGGAGTATGCAGATGTTCTATGTATGTTTTCTTTTCTTTACCTGTATTAGGGCGAGTGACTCGCATAGTTTAGTCAATTTTCTTGACTATCCTGTGGACGTTTGTTATTGGGCGTGGGTATTGCTCGATCCTGATTGGGTACCTCATCCGGGATTGTTCTGATTCAATTGCGAATTTGATAAAAAAATTGTTTGCTTGCAGTATTTTACATGAGATATTGGTGGTTACCACGGGTAAAGATCTGTTTTTGTTTTTGGCTTGCAGAATTTTCAATTTCCTGGGTGGGAAAATGACCCTCACTTCATGGATAACATTGGAAAATTTCAGTGGACCTTAAGTACTTCTAGTTGGGTTTTGTTGGATGGGGTGCCCAATCAGGTTAAATCGGGCATCAATCTACCGTCGATTGAGGAAGTTCTGTCTGGTGAGATTCCTCTGTTATCGGAGTTGAACGTAGGAGACCCTGAACATTTCAAAGCAGGAGGCTTACATGAGAATATACATGTATGGGAGGAGATAACAAAAAAACATCCCCCAACGTGAAATGATTCTATCTTTGATCCGCGATGGTCTGGAGGTTAATCGGTTTTCTCGTCCCTATAGTGGCACTTTTAAGGGTGTGCGTTATGATAGTGATTTTCCAACACCTAGGGTTTTTAAGAATCATGGTTCTTGTAAGAAATTTGGTAGTTTTATTGGGAAAACTATCAGGAGTCGTTTGTCTAGCGGAGCGGTTCCAGTATATATTCCCCCACCCTTCTTGGTTCTCCCCATAACAATAGAGCCTTCGAAGCCATGTCTATGTAGTGATGCCAGATATCTTAATCTCTGGATGAGAGATAGTCCTTTCGCCTTAGATAAGTTGATAGATGTGTCAAGATATGTCTACCGGGGTTCATACATGTCTAAGTGCGATGACAAGTCCGGATATGATCACGTGCTACTCCAGAAGTCGTGACAGCAATGCTTGGATTCCAATGGAGTGGTTGGTGGTTTGTTTGCAGGACATTACGGTTCGGATGGAAGGAGTCTCCTTTCATTTACCATTCTATCGGTCTAGCAGTATCAAGTTATTTGAGATCTTTGGGTGTACCCTGTTCGTTATACATCGACGAGAATACACTCTTGCTTGTAAGAACGTAGATGTTAAAACATTGCAACGGTTTCAGGGAAAGTGTATTTCGTTTTCTTTGGTGGTCCCAGCTGCTAAGTTGTATATAAGAAATATCAGTGCTTCTATTGCGTCTTGTACGGATCCTTGTCAAGTGAAGATGACAACTTATCTTTTCAAAGAGTTTGCTCATTGGCGCTTCCTGGACACGTGGTCGCATGTTGTTCCATGGTGCGAGGAGAAACATGTGAGGACTGCCTATCTCCACGGATGCTTCTAATTTTGGTTGGGGTTGCGTATTCCACCATCCTTCAAGTGATCAGCGGATGGGTGATTACTGGAATTCAGAAGAGTTGAGACTGAGTATAGCATCCAAGGAGATGTTAGCCATTTGTCGAGCTGTGAAGCCATCCCCCTCGTTTGTTCATGATTGTCGGGTTGATGCTCAGGTGGATAACTGGGTTGCTATCGATACGTTTAATGGCCAAGGTAGTCGAAAGTCGCCTCAATTGACAGAGGTCACAAAGGAACTTTATCGTTGTCTCTTCTACGTTCCGTCAGAGGAAAAATCAAGGCGTCTTATTCCAGGCGTTGGAAGACGTTGGAAGACGTTATTCCAGGCGTTGGAAGACGTCAAGGCGTCTTATTCCAGGATATGAAATCTTATTCCAGGAAAAATCAAGGCGTCTCCTTCCAGGCGTCTATCCGCTTCAGACTCTAAGCTCTCCTCTAGGGCATGGCAGAAAATGCAGACTGCTTTTGGTGGCATCTCGGGGCACTCGTTTGATTTGATGGCATTGGATTCTAATGCTCAGTTACATGATTAAGGAATTCCCCTTCCACACTTCACCTCATGGCCTAAACCATACTCGCAAGGGACCAATTTATTTCCCCAAGACTTGTCTGATGACAGTCGCCATGACCTTTCAAATCCATACGTTTTTCCTCCATTTGCCTTGGTAACGCCTGTCCTGAAATCTCTTAGCCAGTCTCGCCGTCCATTCACAACAGTGGTTCCTGGGGGCTCTCCCAAGCAGTTCTGGTGGCCAGTGTTGATGGTGATGTCTTCCTTGGTGATTTGTCTGGCCCGTGAAGGCGATCTGGATGTATTGCTATTTCCTTCCAAGGAGGGTTTTGTTCAGAGAGCTTGCTCTTATCCATTGTATGCTTGCAGGGTCTCTCGGTTTTGAAAGAGGGGACTGGTAGCTTTATCTGAATTGTGGCTGTGATGTAGTCAAACGTAATGCAGTCTATAGTTTATAGATTTGTTAATTATCGAGAGGGGGGTGTATTGGTATTTATAGTTGTGTATGCTTTATTTTTGCATTTCAGCCTTTGCCTAGAGTACCAAAGCTTTTTAACCCTTCAGTAGCTTGTCCTTCCTGCCAACACCCAAATGATGAAGATTTTAACTTCTATGATGAATGGTATATGAAATTAATCATATATGAACTGCGGATATGAAATCAAGTGAAGCTATGATCTTCGCAGTTATGAACGCAATTTTTGCAATTGCGTGGAGAAGCCTGAAAAATTCAGGACTTCAACGGGGTTTGAACCCGTGACCTCGCGATTCCGGTGCGACGCTCTAACCAACTGAGCTATGAAGCCACTGACGTTGGGAGCTGGTCATTTGTGGGTTCGAATGATCCCGTGAGGAATGAATCAATGATGAATGGTATATGAAATTAATCATATATGAACTGTGGATATGAAATCAAGTGAAGCTATGATCTTCACAGTTATCAACCCCGTTGAAGTCCTGAATTTTTCAGGCTTCTCCACGCAATTGCAAAAATTGCGTTCAGAACTGCGAAGATCATAGCTTCACTTGATTTCATATCCGCAGTTCATATATGATTAATTTCATATACCATTCACCATTGATTCATTCCTCACGGGATCATTCGAACCCTCAAATGACCAGCTCCCAACGTCAGTGGCTTCATAGCTCAGTTGGTTAGAGCGTCGCACCGGAATCGCGAGGTCACGGGTTCAAACCCCGTTGAAGTCCTGAATTTTTCAGGCTTCTCCACGCAATTGCAAAAATTGCGTTCATAACTGCGAAGATCATAGCTTCACTTGATGTTAACTTCTGCCAACAATGCATGTTTAAACGGCAGTTTCGGGTTACTGGAACTTTGGACTATCCGAAACTCCGTTACCCTGTTAACGAGAAGGACATTGCTAATAGAATCCATGAGTTGAGTGAGACCAGACGTAGTTCTCGGTATGCAAAGCAAAATTCTGTCATTCTTGTCGTCCTTAGAAACGCCAAAAAACCTGAGTACCGCCCTGCCAGCGGATGTTGTAGCTTTTCTGGTCTGGAAGGATCAGTGAGGGAGGACGGTCATTCATGATCCGTACTGTAGCTTTGCAGGGAATTCCAAAGCTATTTGCGGTGGATGCCCTAAACGATTGGCTTATGGCACAGTTGATTCTCTGATCGGGAAAATACCAGCTTTATTCGTAGAGGTAGGTAGAGGTGGAGAATGGCACTCACTTCTGGGCGTGTGTAGCCCTGCGGCGGATATAGATCTGTAAAAAATTATCTAGTGCATGTTCGCGAAGAACAACTGAAGGCGCTTATTACGCCTCGCCAGGCTGAACCAGTTCTTTTATCAGATTTGGAGGTATTATCGAGTTATTGGCAATCGAAGTTGAGGGAGTCGTGGTCGGATCCTTTGCAATTATACTTATTGGCAAGAGATCAAGCAGTATTTAAAGCAATCTTTTTCTCGGGGGATAGAGCCGCGGATTTATTAGGTCTATTAACCCATACCATTCTGAGGTTTCCTGACGATTCGGGTTTCTTGTTCAAATAGCTCTGGATCAAGTCACTACGATCTGGTGATAGCAACATGTATGCCTTAAGACGAGGTACGAACAAAGGAATTGGTCCTGTGCCTGGGCTAGAAATTTGTTTGAATATATGTAAACTATTGAAAGTGAGTGTGTTATCTGGTTTTCCTTTACGCACGGTATCTAAACAGGGGCTAATTACGTCCAAAGCATTGGAACCCTCTGCAGCCCAAGCTAGACTAGATTTACATGTAAGGAGCGTGAAAGCACGTTTATCTAATTCTCTGTTTACACTCCATGGTTTTCGAAGTGGAGCGGCTGTTTCATTGGCATTGACGGATGTTAGTCTGGACAGAATCATGGATCATGTAGGCTGGAAGTCAAGTAAGACGGATCTACATTACATCGAATTGAAGGAGGTGGTGAATCCTGAGGGTGCGGCTGCTAAAGTTATCGAAGATACATGTAGATACTGGGAAAACATACAAGGATAGAAACAATTTAGAAGGATTCATGAATGCTTTCCCGGGATGAATATAGTTTTCCTCACCTATAATTTTAGTGGGTGTGCAATTGTTTCCGTGAATTCAGTAAAATGACTTATTACTGTGGTTTTAGCAATATGCCTTTCGGGCCAATAAGGAATGGGAAGAGATTGGGATATACTTCTTGATTTTGAAAGGAAGCTGCGTGGGGTATTGAAAGCTGGCTTTTAGTAACGGCTCAGGGGTGGTAGGGAGGAGTTGCGCTCCCATACCTAATCAACAAATTAACTGAGGCAGAATAATACACTATGCAAAGTCATTTGAATATTGTATATTCTGCCAAAACAATAATTATCACTCATTCTGGCATGAATGCTTGTCGCTTGGGTACAGCTGAGAATATTATTGGTTGAACAATGATGTAAAGCTCAAAAGAAAACCCCTTTCTTGAGTCAGTGCAAGAAAGTCAAAGAAACGGAGTTCCCACCCTCCCTCCCCATTAGTCGGGTTGATTTGTGCCACAGCATTCTGCCTCAAATGCTACTTCGTACCGGATCTTGCTTGGTTCGGTCGGAGTTGCGCTCCCATACCTAATCGACAATTAACTGAGGCAGAATAATACACTGTGCTTCATATTAATTCAGCCGCGTATACGTGCATTGCATTCTTAAACTATTGAGTCATTGACGTCATTTACTCCTCGATCCAGCTCTCTCAAGATTTTAACCATTAAATAGGAATATTTCAGTTAAATAAACAGATCTCTTTTTGAAATAAGGGGTTAAAACTTGGTCGCTTACTGTTTAGTTAACATAGCTTTGAAATCCAACGAAAAATAAAAATTGATCTTTTGGTCAAAGTACCACTTTAAGAACGCAGTGCATGTGTACGCAGATGCATTAACATACAGCACAGAAGTTTAGGGCGTTCAGACTTTTAAATTCGTGTTTTGCATATATAATACGTTGCATTTATACGCTGAAATCTCGAGCTAATGATTAAATGACGTCACTTTTCCCTAGATCCAACCCTCTGAGGTCCTATTGGTCAATTTTGAACGTGAGTAATGGCAAATTGTGAAATCCAAGACTCAAAGTAAACAACCTTCGAAAAAAAAGTGAAAGCTGAAATTTTGCCAGTCAGTTGTTAAGCAAACCCACCTTAAAAATCTTAAGAAAACAAGAAATCAGATTAGGAGTTGCTTGCTGAAGCATTTTGCAAGAAAAATTAAAATCACGGTTAATCGACGTTTCGTTGTATCAAACATCATTCTCAAGATTGAGGTCGTTTATGGTAATGTCAAAGTTGTTAATAGAAAGTTGAAGATTTTGAATATCTAATATGCGCATTCCACAGTGCTTGATGTTATGTAAATATTTTAGTTAAGCATTAGTGAATAACTTCGTGCGGATCGAGTATCACTGTACGTTGAGTGATGGTTTTAGTTCTTTTATGATTAACATTTCGTAGAACAAACAGTCCAGTTTACTCCGGCACTTTTTTAGGATGGTGAAATTGCGAGGCCTTAAAGCTAACGTTCTCAAACCTCCTTTACCCATCACAATTGATCGAAACCACTGTAAACCATTTTATTACTAATGTTGTTGTGGACTATTTACAGAGTGATGCAGACAGGAACAATGCCTCCACTCCTATGGTTATGTTTTCAATCTCTTTCATTAGCCAGAGCGCTGCAGACAGCACAAGGAGACAGCTACAAGACCTTAGTTCGAAAATCGGTGTCTCCACAAAACCTATCTTCACGAGCAAGAAAATAGGTGAAATCATCAAAACCCATGAACCAAAACGGAAGATCATTAATGAACAATGCGTTGTTTTTCACTTTAAATGTGGTCTATGTGAAATGGACTATGTCGGTTTTACTAATCGACACCTCTTTCAACGCATCAACGAACACACCAACTCAAGATCTTCAATTGGCAAGCACATGAAACTACAACACGGAGTCCAACGACCAGCCATTGCAGAAAATTTCACCGTCCTAAAAAAGTGCCGGAGTAAACTGGACTGTTTGTTCTACGAAATGTTAATCATAAAAGAACTAAAACCATCACTCAACGTACAGTCAGACTCGATCTGCACGAAGTTATTCACTGATGCTTAACTAAAATATTTACATAACATCAAGCACTGTGGAATGTGCATATTAGATATTCAAAATCTTCAACTCTCTCTTAACAACGTTTATATTAGCATAAACGACCTCAATCTTGAGAATGATGTTTGATACATCGAAACGTCGATTAACCATGATTTCAATTGTTCTTGTAAAAAGAAAACAAGAAGTCGATTTTTGCTCCTAATAGCAGTTTAAGAGAACCAACTTTGGAAAATCGCGAAATAGCTTGGAAGAGGTTAACCCTTTAACTATTGGAGATCGCGAGGCAGTGCCTTTTAGAGTTAAGTAGAGGGAACATAAATCCGAGATAAGCTTTTGGTCCATTGATCCATCTAAAGTAAGTTTATCTGTGTGATAAATGCAAAGTCTGGAGGATTTTGAGATCACTTATACTCTTCTACAACATAGATACTTATAATTTGTTTAAGTAACAATCTCAGTTACATTTCTTAGTATGCGGAAACTTGATATTTGGTTGTTTTATTGGCCAGTAACTCCGCACAGGGCGAACAATAACTGCACGATTAGCATACCATCTCGAGAGAGATACTTTGACTTCATTTTCCACTGATTCATTTTGCCCTGGTTGAGGAATCCGTTCTGTTTTGTTCTTTTATGGGCAGTGCGCGACCTTGTTATTTTTAGGTGGGTTTGCGCTTGGATACGAAATATTGTTGTATGCCCCATAGCAATGGATCTCAGTATGCGGAGACTTGATAATTTGGTGGTAGTATTGGCCAGTAACTCCGTACTGAGTGAATACTAACTGCACGACTAGCATACCATTGAGAGAGAGAGAGAGATACTTTGACGTCATTTTTCACCAATTCTTTTTGCCCTGGTTGAGGAATCCGTTCTGTTTTGTTCTTTCATGGGCAGTGCTTGACCTTGTTATTTTTAAGTGGGTTTGCGCTTGGATACAAAATATTGTTGCATGCCCCAAAGCCATGGAACGGTTCAAGTAATCAAGGATGACATTTAATGGTGAGACAACTTATTTCTTTTAATTATTTTATTTCCTGAGTAATAAATAAGAAGATTAACAGCGTTGCTTTAGATGAACCACGTGTTTATTGTGTATATATGGGTTCTTCATGTCGACAAAGAATTATAATTTCAATTCGTAATTAATGGCCACTGATGGCATGGCCCTATCAAAGGCCTTTTGACTTTTTCACGGAACAACGGCCTATTGCATTGATCATACAATCCTTTTTTTTTACGAAAAAGCAAAATGATAGCATAGTAATTTCTAAGGTGCACGAGCCGTAACTGAGTTACTGGTATTCTCTTCCATTAAGTACCGCAAACTTTTCCAACTTCATTCATGTCTCTTCTTTCGATTCCACAGTCAAAGATCTTATGGTCGTACCGTCGAGGGTACATTTCTAAGCCGCGAACGTTTAATTCTTCTCTTTTAATGACCATCTTTTCAGATGTTGCAATTCAGTTAGATGTGCCTTGGGTCCTTCCCTGATACCGCGTTAATGATTATCACCACCTTTCAATAGGTGTAAAGCACAAAAAAGGTACTACAAGAGCGTTGCAAAGGATAAGGAAGAGCACTGATGTAAGTTAATTCTGGGAAAAAAACCACAATGAACAGAGGTTGAAAATTGTATATAATTTTTTGAATTTTTCTTTGGCAGAATGCTGTCTACCTTCAGCATATGCATTGCTCTATTACAATTTAATCCCAATTGATTTTTAAGAGTTAGTCTTAAGGAAAATATACCGTTTTCAATTGTTGGGACATGCATGGGACCGAGAACTTGTTATCAAACTCTGTAGTTCTGCCTAACTACTATGCATGTTATATGATACTTTTAGGCTTCTCCGTGCTGTCTGTTTAGTGTTTTTGTCTACAATGCCTTTTAAAAAAGGCATTGCAAAATCCTTTTAGAATTAAACCTCTGTTTTTCTCTTTATCTTGGCATCCTTTTTATCGGTGGCCCCAGCATTTCCTGTGCTCGCCCCTTGGACTATCTCTTGGCTCTCTGATTTTGGTACTTTGACCTTTTCAGCCTCTCCAGCATTTGGCACTTTTACTATCTCAACATCTTTCTTTTGCTGCGTATTAAGTGCCTCACGAAGGTCAGCCACATCTGCATGAATGGGATGAACACCTGCGGTTCCTCCATCTGTTGTTGACACCATTGTTGTTACATCTTGTTCCTCTGGAGTCAAATGTGCCGCATCCACCCATTTAGGAATAGCATCCCCTACCACTTCACCACCTGCTGTTTCCATCAGCAATCCCGCACCACCGCTAGCATTGGTGACCTCAATAGCATCCTTATCTCCTGTCCCTTCTTTCTCAGTTTTCCTTGCATCTATGCCTGTCACATTGGTTATATCAGCATCTGTAGGCATACGCAGCTCGTCAGCCACATCTACGTTGCCTGCTTCAGTTAATTCAGCAGCTTTTGGTTCGTCGTTTTTGGTCTTTCCGCCCTTTGCTCCTTTAGAATCCAAGACGCTGGTTAATTTGAGGTCACTTGCATCTTCGTCTATCACTGCCAGTAGTGATGCACCTTGAGCAGCATTCTCCCTGCACGCTTTTTGATCTTTTTCTTGACATGATTTTCCTCCTCCGGCCACCTCCCACACATTGTGGAATGACACCTTAGTGCGTGCAGACTTTCTCGTTTTTTCCACTCTTGAATTTTCTGTTTTTACTGCTTTAGGTCCAACTACCCCCGCTTCTAGTGAAATCATTTCACCTGGCATTTTCTCCTTTGCGTTTACTGTTGCATCTTTAACATGTGCTGGCTCCTTTTTCTGAAAGTCGGTTTCCGCTTGCTTGTTACCTACATGTTTCTCATCTTCTTTTTGCACTTCAAGATCTGTATAAGTAGTAAAAAAAAGAAAGAAAAAGAAAAAGGCTTTTATAGGTTTGTTTCTTGCTCAAAATACAAATAATGAGAATGCTAACACTGAAAGGAAACTGTTAATTTGCTTTTAAAAAGAAGTTGTCGCAAAGGTTAGTTCAATTGCGAAAAAAAAAGGGTATTATACGTGAAATCGAATTCAATTTTATCGCCGTTGAAAGAGGCACTGGCATTTATCGTAAGTTTTTCTTCCCTTGATGTCTTGGAATCTTTCTTTCCAAAATAGACTTACGGTGTTCCATTACAATAATTGAAGTAAAAGATGCTATTATTTTACCAGACTCATACAAGCGCTTACAATAAGCCTCACCAATTGCATTGCTCGGTGCATGGATGCCGAGCCAAAATAATGACAGAACAGTATGCCAACATTCATTGCTTTTTGGCTGGAGAAGGCACAGGCGACTTGCGTAGGTTTACACTCACCGTATGGAGGCTCAGTAAACCGTTGACCAGCCGTGTCAAAATTCGTTGTTAGTGAGCCTCGAAGGAGTTTGAAAATTTGAATATTTTTCGCTGTTTCTCAGCAATGGATACTCGCTGGACCTTGAAACTTGGTCAAAGAGAAGTAAATTTATCCGTGTGGCCATCGCCGGAGTTTGAGCGTGACTGATGCCGGAGAAGTGTGATTTTTTTGGCGAGATCTGAGGTAAGTTAGAAATTACTTTCCAGCCTTTCCTTTATTTAGGTACGAGCGACAACTCGGGAATTTGAGAAGTCGCTTGAATCGCATTCAATCAGGCAAAAAGCGAAAAAATCACCACGACAATAAAGTACAGCTTTTTTATTGAGAATTTTTGCGGGTAAATATCTTTTTCAGTTTGTTATCGAGATTCCCATACAAATCCTTATAATTGTTTACCTTCCGACTCTGGGCCGCTTGTGGAGTATCACCGCTAAAAGTAATAACAACGCTAAATGTAATACCAACCGTAAATGTAATAAAAATTAACTCTAAATGTAATACTAACCACAAATGTAATAAAAATCAACCCTAAATGTAATAAATTACCCCACCGTAAATGTAATACAATTTAACGCTAAATGTAATCAGGTGACCGACCGTAAATGTAATACAATTTAACCTCAAATGTAATAACAGTGTTGAAAGCTCCTTTACGATTACCGGTTATTATTTGAGTGTCGGTGATTTTTTGTGAACATTCCCGAGGTTCTGCGTACTTCCGGTCAAAGCTTACTGGGAACGTCTGAACTTCTAAAGATTTCCCAAAAAATAGCCCTTCTGATGGTGGAGCATTTGCAAATATCATTTCCGAAATTCTTTACAGCGGATAGCGCAAGTACATAGTGGAAATAGTGGGGAAGCCTGGGCGAGAGAAGGCGTGCACTCAGTTGTGGGATCGTTTGGGGCCCCTGGTTTATACTCTTTTTGAAAGGGGCCCGCTATTTTTTAGAGTCCTTCTGGATGTGTTTGAAAGATTTGGTGAGACGGTGGTATGATAAAGCATAAAAATATACAGATGGTACAGATGATATAAAGACAACTTTAATAGCAACGATACTCATGCAAATATAGTCACAACTTACTTGTAAATGAAATAAACGTATTCTCACTATTTGGTGCGATTACTCAACGCTTGTTCGTAGAACACAGTAAGAAATATTAAAAAATCTACATTTTTCAAAGCTTTAACCAACAGTCTATTAAGAGTTTTCAGATTTATTCTATCAATATATCGATATATATATATTCTATATCGATTTGAGTCAACAGACAAACGGTAACAGAAACTTTCCGGCATGACAGTTCGGATACTCTTTATTTTTTCCTTCCATTTTTCCAGATGATGTTCTGAATGTAGAACCATCCTACGATCCCAGTATACAGAAGTCTCACCCACGCATTTATCCACTGAGGGTGGTTAATTATGTTCTTAAGTGCTAAAACAAGGCCACTCCCTTTCCCACGTGTTTTAGAAATCTGTCGCATGCTGTGGTAACCTACGCATGTATCCCAATCAAAAAACACTCTTGGCAGCCTTTGAATGAATGAGCCTGTGAGACTTCTAAATCGTTTGTTTATCATGCTTAAAATGTTAAAGGTGTCCACAATGTTTCTCGGGCTTCCTGTTAACGAAAAAGTAATAATGATTTCAAGGACTTCATTTGGAAGGTCCTCTATGGAACGAGGTTCTTCATTGTTTTCTCCGCTACCTATCTCATGTGCAGCCCATTGAGATTCTTCATTCGTAGGCTTGTCACAAATATCTTCATCTCCTACTGAACTGTTACCGTAATTATGATTCAGTGCCGTTAAACAAACGTAATGGATTCCTTGATCTTCCGCAAAGTGTCCTAGTGTCAGTGAGGCAAAAGGAATGGAAAATTGAGGAGATATAACAGTTTTTGCGTTTGGACCCAATGTCGATATTATTACAATCTCCACGTTGAAAAGATTAGCGACAGCTTGAAGAGTGATCTGATCTCCGTAAGTTCCATTTTGGGCGATGCTAGTGAGGTATTGAGACCAAGGCATGCCTACGAAAAGTTCAAAAGGAAATCCATCCTGATTGTTTGGATTTTCAGTCAGATATCTTACTATTTCTCTCCGCAAAGATTCCTCGGAATGAAAAATGCCAATAGTTTGGAGTAGATGGGCCAATGCTGAAAACTGGCAGTTGCCGTCTCCTGGTGGATTGTATGTGACATCAAAGGCTTGTTCGCTGAACGGTTGATGAAGGTCCTCAGGCGTCATTGCGATGTAGTATTTTTCCCGGTGAGCTGCTTTCTTTGCTTTATGTTCCTTCTGTGTTTTTGAAAGACTCATCTGTCTCCTCGCGGCTGCCCGTTTGCGTTTTTCTTCAACAGCTGTAGCACTAGTCATATCTTCGACTGAAACCCAGTCACAGCAAGACTTTTCTGTTGTGGGGGATTCGTATGTTATTTTGTATTTTCCAAACTGTACATTTCGTTTTATAATCGTTCCGTCAACAACAAATCGCTTTTTTGGAATACCGCGGGTTCTTCCTGAAAATGGAAATCGAATTAGAACCCGTTCTCCCACTTTGTAAACGGAGGGTGGGTTGCCTTTTACTCTCCTCTTAATGTATCGCTTGTCCCATACGTTGTTGGACGCCCTAGCTTTGGATCGAATTTTGCGGATACGTTCACCATTGTTTCTGAAATCGGAGGCCCTAGGAGAAATTCTAGCTGCAGATGAAACACTCTCTTGGTAGGATAATCCGCCATCCGATATCTCGGATAAAGCATTAGACGCTCGACCGTAAAACACCTCAAAAGGCGATTGTTTACCTAAAACGTCCATCAATTCCTCGTTTAGGACCTTTTGGTATTCCATTAATTTTGAGACCCAGTTCACTCCAACCTTGGAAAAATTAATCAGATCAAAATTTATCTTTTTTCGTAAAGATCTATGAGACCGTTCCACTTTTCCCTGAGACTGGGGATGGTACGGGGACCCTCTGATTATCTTCACTCCTAGCGATTTGCATAGCAGATCCACGGCTTGTTTGAATTCTCCTCCGTTATCTGATTGGATCACTCGTGGAGGGCCGACCTCTGTGTACAGCTTATTAAGCTCTCTTGCTACTAGCTTGCTTGACTTCCCTGTCAAAGGACGCAGCCACAAATATCGACTAAAAACATCTTGAACTGTTAGGATGTACTTGTACGTTTTTCCGTTCTTCGATACAGCTGATTTTTTCATATCAACCAGGTCAATTTGATGTCTTACCTACAAACAACGTAGAAATGAAATCTTTCATCGTATAACATGCTTTGCAGCGATGTCACTCTACATGCAATCAAAGTGCTCAGACTCACTCATTCTCATCAAGGAAGAGCCCAGGTGCTATTTTTGATTTTGTTAATTTTGGAAATTTGTTTGTGTATTCGTCTTAGGGTTACTATATTATACACGATCACATCAGCTACGCTGCAATACTAATCCTGTCCATGTAAAAGACATTATTATGATTATTATCATAGTAATAGACGAGCTGAGATGCCCCTGTCATATAAACCATTTCTCACATTTCTTTCCAAAGTTCTTCACTTGAATAACCCCTTAGAATGCTTAAATGAGTCGATTGACCCCAAAGAGAATGGTTTTAATTTAAGGAAAAGTTTTGGTCATAAATGGGGGTATGGTTTTTGCACTCTAGCCTTGATATGGGTATCGTTTTAAGAAGAAGCCACTTTTTTCATCTTTCTCGAAAAGAAAATCAACAAAGCACTTCACAAATTATGTTTACGGTAATGTAACATTGGTCTGGAACTTATTATATAACGCTGGTCAGAAACAGGGTTTTGATTTAAGAGTCAAGTGATAAATAGGGTTTCAAATTTTTGGTCAGGTTATAAATACCATAGGTAATATCGCAGATTTTGGTCATAAATAATGTAAGGTTTTGGGAAGCGTGCCGTACATCCCCACCCAAATTTTCTTGGAACCCCCCCCCCCCCCCCCCCACCGGCACAATGGTTGATTAGGGAAGATTGGTTTGGTCTAATTAATAACATAATTTATCAATTCTTACTTGGACTGTTTTTGCTCTTATGGGCCGCTGTATCGCTTTATTTTGAAACCGTGCGTTCATCTTCTGGCTGAGTCGACTTTTGGACAGCACATTCTGGACGTTTCTTTCACTGACACCTTGAAAGCGCTTGATCAGTCTTCGGTTCAGCTTTCTTGAGCCGGCGCCTTTGCAATGCCGAAATTCCTTTTCAACCAAAGCACTCAGTTCCGACTTCTTTGTAACTTCTTTGCCTTTAAAAAATAGCCTTTTCCTGCCGTTAACTTCAGAGATAGAAAACTGTGACTTGGCTCTCCAGAAACGAACACAGGCTGCCTTTTGGCTTCGGGAGCGATCTTTCACAGGCACCACAAATTCTCCACTCGTTAAGGCGAAAAGAGTTGCGTAAGTCTCGTCGTCCACGGCTGACATTTGACGAAAACATTTCTTATCTTCTGCCCACGTTCCAATGATGAAAATAAAAAACGCTAACAAGGGACATTTTACAATCATTTTGCTTACTTTCGAAGACCACGACAAGAACCACGTGAAAATCCATACAATTCCAGACAAGCGTCTTGAGAACCCAGTTGACTGAGTTTGTGGGCGGAGTTTGTTTGCGAAGCAGGAAAAATTTTTCAGAGTTTTTTCTCGAAACAATTTTTTCACCAGAAGGGCACACTTAAAGAGCTACAAGTCAAAGGGAATTTGTTCGATTGCTCTCAAATTTTGACAGTACCTAGTTTTACATATAAACAACAAAACCACTTCTCCGAATTTTTTATTTTGAAATAACTTTTTTCAAGAGCGATTTTTGTACGATCACTCCACAATTTTTTAATCCTATTTCAAAAATGTTCTGTAACTTTTCACTGAAATTACACATTAAACAAGCGAAAAACAAAATTTGCTTTGACATGTAACTTTCAAAAGGTGGTTCGGGCGCTCGCATTTAGAAGTCGTGAAAATTTCGGCAATTCATTTGTTTTCAAAAGTTTTGGTATAGTCTAATAGCCAGTCCTATAAGCTTTAATTTGATGTAAGGGTTTAGATATCTATAGTTTAAACCCGACGCGCTACATCGCTTGTACGCGAGACACCCCTGAAGGTGCACGGTAATCTGCCGGGGGGAGGGAGGGGGGGGGGAGCACTGAACTATTTTTTGGGTGGGTATATGCCGCCCGGGACTTCAGAATTTGGACCCGTTTTGGAAAGAATTTGCCCCACATTTGATATGGTTAGCCAAAAACACACACAATCATGCTCGTAAGCTAACTATGGGCAACACAGGGTGTAACAGTTTTGAATCGTATTTTTTTGAACCAATCTCTCCTTGCTTACAAAAGTGGAGATTTCGTGCATTCAAAATATTATACCCTGTTTAGGAAACGTCTCTAACTCAGGAGCTCCAGAATCATGACCCCGTTAGGCGGCGCATACCCCTATAGGTATTGTATTGGAGTAACCCCCCAGGGGTAATCTGCGCCTAACGGTGTAGTTAGTAAAGGGGAATAACCGTGATTGGGTATTCCGATAATCTATTGAAGTGATATCATATCACTGATGATATTGATGCCATTTACGCCTTTGCCGCTCTTAATAACGTGTTATTACATTTAAGGTTAAATTGTATTACATTTACGGTCGGTCACCTGATTACATTTAGCGTTAAATTGTATTACATTTACGGTGGGGTAAGTTATTACATTTAGGGTTGATTTTTATTACATTTCTGGTTAGTATTACATTTGGAGTTAATTTTTATTACATTTACGGTTGGTATTACATTTAGCGTTGTTATTACATTTAGCGGTGATACACTTGTAAGTGGAGAAGAAAGAGTTGAGATGCTATTATTTTACCTGACTCAAGACTCTCCGTATTTTCCTTAATTGGAAAGCTGAGACACAAAATGTGGGTTTCATGATCACTTTTACCTGATTCCAATAATACGCCATCGGCCCTTTCTTGTTCTGCAGCGAAAAGAAAAATGACAGGAAAACTGAATACAATGCCAAACATTGGTTCTCAGCATTTTAAAAGAGATATTTTATCACGGATCCTTGATATTTTACTGCCTTGGGAAGGGCCCTAAAACAGGAAAAATTAAAATTGAAATATCAATTGAACAACATTTGTTACAATAAAATTCCTCTAGCGAGCATCTTGATCTCCAACAAAAGTGCATTCGTTCAGATAAAATACTGATTTTTAATCTTATTAGGGACAGCTGCGAAATACGTAACCAGGCATCACTCATTTCCTTCATAATACCACATGACACAACTTAGGAATGCCTATATGCCTTTTATGTCAAGTAAGGTTCATTTTACAAGAAAGCTAGAAGTTGCATTTTCAGCACTTCTTAATCTTCGTAAGCTATTTAACATTTTAAAGCAAAGAAAGTAGTTGACGTTGTTATCACTTATCTTCCTTAGTTATCTGGTTATTATCGTAGATAAATAACGTTACCCTCGTCATGTTCAGGTTCCCCATTGTCCTGTTCTTCCTGTTCTTGTTCGTCTTCTGCAAACAAGTCACACCAGTCAATATCAACATCTTTCAAGGGAAATCCAGATAATTTTACAGCCGATTGTCGCCATTCTTCAACTGTTCTAATTTTCAGGGAGTACGTTTCCTTAAATTCATTGAGATATAAAATGCAATCGACAAATACCAACCAAAACCCAGTTTGCATAAATTACATAAGTTTATTATCGATTCCCATAAGCAAAATATACCATATTGATGTCTGGTGAAAGCTAAAAGGCTGCTAGACCAGCTTTTCACTTTGAAGAGGTCTCGTAAAAAAACACCAAAAACAAAATCAAGCATTCGAAGCTTTCCATTAAAGAGTCATCTAAGGGTCACATCTGCCATAAAAACAAAACAAGAAAAACCGAGAAGAGTTTCTACACACTGAAAGCACCGCATGTCGTACGCGGTTTCCGCTTTTCATGCCCTGCATACGTGGTCCAAGTCTACCTGACATATAAGAGCATGCTCATTGTTCGGGCACGGTACTCGGGAAGAGGAAGAAGACTCTGCCAGCCTCCTCGACTGTCTTTGATTTGCCACTCATCCAAAAAAATGCATGAGTCAGTCCAGTTTCGAATTGCCAAACCTTTTTTTTTAATTTTTGCGCATGATCAATCACAACGTGTCATCAATATTTTTGAAATTACAGAAGCGTGGAAACCTGTCTAAATTCCCATGAGTATTCCTCCATATGTCGGTTACAAAAACTAGTCTGCCAGACACCTATAACTTTTTCAGTAAAAAATGAAAGAGCAATTTAAAAGTATGAAGTATCTTGAGATTCCAAGGAAATGATTCCTTGGTTGCTGTGAGTAGTATACTAAGTAGGGGTTCTACGGCTGGTGGAGCTGTGGAGCTGTGGAGCCCTGAAGCTCCACAACGCTATCCCTATCCCTAACCCTAAACTCCAGCAACGAACCCTAACCCTAACCGTTCATACTAAGCGTCCATATTGTTTTCTATGAGAATATTTAATACCCTGAACAGGATCGTCACAAAATTATTGATTGCACATATACAAACTGCACAATGAGCTATGTCCACACGCCTGAACATGCCCGATTGGCGCCACAATGACAACTAGTTTCAGCCAGTGAAATTAGTAGTCATAGCAAGATAAATTCATTTCAACACGAGTACTAGCGGAGTGTGGAGCAGAGACAAGTGGTTTATGAGTAGCATGGCTATCGATCCGCATCAATAAATAGGCGTCATCAATCAAAAAGACAAAAGGAGGGGGCGTGCATAAATTAAGGGCAAGTTGAGGCATGACACAACACAGCGTAACCGTAACCCTAACACCTGTAACTGCATGAGCTTCGCATAAATTAGGGTTAGGCTGATGAGCTGTAAGTCACTTACGTACACGAGGGTTTTTAGAAGGTGAAGGGGGCGCGCAAACGTTAGGGGCAAGTTTGGACAAGTAACCCTAGCTCCACAACACACGCAAATTTCGGTGTAAGGAAATATATTAGGCGCCCGTGTGTGGCGCATAAAATTGTATTGTGTGTGCATATCATTTTGGCGGTATCTGAATATCCTGGTTGGAGAGAGAGAGAGAGAGCTCTGTCCGGCACAGCAATCAAACAGTAAAGATCAAGTGAGTATCGCAATAAATTCATAATATGGGGACAAGAAACCAATCACAAACAGACGAGATGACCTGACCAAAAACCAATCAGAGACAGCCAAAATGACTTCATCGAAATATTACAAACCAAATGAGCGCTGTCTTTCTTTTGCAATGTTTAAAGCGGGTCACGCTTCCTTGACTGTAAAAGAAGTGCTATTGTTTTCCATCCAAAGCGATAATCCTTTACAAGAGTTTACGATTTTATTTGCATAACGTTTGATTCGTTTTTCTGTTTCTCAGCAATGGATACTCGCTGGACCTTGAAACTTGGTCAAAGAGAAGTAAATTTATCCGTGTGGCCATCGCCGGAGTTTGAGTGTGACTGATGCCGGAGAAGTGTGATTTTTTCGGCGAGATCTGAGGTAAGTTAGAAATTACTTTCCAGCCTTTCCTTTTTGCATAACGTTTGTTTCGTTTTTCTATCAAGCATGTCATACGCTGCCCAACTCTTTTTAGAAAAGGGGAAGCAATGGTTCAAAACTTTCGAATCACTACGGACCATTTGAAACGAGAGTTAATCTAGTTCAAAGTTTTCTTAATTTGGATTTCGAGAACGCTCCGTATGAATGAAACACGTGAATTGCAAACCTCCAGCTTTGATTTTTGAACTTTGTAAACTGTTCCGTCTTCCATCAGTAGGAGTTTACGCTTCTGGCCTTTATGTTCCACAGACGTGACGTCGACGACTTTGAGCATGCTCGGTTTTTTTTCTCTCCGCTAGCGACAGAGGCACCATTTCGGAGTCTAGTGCGCCAGCCCAGTTACTGGGCTGTACGATCTTACACACGCAAACCTTTATTTCTGTTTGGCGATAAGTTTGTTTTGGATGTAATGATCTTACACATATCCGTGATTGGTTTCTTGTTTTTCAGTCAAGTTGGAGTCAACTTTTTCTGCGATGCAGATAAGCAAAGAAACAGACCATGCATTTCAAATACTTTATTGAATTAAACAAAACCATCTTATTACAAGCTGATCGTTTCGGCGAAAATTCCTTTATGTAATACTTAAATAATATTCCTGCTGCTATGGATGCTCTCAGCAGATAAGAACTTGTTTGCTTTATTTGCAAGAAATAGTTCTCTTTAAACAAACGAACAGTCATTACCTTAATTAGAAAAAAAAAGTTGTTTTGAAAAGCATTCTCGAACATTGGCTTCGCGATTGAGGAAATAATTAAATAATGTTTAAAAAAGAGTAAGATGTGTTATTGTGAACAATATTAATCCTGCAGCTGGCATGGAAAAATGCATATCGTTCCTCCAGCGCTCAAGCGAGGCCAGTTATTTGTTATTCCTTTGGTTTGGCACATTCGTGTTTACCTTTATACTTAAATGTAGTTGTGAAAATTGTCTTTATGCAGGCGAAGGAGAAACCAGTTTGCGCAATCTAATACACAAGAGTTTTTTCAACACATTTGTCCGGCTTTTACAATATATTCCAGCTTGGATGTTTTGACTTTGTAAACAGTGCCGGTGAGTACATTTCGAGTGGGATTGGTTAGGTACCTTTTCTCTCCGAGCAAATCTGAGCAGGCCCCTGTATGCTGAAGGGGGAGCAACTGACAACAACAGAGTTGCTCTGAGCAACTCCGAGTAACTCCGAGCAAAGATGAGATGGCCCTGTAGGGGTGCAATGCACAGCTCCGAGCAACTCCAAGTAACTGCGAGTAACTCCGAGCAAAGATGAGTAGGCCCCTGTTGGGGTGCAACGCGGGGCTCCGAGCAACTTCGAGTGACTTCGAGCAAATATGAGTAGGTCCCTGCAGGGATGCGACGCGCAGCTCCGAGCAACTCCGAGTAACTCCGAGCAAAGATGAGTAGGTCCCTGTTGGGGTGCAACACGGAGCTCTGAGTAACTTCGAGTAACTCCGAGAAAAGATGAGTAGGTCCCTATAGGGGGTGCAACGCGCAGCTCCGAGCAACTCCAAGTAACTCCGAGTGACTCCTAGCAAAGATGAGTAGGTCCTCAACTACGCTCAGATCCGAGCAACTCCAAGTAACTCCGAGAAACTCCGAGTAAGTCTGAGTCGGCCCCTGTCGGGTAAAGCACACTCACACTTTACTCCTTTAGAGCAAGTTGGTCAAGAGTATCAGTTGCTTCACTAAGTGTTCCAGCTACCGTGATACGTTCTCGTCATTGCTTCATATCTAAAGTCGTCATCTTCAGTGAATGCTGTGTCTTTAGGAAAATCTTCCAGGTTAAACAGAGTGTTCAAAAGGTATTTTCGCTTACTTACAGCAGCTTCAACAGCCTCCGTATAATCCATTTCATCGTCTTCCATAAAACAACGTAATGTTTTCATAACCTTCTTGTGCACTGGATCAGTTTTCAACTCGTGGTACCACCTTAGATATTGTGAATATAAGTATCGTAGCCTTTTACAGTTAGCAGGAAGCAGACGGTTAGAGGCTTGCATTTGAGCATCATCCTTTGACAAACCCTGACGTAGAATTTCTTCTACCTGTTCTGTCCAGGTTGAATTCAGGTCAATGATAACTTCTTCTCTTAGTTTATTCCAAGGACTAACTTCAGTATTGCTTTCATCGGTTTCTTCCTCCTCCTCCTCCTCATCATCATCATCATCACCATCTGCATTGATACGGTAATTTTTTTCAATATCTTCTTCCATACTCTCTTCCTCATTTGAAAAACTGGTCATTCCTTCTTCATCATCAAAGCGCTTAGAGCAACGGACTGCTTCGATCTCTGTTGAACTTAGGGCTGAATGATCTCCCACAGAATTGACAACAATGCATCATTCTCTTGCCGTCTTAACTCAATGAAAGGTTCATAAGAAATGAGCACATTAAAATCGTTCTGTCTCATTTATAAGTCGCACAGAACGTTTTTGCACGGAGGACCTATTCACCTTTGCTCGCAGTTACTTGGAGTTGCTCG
>OX421453.1:27747530-27755030 GCA_949126865.1 Montipora capitata
TAACCCATGTGAAGATCGATTTACGTTTGTGGAGATCACGGATTCCTCTAACATTTAGGGATAAAACGTTAAAACAAACGTTATCCATACGAATAGGTGGATTTATGTTACATTTCTAATAGACTTAATAGTAAGTAGGGTTAAATATTCTCATAGAAAACAATATGGACGCTTAGTATGAAGGGTTAGGGTTCGTTGCTGGAGTTTAGGGTTAGGGATAGGGATAGGGTTGTGGAGCTTCAGGGCTCCACAGCTCCACCAGCCGTAGAAGCCCCACTTAGTATACTACTGCTGTGTGTTTGCCAGAGTTGTTAGAAAATATCCAGACCGTTTGTTTTGTGGCTCCTGGTAACGCGTGACTAACAACCAAATACATTTGATTTTTCAACGCATGCTTAATACGAAATGTCGAGGCTGCTGGCAGAGTCTTCTTCCCCTTCCCGACGTATCTAGGAAGATCAAAGGAGATTCTGTCGGCAGGGTAAGAGCCGGTGTGCCCATGAGGGATTCTTGATGTTGAAGCTCAGGAGTTTAGGAGCTGCTGATAAGGTCACATGCCTTGGTGAGGTATATGAAAGCAATTAACAGAGCCCACTGTTGTTCTCGGCCCTTTTATTGGAACTGCCCGACTGAGGAGAAAAGATGATTCCCACTGTAGAGCAATGTCAGCGGAAGCTACATTAAGAATCGGGTTACAATCTTTCAGCAAACTGCTCTAGGTAACAGAGACCTTGCCATTGATGCAGATTAGGGAGATGCCACGGTAGTTATAACAATCACTGCAGTTGCTTTTGTTCGTGTAAAACATCACACATCTCTTAGGGAACAGGTTACTCTTTCCAACACCGCTTGTCACTTCCGCACTTGATCAATTCAGCTGGTACGCAGTGTCACCCCGATACCTTGCCTGATGAGATAGGTGCCTCTGATGGCATGATTACGAGCTTGAATTTAGAGCATTGTGAGTTTATCATTTTAAAGAAAACTATTCCAAAGAACTTATAGAAAAGACGATTCATGTCTGAAAGGTATCCATTGCACGTAGGAACACAGGTAGACCACCCTCTGTTAGTGGGGGCCGTTCATTGAAATCTGAGCATCGATCTTTTGTTATTTATAGAAGAAATACAGATGAACAATACGGTGGTTACAATAAAAGTTTGAAGAGAATGTTAACTAAGTCATGTGTCATGTTTTTTTTTTTGGCCTTCCCGTGCTGTTTTAAGCGCTATTTTGCGAGATGAAGATTTTGACATCGGCGGTTAGAACTAATCAAGGAGACAAGGCAGGCAGAAATCAGCCGCCGGCACGTGACCGAGTACTAGCTGAAACTGACGCCAAACCAGTGAAATTCTCACCTTAAAACCATCAGCATCCGATCGATTAGGGATGTACCTATTCCTTTGCCGAATTTGAGCTTCGTCTTTCGAAAATTCACCGAGAAAGGCGATCCTGACAACCATAATAAAGCTTTCTCAACATGATCGGTGCAAAATTCTCGACCAAAGGTATTTGAGGTATGCGCATTGATTCAAAGCCACCAATCAGCGTACCAGGGTAGGGTTGTGGTTTTGAACTGTTGACGGTCGCGAAACGCTGATTGGTGGATTTGGTGGCGTCAGTTCCAGCCTAAAGTGGACTAGGTCACGCGCCAGCGGCTGATTGCTGCCTGCCTTGTCTCCTTGGTAAGTTCTAACCGTCGAGGTCAAATATTCATCTCAGAAAATAGAGCTTAAAACAGCACGGGACGGCAAAAAAAATATATATGACAGAAATTCTGCATATTGGAACCAATTGTAGCCACCGTATTGTTCATCTGTATTTCTTCTATAAATAACAAAAGATCGATGCTCAGATTTCAAGGAATGGCCCCAACTAATAGAGGGTGGTCTGCCTCTGGGGAGAAGATAAATTTTGTGTCCTAACACAATCTTACGTCCTTATAACAAGTTTAAGCAAACCAAGAAATCAATGAAAAACCAAAGCTGTAGAATCAGTTTTCTTTCTTAAAAGGACCATCAGGTTTCTTGAGCCCAGTAGACTCTTCAAGCCATAAGAACTCTGGTCTCCTCTTTCAATGCATACTTGACATCAACACTTTCGTGCTAAAAATTCTTGAAACAGCGCCTGCCAGGTTACATATGGCGTCCATCTTTCTACTCTGGTTAGACAGTAAGCTGTCATGAAAACAGACAAGCGATTGGCCAAGGTTTGAAATTGTTTGGTACGATTGTAAATATACTGAAGTACGATCATACTAAGACCAAAACACTGAATCCTGGAGGTCCCAGGTAAGGTCAGCATTTGCCGGTCCATTCTTGCTGGAATTACTGCTGCCCACAACTCCAATTTATTTGGATCCTAATTTGCTGGATTGGGGCTAGTCTGCGTTTCCCCAACAGAAGCATACGGTGTATCTTCCCTTCGGCATTCACCAGGCAAAGGTAGGAGACCATAAGCATCAGAAAAGTACCTGGGGCTCCCTCAACAGGCGGGGTAACACGGTCAACATCAAGATTTCTCACTCCTTTTTCGATTTCATTTTCAAGTACAGTTTTCAACACTTTACCTTTAACCAAAAATCTCTAGCAGACGACATAAATCGTGGACAATATCGTTAACTTTCTCGGCAATATCTACTTACTTCAGACAATCATCAGTATAGAAATTCTCACTGGAAGTTCGTATCACCTCTTCTGGGAAGTTTTTCTTTTGATACCATGCCACATGAAGTAGGGCAAAACTAACACAACGTGGGCTAGTCATTGTCAAACAGATAAACAGTCATCCTATAAACTTCTACCCTTTCATGATCACCTACATCAGTTCATTTTGCATTATTCTACCCCTTTGACATTTAGAGGCAAGGGGGCCCAGAGAAGCTTTAAAGCTTATGTAAAGGGCTACCTAAAAACACATAAATAACTATGCAAAAAATACTCTCAAAGGCACAACAATTAAATTTGCTAAGCAGACAATTAGGAAATATAGAAAAAATCATTAGCTAGGATAAAAAGGCTTAAACTAGGGGTACAATTAACAAAGAACTGAAAAGAATGAGAAAGCTAGTAATGTAATAATAATAATAATAATAATAATAATAATAATAATAATAATAATAATTATAAAGACACAAAATCATCCCTAAGCAGTGCAAAGAATTAAAAAATGTATATTTAGACTATAAGAAATTATTTCAGTTTAGAACCAAACAAAGGAACACTAGGAACATTCTGAATTTCTTGACTGAAAGAATTAAATAATTTGGGGCCTTGAAAACGAAGTGAAAATTTCCTTATATTTGTCCAACAAGAGGGCAAATGGAAGAGTTCTTGCTTCTAATATCATAGGAGTGTATTTGGTAGTAAAAACATGTCATTGAAACTTTCAGGAAGAAAGGGTGAGTATAGTTCTGAGAAGGACTGTTCGAGCATTGACTGACATTTCGACAACCTGAGCGGAAGTCATCTTCAGATTTAAGTGATTTGTGTAACGTCAGTAGATACTATGAAAACTCCGGACGTATATGTGTTTGGTCAACTTATTTCTGATCTTATTGGTCGACTGTTAGTTGAGCCTAGATGTAATTGGCCGTGAAGACTGTGATCGGTGCATTTTTATCCGTCTATAGGTGTAACGTCTGTACGTGTATTGTAGAATATGTTGGGCATTACTGTGATAGAGTAAATCAATGTGTTGTTTGTCTTTTGTTGATGTCGTCGATGAGTCGTTTGTAGGGTGCAGGAAGTTGTAGGCATCGGTTTATTGGTGTCTGTTCTAAGCACAGGCGGACCACCCTCTGTTGGTGTTCTTGTTGTCGATTTGTGGAAGGGTAAATACACTACGGAGGTTGCGATTTGTTCGGCAATAACGTTTGAAAGCTAATAGTTCAATAAAAGATCAAACAAAGTGTCAACTAAGTCCTGTGTTATGTTTTTTTGGTCGTTCTGAGCTGTTTGAGGCGTCATTTTGCGAGATCTTTTCTCGACCGACGATTAGGGAGTCAGGAAAATTGACAAGGCACGCAGCACCAAGCTCGTCTTGTTTAAGCTGGAACTGATGCCAACCAGTGAAATTCTCAAATTAAAAAGACCAGCATCCGACCGATTAGGGATGACCCCATACCTTTGCTGAATTTGAGCTTCATCTTTCGAAAATTCACCGAGAAAGATGATGCTGAAATCTATTGTAAAGCTTTCTCAACATGATCGGTGCAAGAAATCAGACCAAAGGAATTCGAATCATTTGAATCCATTCGAATCTACCAATCAGTTCCTAACGGTGGCATTGCCCTGATTGGTCTTTGTCTTTGACGTTAGTCAGTAATTTTCATAAGGTAGTGATGGGTCTGTGAGCAACACGGATGTTGTAAGGCTGTTGGATCCTTGCGACAATCTCAGGGGTTCCTTTGATGTAGGATATAGTCACTGTGATGGATGTGTTACACGGAACAGCTATGGGTCCGGTTTTTGTTGTTGTTGCCGAAATCGTCGAGCAAAACATCGAGGAACAAGCTCTGGCAAGTTATAAACGAACAATACCACTCTGGTTACGTTACGTTGACAGTACTTTGACGGCTCTACACAAAGACGAAATCGACGTTTTTCACGAACATCTCAACAGACAAAACGCCCACATCCGGTTAATACTACTACTACTACTACTACTACTACTACTACTACTACTACTACTACTACTACTACTACTACTACTAATACTAATAATAATAATAATAATAATAATAATAATAATAATAATAATGATAATAATAATAATAATAATAATATTATTATTATTATTATTATTATTATTAGTATTAGTATTCCTTTCCAAATTTTGGCTATTCCAAGTAATTACAGTATTCAATAAAATATGTGACTCACGCGACAGCTTAGCAGACGAACATATTAAGTGCTTAGACAACGTTTTCAGTACAAACATCATCAACTACGACTTCCTTACACGCAACACTTACCGTACATAACCAAACGCAACAAAAACAAACCTGACACCTACAACTACATTTACAGTAACTATACCCTACGTCAAAGGAACCTCTGAGATTATCGCAGGGATCCTACAGCCTTACAACATGCGTGTTGCTCACAGATCCATCACCACCTTACAAAAACTACTGACTAAAATCAGACAAAGACCAACCTAAGGACGGACAAGGAGCAGTTTATAAGATCAAATGCTGCGACTGCCGGGCCACTCATATCGGTAAGCCCGGCAGAAATTTGAACGCTAGACTGACTGAACACAGAAGAGCCACGAGGAACGGTGACATCAACAATAACATTGCAGAACACCATCTACAGACAAACCACAGAATCGACTGGGACTCTTCTGCGTGTGTTACCTACTGCAATTACTACTACCAACGGATTGTACAGGAATACTGGTTTACTAACTTAAAACAGAAACGAATAAACCGATGCCTACAACTTCCCGCACCCTACAAACGACTCGACGACGACATCGACAACAGACAAACAACACACTGATTTACTCTATTAGAGTACTTCCCAATGTATTCTATGATACACGTATAGACCTTTTAGACCTATAGGCGGATCGAAATACACCAATCATTGTTTAGTCTTCACAGCCAATTGAATCTAGGCTCAACTGACAGTCGGCCAATAACATCATAAATAAGTCACGAATAAGACCAATGACATCTACTTCCGGAATTTTTATAGTATCTAATGACGTTAAACAAACCACTTGACTCTGAAGATGACTACCCCTCAGGTTGAAACGTCAGTCAATGTCATCTCAAACAGCACTAAACTCACCCGGACGCTCGTACTCTACCTAATTATGTTATGACTTCTGGGTTCAAACCATTCACGATATTACAATAATGTAAGTAGGGATAAAGTAAATTATAATAGAGGGTATGTAACGAGATTTTATTGAGGCTGAAACTTGATCAGTATATTATACCTGTTGATTTTAAAAATTTCCTAGGTACGTCTAGTATTTGCCATTTCCAAGATAAGTGCTCATCAAGAATTACGCCAAGGAAGACAACTTCACTTACCCGATCAATTTCTATATTATCAATTGCAAAATGTAAGTCAAGTTTCTGCCTATTTTGTTTTGTTTTAAATATAATAAAATTGGATTTTTTTAATATAAATAGTAGCTCAATAGACCGAAACCAGTGAGACAGTTTCCTCAACTCAGCACTTACAATTTCCATAAGTTTAACTGGGTATTTAAGAGAGTAAAATATGTTAGTATCGTCAGCAAAGAGTATAAATCCAAAGCCTTTGACACATTACACAAGTCGATAATGTATAACAAAAGCCTTTTGATGCGCATACTGATCCATTATTTAGAGATTTAAAATTTCTTAAGTTTATAGATATTTATTCTTTGCACCTGGTGAACTTATGTATTCTTATAATAATAACTTACTTCCTTACTCTTTTAGCAATTTTTTTTTAGCTACGAATCAGGTTCATAACTATAATACTCGTGTCAATAAATAGTCCCAAAGTGACTTTTCCTTGATCAATAGCGCCTGATATCTTATCATACGAAACAGTCCCTCAATATCCCCCTTACAGCTATCCGACCTTCACGAAAGCGTAATAGAACTCCGACAAGTTTGTTCGTTGTGTCGGGGCCTTGCAAAACTATCGTGCTGAGACAGTCAAACACAATACGTGTCTTCTCTGGTTTGCTCACATTCATAACATTGTGATGGGGAAGGTACCAGGTCCTTGAACTTGATGAGTCGATCTCCATTTCCAGCACTTTGTGAGCGAAACCTTTATCCAGCATTTCTTGACTTCCAGCCTTGTAGTTAGCATGTAAACCAGGGTCCCTGAAGAAACATTTGCCCAAAGACTTGAGACGGGTTTGTGCCACAACAAAATTGTTAGGCATGTCTGGGTACTGAGACGTCAAATTAATGTCCATCTGATAGTGTCCATCCGTGATCTCAATTGCCCACTCCCAAAATTCAACTGCTCTCTTGTCATCCACTGACAAGTGCAGCAGACCATCAGCTAGGGCTTCACTTCTCTCCTTTCCCTTTCCAGGGGCCACTATCCTGACCAACCACTCCTGAGTGGCCTGAGTGACCTGACCACTCAGTATGGAAGGGCCGAACTCGTCTATTTTCGGAAAGAATAGATCTTTAAGATGAAGCTAACCACGGATATCACAAGGTAAGGCAATGCCATGCAACCTTTGGGGGATGGATAACACCATTTCCTTCTGCCGCACCCTTAACACCAATCACTTCTAGTGTTACTACATTTCCAACATTTTCCTTACTGTTGTTGACAATATTGAGTGAGAACTTTGCACCTCCCCCTTTCAGAGAAAACTGTTTCATCAAAGCTTTAGAGTAGAGGGTTTTGGTGCTTCCAGAACCAAGCAGAGCATATGTGTTCAAGTAAGCAATTTTGCCTCTAGCTCTGACCTTCACAGGGTACTGTAGGAAGTCCCATCTTGGGTGTCTCGGACCTAGATGGGGTG
>OX421453.1:27760030-27770030 GCA_949126865.1 Montipora capitata
TTTAAAACATCTTGCCAGGATAATTGCGATGTTTCTTGTTGCAAAGTTATTGATAATGCTACCTCTTTCTATTAACGTAAAATCAGGTAGAGGTTTAATATTGAGCAGTTGAAACCTGTAATTAACAAACAACTTGATCATGTCAGCTTAGCATTACACTTTTAAACTTTTACCGTTACATCATTTGTGTTTCCCTGATATTGTTGGTTAGTTTGAATTTATCTGCTTGTAATGAACATTTAATCTATAAAGAAACCTTGTAACAAAAACTATATATACGAATCATCTTGTAAAAATTTTACTTGGTATCCAAAAGCAAAATTGGGGGTAACCATGCATTTTTGAGAGATACTTAATCTTCAATTTGAGAAAGAATGCCATAAATTGCTTTGTATTTTAAAGCTTTTAAAAATAATATTCATTAATCATCTTTGAAAAATGCGTGGTTACCCCCAATTTTCTTTTTGTATTTCAATAACACTTGTTGAGATCTACATTTCCTGCATAGTCATAAATTGGGGCAAAATGTCTTTGAATTAGTAGGCACCGTCCTTAAATTCCATTCTGAAGACCATTTATTAAAATGCAAATCTTACAAGCAAGTGAATATTCTTTGAACAATTACCTCCGCGAGTTTAGTGTTGCATAGTTTTCCAACAGTTCTTACAAATAACTTTTTTGGTAGTTTCCTTTACCCCCACATTAAGAATTAAACGCAAGCTCTAACATCATCTATTTCCAATCATTATTTTTACAATTTCAATGCTTGGTAGCATGCTAATTTCGTTTCCCTGTTACGTTTTCCTTCAAGACAATTGGGCTTCAAATAAAGTCTCATCAGTCTTACCTTGGGTATCGTCACAACTGGTGGAAACTCTTCGAAAGTAGCTCCAGGCTTTACAAATTTTTTCTCCCAAAATCTTTTTTACCTAAGAAAGGGATGATTTTTTACATTCAATTTTATAAATAAGGGTGAAAGTGATTAGGTGAGGTAAAACTGTAAAGATATTTTGCAAAATGGTTGATAGTTGAAAACATGGATGTAAAATGATATCCCAGATGAACACTGGTCAATGTATCTCCTACATAATGGCAAAAGGACAAATCACAATAATCAATAAACAACTCACTTTATGACTATCGTTCTATGAAATCAGCATCTGCTTTCACTTCTTTCTCATAACTCATTGGACCTCAACTAACGCTTTAAAGGCTACGTCCAGTGATTAAAAACAGGAATCTCTTTACCTGTGGGGTTGAAAGTGTGTACAGAACAGGATTTATCGCTGAGTTGATTGGCAGGACAAAAACCACCATCCAAACAGCTATGTCCCCACGAGGGGTAAACTGCTGATCTAGCGCTGATCTCATTCCAAGGGCCATAATTGGTGCCCAACAGAGAACATCTGTCATCACAATGCACACTATCCTCTTTGTCATAGACGTGCTCCTGTTAGTATTGACTGAAGAGGACTTCATTTTCCTCTCTCTTCTGGTTCCTTGCTGGGCCATGCGCCATTTTGACGACCAAGTCGTGTAGAATATCAGGAGGTATGCAATTATTATAAAGAGGACAAACACCAGGTTCAGACCAACAAATATGGCAGCCGAGTACTCCCATCCAGACAAAAAATCAGGCGTTAGCTGAATGGGTAGACACACCACTGATTTCCCATAATAGTAAATGCCCTCATCTGGGTTATGGAAATAGCGGATACCGAAAGTTGGAAGGAAAGCGATGAAGAACCCAATCACCCAAATGATAAAGCAAAGCGCATGGGCCTTCCTTTGTGTAAGAACTTTAAAGCGGCGTGGGAACACAATGTGTTTTAGTCTGTCAAGCGACAGAAGAGACAAAACCATTAAAGAGACTTCACTAGACAGCACAGAAATACCCCCTAGTATTTGGCAGGGAAACCCAGTACGCCACTGGTAATCATGCAGAAAATAAACACCAGACCACACCGCATCCATCACCCCGACAGTAATCAGGTAAACAGCCATCAGTCCATCTGCAGCTGCCACGTGCATCAAGATGATTGATTGTGCCATATTTTTTTCTTTGTTGCGTATTCGCCAAACAAAAACAAATATTGCACCAAGCAGAGATAGGATTCCAAGGACCCAAATGCTCCTTCTGGGTCCAGGGTGCTGAAACATACTACCACAGTTGGCAAAGTTGTCGTCGTACACAAACTCACAACCAGCGTCTTGCTTAAATTCCACGTGACAGCACATTACATTTGAATCAACGGTTCTGTAAGCAAAGAGATCATGTGTAAATTGAGGGCATTATGTGTGTCATTGAAAAGATAGTTTGTCTCCTTCATTGCTTAGCCTTATTTAGGGATATAGAGAAGTCAAGTGACGATTCAAGATAGTGCTGGACTTTTCCCTTTTTGTCAACGGGCACACCTATCTTGTGACATTTAGAAATATGTTGATTTGTCTCCTTGTTTGTTTGTTTTCGCAAAAACAGAAACGTAATCAATATTGCAACTCGTGGTATTAGATGAGCAGCACACACTACTATTTAAAAATAAGTCGTTTTTTAATAATATCCAATGTCTTTGTCTTCCTTATGAACAAGAGCAATTTTTGTTGACTTTACAATTGTTGTCCCCAGTTATTGGATAATGCATTTTACATGACGTACAATTCACGTAACTAGCATCACGTACCGTGGACCTGGTATAGATGTGTATTAAAATGACACAAGGTCTGGATAGTATCAGGGATAACGATATTTTAAGAAACAACACAACACTTTTTAAATTTAAAAACATGTTTCGACAGAAACGTCTGCCATCTTCAGTTTAAATTACAAAGTACAGAGTTGAATATATAGTGTGAACCAAAATGCTAATTAGCTGTAAGGACACATGACAATGTAAAAGATTACAAAGAAAGTTTTAAATTAACATGATACAGTTGATGATTAAGTGTAGGTTTCTCCCATTGAATATGAATGGCTTCTTTTATCTTAAGTTGGAAGGTGGTAGAAGCGTGATCTAGGATGCTAAAACAATCATTAGAGCACAAAGTGCGGCAATGCCCCGAATTCTGTAGATGTTTGAAGACGTGCGATGTCCTATCACTGAAAGTGTGCTCACGTACGCGCGTGGAAAAATGCCGGGTAGTTTCGCCGACATAGCAGGCACTACAGCCCGCACACAAAAACTTGTATACCACACCCGCACGGAGCCCACTAGGGACAGGATCCTTCACACTGAACATGTTGCCGATTTTAAATGATGAGAAAACTAACTTAATATCAATATTATTACAATAACGTTTAGCAAAAAGGCAAACCTTTTTCTGCGTGATGAAAGAAAAAGGACCAATATAAGATAATTTAAAGTAAAAGGTACGTATAGTGTCAGAGACGGAAGCCGGGGGATTACAGCCATGGCGAGTAAGTGTGAGATAGCGATTAATAATATTTTCAACTACATGGACTGGAAAAAGATTCTTCTGAAGGATTGTGGTAAGCTTCGTGATGTCCTCGTGAAAACCCAACCAAGTGTTGTTGATCTTGTAGCCTCTGTCAACAAGCGTGCGAATGAGACCCAGTTTGTAAGAACACGATGTAAAACTAAAGTAATTAGTCAAAAGGCCCGTAAAGGTTTTCTTACGGTAAACACTAGTGACAGGAAAATGAGTGCCATTGTTGATCAAAACATCTAAGAAAGGTATCTTATGATCTGTTTCCTTTTCCATGGTGAATCTGATGTTAGGGTGCCTGGAGTTAATGTAGTTGAAAAATAATAGTGCTTGATTCTCCGAATGAAATAAACAAAATGTATCATCAACATAACGTCGGTAAAACAATATCACAGAGTCCTGGAAATTTTCTGACCATAATTTTTCATGATGACCCATAAATAAATTAGAAAGAACAGGAGCGAGGGGGAGCCCATTGCTACACCATCTATCTGGTCGTAGAAAGAACCCTCAAATAAAAAGTGGGTCTGAGCGGTAGCTACGGAAAAAAGGCTCTTAAGTTCGGTGTTGCTTAACTTAATATCAGGATTGCCATCAGAAATGTACTTGACCGCCAGGTCAATACATTCTTCAAGAGGTATGTTGGTAAAAAGACTCACTATGTCAAAAGAAACCATGAATTTACCATGCATAGATAAACCTTGAATATTCTGGACAAAGGTAAAAGTGTCAGAGGCGCAATGTTCAGTTGGAATATGCGGTGTTAGCAAATTACACAGGTATTTGGCCAGGTTGTAGTTGTAAGTTCCAATAGATGACACAATGGGGCGGAATGGTGGGATGGAGTTGTGTCCACGTTCCTTGTGCATCTTTGGTAAGCCATAAATTCTTGCTGGCTGTGAACCTCTGGGATAAATGCTGTGTCCTTACAGCTAATTAGCATTTTGGTTTACACTATATATTCAACTCTGTACTTTGTAATTTAAACTGAAGATGGCAGAAGTTTCTGTCGAAACATGTTTTTAAATTTAAAAAGTGTTGTGTTGTTTCTTAAAATAAAATGACACACTTCGTATCTTGTGATACCACATTTCCTTTATCTTCTCCTTATTCAGCCATTTTCCTTATAAGAATGTAGTAATAACATTGTATTTGCTAAATTGGTTGAACGGCCAGCATAACCCCGATAAGACTTCAACTTGTCTCAAAGTGGATTCACCGAGTAATTGTTTATTACTAGCAACGTTGCATTAATGTAAATATAACCCAAAAAGTTACCCAAAAAAAATTTTTAAGTAAAGTTATTTAAGGGCGTGTGAAATATTTTAGAAAAGAATCAGAACTAAACTTGAAACTGTTAAAGCAATGAAAGAGAAAATGAAAGAAGGAAAGAATGAATGAATGAATGAATGAATGAATCAATCAATCAATGAACGAACGAACGAATCAATCAATCACTCAATCAATCAATCAATGCATCAATGAATGAATGAATCAATGAATCAATGATTCAGTGAGTGAATAAAAATAGATTGAATGTGGAAATTACAAGTTCAGTGTTAAGATTTGTACTGACTCTATGTGATTACAGAAGCTAAGAAAACCCTGGACCCAGAAACAAGATAATGAAACAAGATATCTTACATCCTTATTATGTTTTGCATCCTTGCAAAAAAACCTTTTGGGAGATCATACATCAAGTTGAAATGCATGTACCTGCAAAGGGTGAACAAAGAAGCATGATAAGTTAATCTCAGTGATGGTCACCTCCAGATATCTATGAAAGCAATTAGTGTTATAAGTAAGGAATATATCAAGCTAATGTGGGTGATTTCAGATACAAAGGACTGTTAAATTTTGTCACAGCTACTCACGTACCTTCCTCAACAATTCCAATTTGAATTTCCATTGGATTCGGATGAGCAATATCTCTCGTCATTTTTAAAACTTAAATAGCGGCCATTTTGAAGTACATTGTTCATTACCACTCTGTGCTAAACGATGTGAGATCAGAGCGCCACCAAGACAGGTAAGATGATATCGAAAACCTTAAGTCCAGAAGTTTTTCTTCTTCGAACTTTTCCACATTTGATTTTTTATTATTTTCCAACAATAAAGGATAATAGGCCTTATCACGGTTTTCGACGCCGTCTTGACGGGTAGGCAAAGCGGTCAGAAATTACAATGTTAGTATGGGAATCCGATAGCAAATAACTTCTTCCAAAATTGAAAACGTTAAAATACTTTCCTATAAGTCCCTGACCTAATTTTTTTTATATTTTCCATACATTTGTCTTCCCGCGAACCGCATTTAGACGTTTGTCTACCCAGCCAAATTTACAGACAAATGTGTGGAAAATTTAAAAAATTAACTGAGCGTCCTCTAGCCAAGCTACATCCTTCAAACTTGGTGAATACAATCTTCTACCAGGAGCCCGTGCTTCTACCTAGTATTTTAACGTTGCGATTCAGAAATTGTGAAAAATTCAATTTTGGAAGAAGTTATTTGCTATTGGATTCCCATACAAACACTGTAATTTCTGACCGCTTTGCCTACCCGTCAAGATGGTGTTGAAAACCGTGATAAGGCCTTATTCACATTATGCTCACTAGCCACAAGCTAACTCATTTAGGAGGAGGACTCAGGAAAATCGCAGGGAGGACCAAAAAACAACTTTGCCGTGCCCAGTATTGTATTTATGAAAAAAAGCAGAGTGAACAAAAGATGGCGACCGAATTAAAACAAAAATGTTTTGCATGCTTTGATTTGCAGGAAAATAACTTTTAGGAGTCTGCCATTTTTCTTATTGGACTTGGTCTATAAAATACGGCTTCTTGGATAAGCTGAAATGCCATGGCAATCCATGAGAAGGGAAAATGAAACTTGCAATGTTGTCGCAGACTCCTTCTAAGGCAAAGTCAGCGTAAAGGAAAACTGATTGCTTTCATTAAGCGCAAGGGCATTTTAAATATCACGGTTGTTAGTGAAACCTGTAACGGCATATGAACAACAGGCATAATGAAAATTTTGGAACATTGCTTCACAGTACTTTATTCTTTCTTTATTCCTTATTCTTTTCAGTGAAAAAGAGTACAATGGAAGTTCGAGATATCAAATATTTCGAGTTTTCTTTCAAGAGGATATTCAACTTTTTGAACATCTTTTTGCAGATTTTCAGGACATTTGGCTTGGCTGCGATGAAGTACCTGCTTTTCTAGTCCAACATTTTTTCTCACAACTATTTGTACAGGTAATCACATGATTTCAAGTGCAATTTGCAAAAAAATAAGCACGAGTGGTCTTTTCAAAGACGAACAAAATTGCACGAGCTCGTGGGGCGAGTGCAATTTGTAGTCTGAAAAAAAATTACAAATGCTTATTCATTCCAAATTTCTCGAGAAAAATCACTGATTTGTTATTAATGATGTGCATAATATAATTCGAGATGGTTAAGCAGAAGCAACGCATGCGAATCACACAATCATTGCACCATAAATTTGCGCCATCCAGGGTTCGCATTTGATTGGTTATCTCTTACTTTGCTTGCTCACTGACCTTTCAGAATGCATATTTTATCACTTCTTTTTGCACTGAATTACCTCATCTTTTCTGCACAGTGTTACCTTGACACTGCATTTCTCTTGGCCAGTCAAAATGGAGTAATTTTTCCACATATATTATTAATAGTCTCACCACTCATTCAAATACTTTTTTCATTGTATGCTATATGAAATTTGTTTATTTACATAGAATCCGATAAGCTTGTTCTTTTCGTGCCATTAAAGAGAATGTTGCTTGTTCACGTATTTCAGAATAAAAACATACATATTGGCATTACTTTATGTCAAAAAAAGAGATGGAATCCCAAACGTTCTGCAATTGTCAGCAGTTACTTGACAAATTGTGACTTCTTTACTTACAGGAATTTCAGAGATGCAGCATCTTTGAAGGTTTCTTTTGATACTCTGCGGATCTCATTCTCTGATACATCCCTGAAAAAAAGTACAATTATGAGGCCATCGCTCAATCAACATGTAAGTTCGATTTCATTTTCATACGCAAAACTCTGTGTAGGACTCGAGTTATTAGGAATATATCAAAAACAGACAATTATTTTGCATGAACAAAAATATCAATGATAGCCTCTCCGCTTCAACTTATAGATTAATTCTCTCATCTCTCTCTACCTGTCACTTTGAATTAGGTTCAGATTTTCATTGACATGCTTAAAGGTACTTCCATAAGTCACTTGATGACGCCGATAGTTTTTCATTTCATAGTTTTCTCGAAAGTACTTTCACTTTAATTGTTTCATTTTGTAAATAACAATGTCTGTTACCGAAACGAGGATTCTGCCACTCACTAAAGGCTAGTTTTCACCAGCGATGCAGTCAGAGTCGTAATCACAATCAGAAGCGCAGAGCAATACAATCTAGTGAAAATTAAACCAACGGAATCCGAAGGGGGGAGGAGGAGGCAATGCGGCCCAGTGGTTTGGGCGCTTACCTTGAGATCCGGGGATCTCAATTAAAATGTTCAAGACACTTTCTGACCGCTGGTAGTCCCTGGTTCAACTTCTCAGCTGCACTTGTAAATTGCCAACAGGCTTGCCTCTGGCCAGTTGGGATTCGTAACAGTTGTTCTTGATTGAATGTTCTGTTATGTCATGATCCTGTTTCATTGGGCCTGAAAAGCCCCAATGGGCAGTGTCAATTAATTATGTATGCATGTATGTATGTTTATTATATAGATATTGATGAAATACCAGGATTTCTCCTTTTACTAAAAAATCATATCTTCACCGCGCGCAGTGAACGTATCATTTTTATCTTTCACATGTGAGGATATCGCTGTCGTCATGGTAACGAACACGATTAGCCAATAAAAGGCGAGCTTCCTCTTCATTGTACGATACTTTTGTGCTTTAATATAATTCTTCTCTACTACATTAACATTTTTATTGCAAATTTTACATTATCATGATTTGTTTTTCATAACTTTCATATCTTGTTTCATGTTACACAAGATGTGTGTATTAGTGGTTGGTGAACAATTTTTCATCATTTCGAAGATGAATAAAACAAGTTGTTTTAAATCTAGACATTTCATTAATATCTATATAATAAACAGAACATTACATGGCCGCTTGGGGATACGAATTTTATCTTCTCGTGCTGAAAGTATCTCTTACTCGTTCGCTTTGCTCACTCGTGAGAGATACTTTCAGCACTCGAAGATAAAATTCGTATCCCCGCGCGGCCATGTAATATCCTCTATTTGTATGTATGTAGCAGATATATGACAACTAGATTGTTCGAGTCATAAGTGGAAGCCAAAGAAGAAAACCAATCAAAAAAGCCTGTTTCCATTCCTGCTACAATTTTTGGTGTTAAAGAAAATAAGAATAAGAATAAGAATAAAAAACATAAAACAAACAGCGGCTACAAACATAATGATGCCACAACATACGTCTTCAGAAGTGATGGTTGAAAAAATTCGAATAAGATATATCAATCGCGCAGAATTCTATTGTCTTCTGTGACATTTACTTGCAGTGCGAAATATGTGACAAGTCCCGCATAAAGAAACACGCATTCAGCACTGGTAGGATATGATTGGGTATACTAGAGTCCCTTCACCGAATTCCGCAACTGTCAATCAAACGTTAAGATGTGCAGAATAAGTGAACAATACCACTAAAGATTAAAGAGCGGACCGTTCTCTTCATTGAAAGTGACATGGCAAACAATTCTTTTTGTTGATAAGAGTTTATTTGGTTCAACAGACATTCAGAATAGAAGTGTTTTAGAGAAAAGCGTGGAAGGTTTTAGTTACGCGGCCTTAATTCTTGCTTCTTCCTTATGGTTTATCCATTTAATACCAGCTACCCAGAAAAATCTTAAAATAAACTAGCGCAATTTGTAAATATCTGATCGATGTTATTTTTTTTGGAAAAACAGATCTGTAGAGCTAGTTCACTAAGCACTTTCCGTTCATTGCCAGTTGTCTACACAGTCTCGAATGCTTTTTAAATGAAGCGGGTTAAGTTAACTGGTCTCAATACACAAGATACAGTTGCGAAATTTTTACAAGCATAGACGTCTCTTATTACTTTCAATAAAATACTTTTAAAACAAAACTCACTGGACCGTAAAATGTTAGCCTTCGTTTATCGTAGTCTTCAATAAGCTAAGTGGGCGGTCGATAAATATCATTGTCCTTTAACGTTCTTTAATAGTTTAGCCCATGCCTTTTGCGTGCGTGTGTACGTAGTTTTTATGTTGCCTGTTTGCTCTTAACTTGATAAAAGTTCTTATCCTGTTTCAAATTTCAAACATTGACCGCCATTTTCACAGCTTTTACTGATTTCATGCTTAAATGAGGCGAAACATTGCTATTGTTCATAGAGGCGGAGCTTAAAGTCATTAATATGCACGTGCGAGTTTCAAAATGAATCAATTGAACTCCCAAAGGCCCTTAGGACGGCGAGGTAGCAAAGGGAGAAAATGCATGTTTCAGAAATGCTGGATTTGATACTTCTTCATCGGATTCCGT
>OX421453.1:27777530-27785030 GCA_949126865.1 Montipora capitata
GTGACGTAACACTTTATGCAGATGATACCATTCTCTTTATTTCTGATAAGTCTCTGCACAATATCAAGTCCTACATGAACTCTGACTTGGAAGAACTGAGCAAGTGGCTGAAGTTAAATCACTTGACGCTTAGCATAAGTAAATCTAAATTCATGATTATTGGTAGCAGTCAATGACTGAATAAGATTGATTCTATATAATTTAAGGTTGATAACATGGATCTTGATAAAGTAAGTTCGTTTAAGTACTTAGGTATTGTTATCAATAACCGTTTAACTTGGCAAGATCATGTAGATCAAATATTTTGTAAGATAAATAGGAAGCTAGGTCTACTTAAAAGTATTCGTTATTGTCTACCTTTAGATGCTAGATTGCTGTTTTTTAACAGCTATTTTCTGCCATTGTTTGACTATGCAGATATCGTATGGGGGGATAGCGGCAATTCCAATCTAATGTTGCAACTTCAATCTTTACATAATAAAGCTGCAAAAATAATTTTAGATTTGCCTATTAGATCATCTGCTAGTGAGGCCCTGAATAAACAGAAATGGAAGACTCTCGCAAGACGTAGGGCCGAGCATAGGGCAACTTTTATTTATAAATGTTTAAATAACTTACTTTCACACCGTTTTAATATAAAATTCAATAAAGATAAACATGATTATAATACAAGATGTAAAAACAATATCCGTAAGAGTGCATCTAGTAGGAATTGGGGGCATTGGTCTTCGACAAATTTTGCCAAACTATTGGAATAAATTAGACCTTTCAATCAGACAAAGCCCATCATTAGCTAGTTTTAAAAGAGCGTTTAGCAATGTAAAAAGTCTTTAGTCTAATTTTTATATATTCATATATTAGTCTATATTTTTCATTTTTGTTTTATTTTAATCTTTGAGGACTCTTTTGTAAATCAATTATCAGTGAAATTGATCTCAATAAAGATTATTTATTTTAACAACTGATTCCGCCGAGATTATGACTCTGCTTACAAGTTAGATTTTCGATTTTCAGTAAGTCATAGCGTTCTTAAGACTCCGACTCCGTTGCTAGTGAAAACCAGCCTAAAGTAATTAATTTCATTGGGAAATATCAATCTTATTTTTTGTTGAAAATATAAATAGAAAATGACAAGTACGAGCAAAATTCAACAGAGAAAAGGCTGCCTTTGTTACGGATGAAAGTACGGCATACGGAGTGTGTTTTTATAATTTCGTTTTCTACTTACAAGTTCAGAAGACCCTTCAAACCATCAAAAACTCCCTCGGGTAGTTCTTCAATTTGGTTTTTGGCGAGGAACCTTACGAAAATAAATATGGAAATGGAGAAGAAAAAGGTTACACTTTGGTGCTGCGCGGTTAAATTTTCATGTATGACGTTTGCATATTACGGATACCACAGGTTTATCAACATGTGATGACCAGTAGTGTTGACTGTACACTTGGTAAAGAAGGAACAATGGACATGTGGGATCTCTAAGACGTCTACGTTCACTTGTTGTGAATGGCTGATTACCGTTACACCTTTTTTTCCCTTAGTTATTGTGCCATCGCTTAAGTCCTGTGTTCTTGCAAGTAAGCCAACTTCTCAGGCCTTCTTAAGCCTTGCTTTAAGCACCCAGGGTGGTCATTCAATAACCTATAAAGGGCACAGGATAGGACTGTGAAGAGTCCTTGCGCAAAATCTTAGGATCGCACAGTGTACGACAGATATACCATTCTAATAAAACATGCCAAGGCAAAAACAGCTGTCTACAGCTAGTGCTGCGCACTGCACAGGTGATATGGCTGTGCGTATGTGCAAGGTACCGCAGCTCAGGCTGCAGAGTTGATACAAGTTGTTTGTAGCTTAATGGCAAGGAAAGTTTGCAAGCTGTCAATGACAGAGTGACCTCTTTCAATGGCGTTTCTTCTTTCAATAAAGAGTAACATCGATTTAAAAAATTCGGGTACAGGTTAATTATTCTTGCTGATGATACTTACAGATCATAGAGTTCTTTCATCCCTTTGAACTGTTCGCCATGTACCTTCCTTATCGTATTTCCCTCCATTCTCCTGCACAACATGATAATACACATTTGCTTAAAGTATCATGTCTATTGTGTTCACGGTACAGTATCCTTATTTTCCGCTGAAGCTGTGGGACAAATTAACGTACCCTAAATGTAATTGTTATCATGGTTTTTTTGTTGATGTTGTTACTTGTATTTTTCTCGTCTGTAAGTGGGTTACTTTAATTTTTCACGTTATTTATCATCCGATCGCAAATGTGGCACGTTTCGTTTTCTACCATTATATACCGCACCTTTTTTTAAACGTTTTAGTCGAGTATTTTCAACTAATTTCCAAATAAATTGTTGTGAGAAGTGTCAGTGCTCAACCACTCGTATCTAATGATGAAAGTTATTATTTGCACCCCTGAATTAAGTGCAGGGGATTGGCTGTAATTGACGCATTTGAAAGAAAGCACAGAAAAATTAAACAAAGGCTTTTGTGCGAAGGATCAGAAATTTGCCGATGCCGTTTGCAGGCAAATTGTGAGCTTGGAAGAATAATCAATCATGATTTGAGGCCCATCTTTATGAGCAAAAAGATCATTGACGAACTCAAACAAACGAAATTGAAGCCTCCACTGGTTAACCAACAGTGTTGTGTACGAATTTACACGTGATTGTGTGATAGGAATTTTGGCGGCTACACATGCCGGCAGCTATATTAACACGTAGAGGAACATAAAAATTCCGTTTTCGGCACGCATCTCAAAGACGTACACAATCACAGTCGCCTTACACGGGAAGTCCCACGAGGTGATTTTTTAGTTTGAAAGTAATTTTCCAGCGAAATAACAATGGTGTGTGGGCGTGGGGCTTCTTAAATCGTTTGAGTTTCATTTTTTGTGCGAGAAGGATCGAAGTAATCGATTATAGTTCGCTCAAATTGTTCAACAAGAACAAGATGGAATAATTGCGAACACTAAGCTATATTTTGGGATGAAGTTTTCATTGACGTTGCTGTTGTCCTCACTTAAGCTCCCTAGTACTCGTTGCGTGCCATGCAATCTAGCATTTTTCTGCCTTTGTGTCAAGTCTGTTTTCTCGCAAAGTGGTCGTAAAGTGACTAAGTGATCTCCTTACGACAAGGAAAATACTTGGTTTAATTAATAATCGCGAATGGACGATTTAATTTGAGAAACAATTTGTCAGTTAGTGAACATTGCGCAGACAAGCATAGAGTTTTCGGGAAACGATTTGTCAGACACAAATTGAAAGACTCAGTCCACAACCAACAAGTGCTGTTAGAAAACGATTGAAGTTTTACATTAGCGATTCTTAATTATTTACAAGGCAAAGGATGGGCGAGGTTAAAAAAATTAACATATTAAAGGAGCGCAACAGTATTCTGTCCTGAGGAAAGATCTTAAACACGACAGTGGATTCAAGAAAAAGGCCGCAAATTATTGTTACATTTTCGCTGGATTTTTGAGACTGTCAGTTTCAGTTCTTTCAAAGTGCTAGTAAACTTTCGAATTAATTAAAGCAACATATGAAAATAATAAACATGCAAAACCATGTCACGGGCAACTCGTTGTTGGGGACTGTAAATACCCTCAACATTTCCAAATTATAATTTTGTTAACAGAAGAGTTTCCCACTAAAAAAAAGTCACTTGATGTATTTATCATTAATAATACACCATTTCAGTTCCTTCATAAGTCAGTTAGATTTTAAAAATTCCTCTTCAGTTTCTTAACATTCATTTGATCATTTAATCCTGTATGAGCGCCATTACTTAATTCAGCAGATCAAGACATCGAAATACAGCGTTGACATTAACCACGCAACATCAAAGACTATTCATTGCTTAATTCAACACTAACAAATTTCACTTTGCAGTATGTTACATTTTCAAAAAGCGGAGGCAACATCTAAGTCAAAATTGACCTTGCGTTCCTTTAGTTTCTGCAACCGGTCAATCATCTACCTTGGCCCTGGACGCATTGAAATCTGCGTACAACTAACTTAACAGCGTGGGCAGATGTAGTTTAGATTCACATTGCCATCAGCAAATTGTTCTAGGCGACACTGCATTTTAATTATTTGATGACGGTTCTTCTGGTAATCTCTCACTAAGTCTAGATTTTCGTTACCATCTTTCGTTACCAGGTTTGAAAAGTATTTTTCAACGGCTTTGCAGGATAGAGGCTTTAAACATATTAGGATACTTGGAGCCAACCCCTCTCAAGGAGGAGTCCTTGTTTCATTAAGTGGCGGCACAGTTTCCAAGTGGTGCGGTTGCTCATCTTGCTATCGGAAGTCCCTTGGTTCGAGCCCCCACACTCATCGTGCACCAAGAAAATTGTTCTTGTGTTCCCCAGTTCAACTAATCAGCTGCTGTTGCTACAAAGTTCTCCCAAACAATTCCATCTTTCAGAGGTTTTCATTCACATAGCCTTTAGTCATTCTGAAAACGCATATCTGGGTTTCTCAAAATAGCAGTCTAGTCTATTGTCCAAATCTGTGCTTATCAATGCCTCTTCTTAGAAAATTGTCTGTTTTCGTCAGTAAACCTCAACAACATTCTTGTCCCTGAATTTGTAAGCAATTTAAGTGCGAGGTATTGTTTTGGAGTCACGGACGCTTTTTTGCATGTTCAAAGGCTTGTTCAAAACTAGCAACGGAACTTGAGCTGAAAAATACTGTACCCACTTCCTTATCCACTGATGTGCCCTTGGTTTACCGTAATTCTTGAAGACACTCTTGGGCGTTAAAAGCAAATCCTCCCCCTCCTCTCTCTGCTTTTGATACTGCAATTTAGCTTTGGAGAGCCATGCTTTTGATCTTGATACAAAATTGTGTCTTCTTTGCTTGTAAGCACGTCGAGACTGCGATTTGATGATTTTCCGCGTGGGGTGAACAAATTTCCCAATTTCGTCAAAAATTAGCTTGCTCATCTCGTTGCTTAATTTCCTGTGTTGTCCCGCACTCAGTTTTTTGTGGCAAAAAACAAAGTCGCACTTAATTAACGTAGAAACGGTTAAAAATACACGGCTAAAAAGTACACAACATTTCGACGTTCTCGGACATCATTATCAAGTGAAAAAGAGACAGTGTGAATATTCTATTAATATAAGAAAAAACAATAGTTCATTAAGAAAAAAGGTAACATAAAATATGCTACAAGTTAAGATACACAAAGCCAAATTGAGTATGAGACCGATTTTGTCAGCCACTGGAACTTACAACTTTAAACTGGCTAAATGGCTTGAACAAAAATTAAAACCACTATCTGTCAATGAGTATACTGTCACCGATGCGTTTGAATTTGCTGACGAGATTCGTTCCATTCCTATGAATGAAGAAGACATACCGGTCTCCTAAGATGTGACGGCCCTTTTTATGAATGTACCCTTAAGTGAGACTATTAACATCTTGGTTGACAAGGCCTTTACCAACGATTGGTTTAATCAAACCTATGATCTTAATATTGAAAAAGAGGAACTTGCACAGCTCCTTGAAGTTGCCACCACCAATCAGCTTTTCCAGTTCGATGGTCATTTGTATGAACAGACTGATGGCGTAGCGATGGGTTCTCCTCTTGGCCCGCTAATGGCCAATGTGTTTATGTGCCACCTTGAAGAAAAACTCGCATGCGACGGTATGGTGCCCTCTCTATACAAGAGGTATGTCGACGATACTCTTGCTACAATGCCTAACACCGATGCTGCTGCTGACTTTCTGACTACATTGAATGGTCTACATCCGAGCCTGAAGTTTACAATGGAACTTCCTATAGATAGTATGATCCCTTTCATTGGAATGGAGATAATTAAAAATGGAATAGAACTTGAAACCCGTGTTAACAGAAAGCCAACCAACACTGGTCTACTCCTGCATTTTCAAAGCCACGTAGACAAACGTTACAAAACCAGTTTATTGCCTTCAATGGGGAATGTGCCAAATTGCTTTCTATATTCTCCCGACTTGATTATCCAATTGGCCTCATAAATTCTACCATTAATATGTTTATTCAAAATATTTTAACTAAGACAGAAAAGAAAACCGACAATGGCAACACGATCAGAGTAGTTCTTCCCTTCAAAGATCAGATAGCCGCTAATGCAGTCCGTAGGCAATTACGTGATCTGAGCAGTAAGATTGCCCTCACTTTACAACCAGTTTTTGTGAGCAAAAGATTGCAGCAAGATCTCAAGCCGAAAGAAATTAAGCTTTGTGCGTTGTTTATAAATTTGCATGTGATCTGTGTGATGCAGATTATGTCGGTTATACAGCCCAACACCTTCATCAACGCATTATTGAACACAAGTATTCGGCTATCGGTAAACACCTTTTGGAAGCACACGGTGACAAAAATCTTCTTAATGAGGACCAATTTCGTGTTGTTAAGAAGTGCCACGGGAAATTTGACTGCCTTGTTTACGAAATGCTATTGATTAAAGAACTGAGGCTTTGCCCTAATACTCAGAATGACTCCATCAGTGCTAAACTCTTTGTTTACCTTGTAGCATATTTTTATGTTACCTTTTTTCTTTAATGAACAATTGTTTTTTCTTGTATGTATAGAATATTCACACTGTCTCTTTTTTACTTGATAATGGCGTCCGAGAACGTCGAAACGTCGTGTATTTTATATCCGTGTATTTTTAACCGTTTTAACGAAATTTCTTAAATGTTTTTGAGAAACGTTTTTTCGTAATTTTTTATAGGTAAATGTTTCAAAAAGTCGTGTCTTTTTAATTAACGTAGACATCGAGTATTGTCATGCTTGTTTCTGTCAGGATGAAAGAGTCGAATCCATAATTTCCAGCAGTCTTAAAGGTTTTCTGATACATAAAACGGCCCTTCTCGTTGGCTCCTTTTTGCATACCAACTGTGGGGTAACAATAAGTCATGGGACGCGTCCTTTCACCTTAAGGAACACGTATGTGGCCAAAACGTTTGTAGCAAACGTCAGGTCGTCGGTATTTGCTTAATTGGGGTCGTTTTTGCACTTTTCAGGGGTTTCTTGTGGTAAGGCAAGTAAAAAGTCACAACTTCCAAAAGCTTTTCCATTGTTGCCTAGTGACCCCTGGCCTCTAACGTTTATATACAAAGATCTTGGGTCCATCGCAATCGCATCATCTTCGCCACTGTCTTGCGCGCTCTTTTCAGGTACAACTCTGTGCCAGACAATTTTCAAAGAACCTCGTCCGACACAGCATTAACCTTTCTGAAGTCGATCAACTTAGACATGACGTCTATGTAACCAAGATCGCCCACCATGTCGAAGATTGCACTCCTCTTAATAGTCAAAAAAACTTAAACAGCAGGATCTGGAAGCACTATATAAAATCCACTTCTTTAAATTATTTCCTCCTCTTCCTCGCAGAAAAACGTGAGGAACCTACAATACCCATTGACAATCTTCTGAGCAGCACCATCTTTCTTGAAACAGCCGCCACATCCAGTCAGTAGTGTCATAAATTATTGGCTAAACTGCCTGG
>OX421453.1:27792530-27807530 GCA_949126865.1 Montipora capitata
AGAAACAAGCTGGAATAATAGTCCGTGAGCTAGTACGGCTGGTTGGTATCATCCGGGGTGAATAAGGTTTATGGTGGTTCTCTAGTAGACTAGACCATAAACAGTGGTGCAAAGCATGATAGCAATGATTCTATGGTAGCTAGTAGATAAGAGTGCTCTTTAAAGTGTGGTTCAGGCATGGGAACGAGGCTAAAGCTTGTTTTGTGTTTTTTAGTTGCTTCAGCTGTCCACCAAAATGAACAAAACACATACACAACAGTACCATTGGTTCACACAAACATTGTATAATTCCAAATGGTTGATTTCATTGGTCACGTGATTAGAGCACAACTCGGGCATGGAAACTAGCCCGTAGTTGGTTTGATACGTGTGTTCGTTTACTTTAAATGTCCATCAAAATCTGCAAAACACCTACTCAAAAGTATCATTGCTTTACAAATGTAATTTTTATATTTTTGTGTCGTTTAGCCCGTCGTTTACATCATTGGACACGTGATTCAACCTGCTCTTTTTAATGTTTCTGACGCTCTTCCTGGTGTTCTTTAACGTGGGTATAGCTAAGAATCTCATTAAAGTAAATGAGTCACGTGACCTAACTTCTTTATTTACCAGTTGGCATAGAAAGCATACATAGAAAGCATTTCTGAGACTTGATGGAAACTTCTCAAGCGTTCATTTTAATATTCCTCATCAATGTCCACTCCATCGTCATCATCGGCCCTCTCGATCTCTTGAACAGAATCTTGGTTCTCACATTCGGCAAGCCTGCACATATCAGTGCATCTTAGGTCATTTGTGACACAGACATACACATTTAGGGGCGACGCACTTTTTAGTGCAGTTACGTGCTAACAGCTCAAGTATGGCCTCTGATGCTGCTTTTACGTCCATCCAGTCAACAACTAACTTGGCAACACCACCTTCATTTTCGATCTTCCATCCCCGTCCAAAAGGAGTCGGAACTTGTGGGTCTTGCTCTAAACACCGTTTCCATATGCCAACCTGATAATTTGCTCTCTTTTTGTGCTTCACAAGACAATCTCTGCAAGGAGGAAGCTGGTGGATTTCTATCTGCCCTCTTCTTGAACAAAACAGCTGGTACCTCAGCTATTTAACTTTTGTGGTGACCGTGTTACTAGATTAAAGAAGACATGTAAGTTCCTCTAATTTTTCTGTCAATGCAGGAGGTAGGTCCGACTCTTTTCCCAGCTCTGTTAATGCTTCTCGGCTCCTTGTGTTCTTCTTTAATATCTTCGATGCTTGTGCCTTTCTCTTTCCAGAAAGAGACGCTCACAGTATCACACCCATTGAATGCATGCATCCCGAGAACACCTTTGCACACTTCTGGACCAAGTGAAGCAGCAACTTTTGTAATGTCAATAACCTTTGTCCGTGTACGAGTTCCATATTTCATGAATAGAGAAGCTCCTATCTCATTGCTAAATGCCAAGGACATGACAAATACATCAGTGTCCTCCGAACAGACAAGAACAGAGTTGAAGCGTGGATTAGTAGGCGTCCATCTACCTCTTCCTGTTGAAACTTCAGTGTTGGAACCTCCTCACTACCTTCCGCGGTGGTTCTGTAGCATGTATCACCAGCATTGGCATACAACAGTTTCTCCTCCAACTTCTGTCTGCACGCTTCCTTTCTCCACTCATTGACGATGAAGGTGATAGGACTCGTCTTATTGCTCAGTCTTGTCAGGAAGTTCCTCCACTGCCTAACTATCTGTGTGCTAGTGACGTTAACAAGGTGGTGTCCTGACTCTTCACCTCGCAGTTGCCTCTCACTGTTCTTGATGGATAGTTCCTTGTAGGTGTTACACCGCACCCCTTCTTTCATTGCCATGGACAGGACAGTCATAGCGACATCACCAAAGGTCAGTTGATCTCCCTTGAGCCTTTGCACCAGAGACATGCCATCAATAAATGCAACAGAATTTACAGGGACTTCCTCAGAGACCTGTACATTTTTCTGTAACAGTGATGCCAGGGAGGCTTTGTTGGTCTTTCTCAGAAGGCCATCTGGAGTTGATAAGGCCCAAGGAAGTGGTCCAAGAGAGTGTGAAAGGATGGTATCCATCTGCAAGCTTCGTTCTTGTGCAATAACTATGATTCTTCCAAACAAGGACCTGTCTGCTTTCAAAATAATCGATCGGTCGTTTGTTTGCAGCTGTTTCTTCTTGTTCATGTCGCTGAATGTCTTGAGTTTGTTGGTCTTCAGAAGGTCATGGAATTTTCTGATTTGAAGAGTATGGGCATTGTACTGCGAGAGTTGGGTATTGTACTGCGCCAACGTGTGGCTGCATAACGTGTGGCTGCATAAATTTTAGCTCTTAAAATTATCGCTAGATTTAGCGCTTTTCACTTGGATATTCCTCATCATAGTCTAAAATTCAAACTTAAAATTCATTGGTTTCGAACAACATGCTGGTCTACTCGCGAAATACATTACTTTCGCTGAGAAATTGTTGCAACGAGTTTCTGGAATTCTCTTCCATGTGAAATAAGAGAATGTAACAACTTGCCAATCTTCAAAAGACTTTTAAAGGAATTTCTCACTAGTTTTTTTTTTTTTTAGTTTTTTTTTTAAAATGTATTTTTTAATGTATTGATTGTAATTAGTTTTTAAAACCCATTTTAATGGAAAACTAATAAAATCTTATTCTTATTCTTATTCGTATTCTCCATTCTCTCTTCTTTAAACTTTGCGTAACATCTTTCACCAACCGCATGTGCTGTCTTCAGGTCTGTAGCAATCTCTCTGGGGGCTTTCTTTGCAGTTGAAATGCTGATCAGGTCTTGGCTCTCGGAAAATGGATTAACCCAGCCTTGGACGAGGTCAACTATGGAGGAAACTGCCTTCTCATTTATCTTTATTCTTGATGACTGAAGCTCTGTATGCTGCGTTTCCGAGTTGGATCCTTGTACCATGTTTCTTAGCTGCCAAAGAAATGCACTTCGGTATTCTGCGGTGAGGTAGTAGCGCTGAACAGTTGCATGTTTTAAGCTAAAGCGTGTGGTTCCATCAGGATTCTGGGTATCTTTGTTCACTTTGACCTCAGTTGTTTGGTCAACTGGAATCCGCCCAAAGGGATTGCTGCTGGCTAACTGAAAGGAAAAACTGCCTTCCTTGAACGCCTTCTGAACGTCATGATTTTTGTCACTGAGATTAGTCATCTGAGCAACGTAAAGAGTCAGGTATCGTGAATAGTTCACCTTATCATAGGCGAAACACCAAGGTTATAGTACACAATTAAATGCCCAAATTTAATGAACGGAATAAAACACTTAGTTGGAAAAATGAGCCTTTTCATCTATGTACACTCCAAGGCATTTACTACTCAGAGGCAAATCAATGTTACCCCTCAGAGATGCTGTTCTTTGCGTAGGTTCGATGATCATTAATTCCGATTTTAATATGCTTAAGATAGCATTTCATTGCTGGGAATTCCTATCTTTCTAACTACATAAATAAGGCAAGGGTCCCTTATGGAAAGTGCATAAATTCCCACCTGAGTTAGTCTTTCTTTACTGTTAGTAATGACAAATTCAATTAGTGGTTTAGAAGTGTCAGTGATCCTTGCAGGTTTAGTTATCACTTGACTCATCTTCATGTGTGGTGTGAGAAGTCAAATTTTGGTGTTCCATACCAGGAAGTAAAAAGAAAACGTTTTGAGTTAAGCTTTTGAATTTCCAAGGCGATAAACTCAATGTTTACATCCTCATATTCCAATAGTCTTTCAAATAATATTGAATCTTGTAAATAAACACAAACTGTTTCTATCCCTACTGACAGCAGTATATCCAGGCGAGGATATCAGTTGATCACAATCGTTCTCATCAAGTTTAGTTTCATTGATAGGCAATATGTCTAGCGACTTATTGAAAATTAGTGATCTCAGTTCATCTATGTGTTTATATTAAGAGAACCCTTCTTAAGTCCTCTAGTTTCTTTCTTTCAATTTCCTTGTGGATGGGACACAACAGGTACTGCATAGGCTTCCTGAAATCGCAGTCTCTTTCTTGGGGAAAGAAATCACACTTGTCTCCAGACTCAAGGATCCTGAAATAGGTCTAGATAACAACCTGACATATGACCAACACTTCATCAACTTACTTCATCGGGCATGGCCAAACCTTTTTTCAAAGAAACTCGTGTAAAGAACAGTTTCGATGGTGACACACTACGCATGATCATCTCCGCTGTAGTCCTAAGTACATTGATCTATTCCTCTACAGTTTGGTCATATACAACTGCTACAAACATCCACTGTAGCACTGGGAAAGAAATACGATTTGACTTGATTTTTTTTTACAGCTTATTCGGCTGAAGAAATTTAGCAATCGAGTCACCAACAAGTATAATACCACCTTCTCTTTTTGCTCAGTCAAGTTGATGTGCCTCCTCACCTTCTTGTCTAGCGTTGTTGTTGACGACTTACTTTTGCTGTTAATGCTACAGTTTTTCACCTCGTTTTAATGGCTCTACCTTATCTGTTTTCCTTCCTTCACCTGCGACTATTGCTTGCCATTATGTATTACTATCATGTTTTTGCTTGTTTTCTAGTGCTTTGCTCACGCTCTGTTAAAAATTTTCATTAAGAAGCTTGAATGGAGTCAAAACACTATCCCATTCGTTCCCTTGGACTCATATCCATTTTCCATAAGCTCCTCGTGATCGTTTGTTTGTTTGTTGAGGCTCCAACACTTGGCTAATTAGCCTGACTTCTGGCTGTTATACACAATTATGGTCTCATTCACACAGAATCCCTTAAAGCTAATCCTGCCAAGCCGACCACATGCTGGAAAGATCAGACCACGACACCGGGAACTCTGCACCCTACTTTTTTCGAATAGTGTCTTTAACGTCCCACAGAGTTAATGAACAAGGGCTGTGAGACGGGACCTCCGGCTTATAGTCCTTATCCGAGAAGACTTGAAAGTCTAACCATTTGCAGATGTAGTTACAAAGAGAGCAATAAGAAGAAAAAAAGCTGTCATTGCTCAATCCTGGCCTCCAATGAATAACAAACTTGTTAGATAGCACAATAATTGCAGCGTCAGTTAGATCACAAATTGCCCAGGAACAATGACTAACGCTAGTAGGAAAATATCATCATTCTTTTTGCTTTTCGCATCCTGAGAGGCTGCTTCTGACACAACCTCACCTTGTTCATCATCCACCTCGAGATCATCGCCATCTTAATCATTAAGGTCGATCGTTGGCATGTCAAATTTACGCACATCCGTAATAAAGGAAACGATTTTGTCTCTTATTTCTCTTTGTTACATCCCTTGGAGATTCAGCAGTTTGGTGTCCGGGTAAAAGGATTCGGGTAAAACGATGATGTGGTACATTCAGCGTTCAAATCGTTGTTTCAAGTGAACGTCCAATTTCCAATCAATGTTATCAATTCGTGATATACGTGCCTTGCTTCACCATAATGATGATAAGCTCAGGACCGAAAATTTTCATGTATTTTTCAATATACATGTGGTTAATAACTAATCACATGATTCTCTCGAGCAAATTGCTTCGCTTTCATGCAACATTTCTTTTGTATTTTGTCCATGCAAACGAGGCTAGTGAGTCTAAATAGCACATAAACAAATGAATCTTTTTTTGGCCGGCATTAATGAATTTGACCTATAAGGGTTGCAGGTTTTCAAAGATTACAAATTGCACTCCTCGTAGTTTTTTGTTTGTCTATTAGCGGAGCTCCACGTGCGCGGAGCACCATTGTTAAGAAAATATGATAACCCATCTATGCGAGAAATCTTGGTTTTATAGCCATGACGTCATCAATCGTCCGTACATACGTACGTACGTCCACCCCTCCATGTATGCCAATGTGACCAGTATTATGCTAGTTTACAGCATACATCTTTGATATTGGACATCCATCTTTTGATCAATTGACACCTGTAAAAACAAGGTATCCGCTGACCAGGATCACGTGATGCCAAAGTGAAATTTTTCAACACCAACATCAAGAACCTTAAAGATGGCGATTCCTCCAAGTGGTGGAGAAGAATCAAACAACTAACTGGTGCTTCCAAGGACTCAACATGGTACAAGCAGCTCCCAGAGAACATGACCCTTCAAGAACTTGCTGAAAGGATAAACAATTTCTTTGTCAGCTCAACAAGACAGCATACTAGAGGATACCAGTGAAGTTCCAGACGAATTTCTGGTTTCGGTAGACGACTGCTTCAACGATCTGCAGTCTGTTAAACTTAATAAATCACCTGGTCCTGATATTGTTCCAAATAGAATATTAAAGGAGTTTGCCTGCGAACTTGCTTCCGTAATCTGCAACATATATAATTCTTCTATGATTGACGGTGTTCTCCTTTATCACTGAAACAGTGTATTATCTCACCCATTCCAAAGTGCTCATCACTGTCCTCAATTGAAAGTGATCTGCGCCCAATAGCGCTGACCTCCCAGATATCCAAGATCATGGAAGGCTTCACTTTAAAACACATCTTGTCGTACCTCGATGAATCTCTCGACAGATTCCAGTTTGCTACTAAAGGTCATTCCACAACTCAAGTCTTGGTGTACTCTCTTCATAACATCTTGGAGGCACTTGACAGGGGACATTGTTCGGTACTTGCTTTCTTTGCCGATTTCAAGAAAGGATTTGAGCTTGTTGACCATAATGTCCTGTGTTCAGAAATGGCTCGTCTGGATATCCATCCCGCCTGGGTCAGCTGGGTAAAATCTTTCCTGACTAATCGCACACAATGCGTCAGAATAAATAATGTTACATCTGAATACAAGAAGGTTAACGGTGGTACCCCTCAAGGCACGAAACTTGGCCCATTACTGTTTGCTATACCCCTTAGTGGATAACTGGTTATTCAGAATTAAGTTTGTTGATGATTTGTCTGTTGCCGAAGTAATTCCAAGATGTTCACCGAGTATTATGCCCATTATTGTAAACGAAATTATGGATTTTGCTACTGCAAGGAAGATGTGTCTCAATCCCAAGAAATGCAAAGAGATTTTATTTGACCCCTTGCAGTATCGCCTCCTTTTACAGTCACCATTATACATTGGGGGATACCCTATTGAGTCTGTCCAGTCGTTTAAACTCCTTGGAGTGTACCTTAGTGGCGACCTAAAGTGGACTACTCACTGCGAATATATTATCAAAAGAGCATCCAAACGGTTTTACATTCTGCGCCAGCTGCGTAAAGCTGGTTACAGTACCACCGATTTGATTGAAGTGTATTGGTGCTTCATCAGACCTGTTTTGGAGTACGCAGTTCCCGTTTGGGCCTCACTCCCATCATACCTGAGTGCTGAGATTGAATCTATACAACAGAGGGCCTTGAAAATAATTTTTAGATCTGAGTATTATTGCTACAATAACTGCCTCGAAAAAGTTAAACTCCTTCCTTTACACCAGAGAATTTGCCATGAATTTATTAAGAAAAATAAGAACGTAAGCCCTATCAAAGCTATCTTAAACAGACCCAAGAACATTAACAACCATGGATATAACTTGAGATCTCGAACCACCAACTACTCTACAAGTAAAATCAACTCTGAGAGACTGAGCCATTTTGTAACCAATCTCAATTTTTAAAATCTTAAAGGGGCTAGGTCACGCAATTTTAGGCAATTTCAGCACTGATCGAATGGTCATAGAATTAACTAAAATATCAAAATAACTGTTCAAAACTATAGAAGAACTCTAACAAAACACAGGGAAGCCAAGAAGGGACATGGATGGACAAAACTGGAGAGGATTGAAATGGACTGAATTTGGGTAAATTTGAAAAACGTCGGCCCACCTTTTTTCAAATTTATATCAGTCTATATCAAAATGTCATTTACACAGCTGGAAAATCATTCTCAGTTGTTATGTGGCCGTGATTTTGCAAATGAAAGACTTGCTCTGCCAATTTGACGTTTGGAGCTCATAATTAACAAAATTAAACAAATTTACCTAAAATAGCGTGACTTAGCCCCTTTAATATTGTACATTTGTTATATTTTATATACTTTACTATTGTAGTCATAATATATTTCCTGTAAGTCAGTTCATTCTGCAAGAGGAAACTATAAGGTTATTATTTGACCATATCGCGGGCTCAAGCTTAGAGCTCATCAAGGTCGGTTTTTTTTTTTAAAGTTGACCGCTGACCAGGTACTGCTTTTCAATTGGATTGCAGGCTCAACCCAGGTTAACTCACCTGAACATAAGCGAGCATGGCCATGCTACATCAACGAAAGTTCTTACACAGTTAACGCTTTTCGTGTTCAGGTGGAAAACGGTTTGGAAGATGTTTTATTTCTGCATTTTTCGCTGGTTTCAATCCAGTTTGACATATCATGATATTTGTGGTCTACACTGGTGGCTACGCAGTTATTCAAGTCAAGCATCGGTGGGACGTAAACTTAGAGCTGAGTGTTTATTGTTAATTTGCTTAGGGCTGCTTTTTTCTCTGTATTGCAATTTTTGGCATATCTTTAGAAGCTCTGATAAGGTTACATGATGGCTGGAGGACCTATGTCTAGAACAGAAACGAAAGGAGAGCAAAAGAGAACGACAACGACAAAACAGAATACCAGTAATAGCTCATGCTTAGCAGAAGTTACTCCACCAATTCTTACCTTGGGAACTAAACCATTTGTTATTTTTACGAATGCGTTATTTAAAGTGAATGCGTATTTTTAAAAGGTGGTTTAATTGGTTCTTCCTTTGTTCAGGAATGAAAAGCGAATTTTTATTGTCAACTGGAATTAAATAACAATTATCTGTACTCTTTTGGACATAAAGAAAAAGTTGATTTGTTTGTTTGTTTCGCTCTAAAATGCGAGCGAACAGGTGCTTTTCCCAACTGGTTTTTGTTGTGCCTTGACAGTGACAAGAAAATTTGGCTGTTCCAAAAACGCGGAGTGTGGAGTCTAAATTAAAAAAAACGAAATTTAAAAAAATAGAAATAAAAGAATTTAAAAGTGAATTAAAAGAATAATGAAATACATAAATAAAGTAGAAATAGAAATTTCAGAAATAAAAATAATAATTATTAAAAAATTCACGCCGCTTGAAGTGGACTGTTCATATTTCATTCAGTCCAAATGGTATATTTAACTCGCCATTTTCATAATTAGCAGTTCACTTTTACAAAAAAAAAAGTAAAGAACGGAATCTAAGTATATGTTACATTTTCAAAGAACCAAAACCAATTGACAAAACCAAAGTTTTGCAGATAAATCAATTTACCAACCTTGTCCTCTGTGTGACATTGCTAAACCTAACAGAAATGCATGGTGAGAGTTGCACGTGATTATTGGCGAGACAGGTGGTTTGGTTAAGCGGCACTGCAGTTAAATGGCTCTTTTGGGGAAACATTTTATTTTTATAATTGGTTTTCTCAAAGTGCACCTTTGCCTGTGTATTTATTTGTTTCTTCATTTGTCAATCTACATTTTTATATTTCTATTTTTCAGCGCTGAATATTTTTCAAGGTTTTAGTTTGAACTTTGCGAGAACTTTAGGACGCGCAGTTGACAAGTTGTTGTTGAATGGTTCAAGGGTTAATTTACATGGGAAGTTTATTTTTGGAAAGCAAAGCTTGAGTTTGTTTCGAGGCAACACGAAAATTATGAAAATGGCGAGTTAAATATACCATTTGGACTGAATGAAATATGAACAGTCCACTTCAGGCTGCGTGAATTTTTTAATAATTATTATTTTTATTTCTTAAATTTCTATTTCTAGTTTATTTATGTATTTCATTATTCTTTTAATTCACTTTTAAATTCGTTTATTTCAATTTAAAAAAAAATTTTTTTTTTTTGGAGTCCGCACTCTGCAGTCCGCACTCCATACTCTACGTTTTCGGAACAGCCAGGAAATTTTGCCCTTATGTTATAAACACGTATTCGCAATGAGTGCTCGTAAAATTAGAGGGAAATCTCTCTAGCTTGTGTTTTCAGAAGTTTGTTTAAAGCACCCAAACATTATTTAAGTGTTGGAGCAGATTGTTTTTGAAGTTCGTCCTTTCTTGGTTGCATTGCCGTATTTTGCCGATCCTTGTACCAAGCCAACCTGGTGTGTTTCAATGAAATACATCAAAATGTGAATGATCTTGTTTTTAGAGATAAAGTGGAATAAATTACATCAGTAAAACTCTTCTTTGCCCTTGAATTGACAAAGTTGTTTTTATGGCTTCTAATTTTAGCGTGATTCCTATTCGCTGGCTATCGACAGTTGACTCTGAAATGGCTTTTTTAACCTTTTCCATTCGCTCGCTGAGGGTGTGCTTGTTTCTTTTAAAACTCATGCGGTTCAAGAACAACATATTTGCCAAATTGGTGAATTGCAAAGTAAATTTCACTGGAAAAACCGATGTCACACCCATCGCTTCGTGATTCATGCAATATCGGTTTTTAGCGTAAAATTTACCGTGGAATTCACTAGTTAGGCAATGAAGTGTTCTATAGAAGAAAGCAAAGAAAATGATTTAATTATTATAGCAGCAACAGAAACAAAATAACGCGGACAATTCGAAACCTTTTATTTTCACAAACCCTACAGGCAGTAAGAATAAATAACCAGGGAGCTCCGCTTTTAGGCTTGGCTAAATCTATATATTATTATTCATTCCAAATTGCAATCCAAATCAGGAACAAAATTACTGATATTATTGCTTTCACTGTGTTGACAATATATTAGCCGAGAAAACACTGAAATATAAATGTTACTCACAGTATCCTTAGCTTGGTCAAATTGCGAAATATATGTCGATTCAAATCCCCCAAATTGTTGTATCGAATAAACCTGTCCATAGAGAAATTGTGTTATGGAATAAAATTTAAGCAACTTTTTCCTTTTACCTTGGCATAGCCACGTAATCAACCCAGTTAAAGAAATAAATCAGAAATAAAACAAAACAAAAAAAGGGCAAATGGTTGGTCACTATTTCTGTCAACTAATGTGTACTGTCCTTCACTGTCACAACAATTTGTAGCCCTTGTTACTACTGAAGTGAATCTTGTCAATTTTATGAAAACAACTGAAGTTAACAAGTTTATGCGATAATAATTATTTTGACAATGAATTATGTGTGTTACCCAAATGTAATTCCACATTAAAGGAGAAACCTTTTCTTTTTAAACAGATGTTAAGAGTCCCTGCCCATAATTATCAAACATAACTCGGCAAGGGTCGAAAATTCGATTTCGCTCATATTTTTATGGTAGATAGGCTAGGTTATGACAAAAACTACTGGATAAATGTTTCGGCAAAATATCCTTTTATTTCAAAGAAAAATGCAAATTACCAAATTCCGTTAAAATCGTCATTTGACGCACCATTTTATTAAACAAGTTCAAAAGCCTCGTATGCAAAAACAAATTATTTTTCCGTCTTTAAAACACTCAAATAGTTTTGTGCAACGTGTAAATGTGTATTGGGTAGATTTGGGGGAATGTTGCGTCATTTTGTGGGTGCAAAATAATTAAATTTCGAAGACATGTATTTCTTTCACTTAAAAGTACTTCGTGAATACAATTAATTTTCACCATGTGCGAAACCTTCAAATGGATTAAGCTTCTGGTGGTCCAATTGTAGAAGGATGGTCTACAGATTCGGGTAAAAATTTCTTTGGGCAAATGATTGTGAACGACGCAAGAGCTTCTCAAAGTACGTAAAAAATGCAAATATTTCACCTTCCGTCGTCAACTGGCATTACACATATATTTAAGCACGCGCCAGATGTATGGACCCATCTTAAGTTGAAAGAGACACAGAGCTGATAATTTCGAAATGTTCTAACCTTATTTGCCGTAAGAGGCAGGTCCAAAGGCTGATTTAACGTGTTTCTCTCACCATTTGTCGCATTTTAAGCGGTCAAGTTTGCTTCTGTGTACACAACGTTCGTTGCACACGTATTCAATGGTCGAATACCATAATCTGTGATCATCTTTCGGGGCATATGATCACCACTGCATCTACCTAAGTCAACAACTGCTAAGTGATTTGCAGATAGTTGCTTGCTTTGTACGTACTAAACCTGCTAGACCAACATATTACATTTGATTGCGACCATTGCTCTCAGGTGTGTCGGCGCCCGCAGCACAATCATTAGCTCGTCACGCAATGCTTTCCTTTTTGGCGGGTACGTATACCGGTTGGGGTAAATAATATAACAAAAATAAAAATAAAAAAAACAAATATAAATATTTGTTTCCATATTCGCAGTTTACTTTGCATATTTTGTATTGAGCACTCTTAGGATAAGTGAAACAATTTATTGCATGTTTATCCGTTTTTTTGTTGTTGTATAAATCTACTAGCGCGTAATTCTCTGAATTGCTACGCTACTCAGTATCTATTCTGTGATAGATAGTGAGTAGCGTAGTAGTGTACGCTTCTCGATAAGGCAATGATGTCCTTTGCATCAAAACTAGAACAGGGTGTTGCCACTGTTGATAATCCTGTAGAGGATACTGGTACAGCTAAGGTACCGGATTCCCGTTCATCGTTGTCAATGGCTGGGCATTGAAATCCTCTAGTACTCAAAGAACCCGACTGAATGAAAACCAGAAACAATAACTGACAGAAGTATTCAAAATCGCGAATAGACTGGAAAGAAAGCTGATCCCTCCAATGTTTCCAAGTCAATGAGAAAAGTTAGAAACGCAGATGGCTCTTCTAGATTTGATGCTTCGAGTTATTTAACTTCTCAGCAAGTTGCAAGTTTCTTCTCACGCCTTGCTTCAAAGAAAGTTGTCCAAGCTGCTGAATCTGGGGACGAAGAAGTTTTCTGTGCAGATCCTCCAAGACATATGTAATTTTTATCAGCTTGACATCTCAACAATCAACGTTAAACGAAAGAAGCCCTACATAGATCTTCTGACGAAATTAGTTGGTAGCTGCAGTTTTAACGAATCACTTTGAAATGCAATCTTCAACATAGAGAGCTGGGGCCAACAGACCTCATCCACTATGCAGGGGCAAGTTTTCCTCGAAGAGCCCCGATCATCACCGCAGGAATAGAGAATCTCCTTTGTGTTTTGAAATACGTGAGGGACTTGCCTCGAAGACCCCAGAAAGAGCTGTAACTCAGGTCCCGACCATACTAATAAGTTTTGATCTCGAAGAAAACGAAGCAAATTATTTTCGCCCAAACTAGCGTTTAATTTTCCCATTGGCTTCATTTGTCCAAACTAATAGGTTCGAAAGCGATAAGAAAGAGTTGGACGTGGAATTGTGTATATGTGAAATAAATGTTCAGGTAATACCACTTCATTCACAAAGTAGTCCCACCACGCGCTAGTTCTTCCTGGTTTAGTCCAATATCTCCTTTTTCTTTCTTATGGCTGTCCTTCATCAGTTCTTTATTGGTATGGCGGAATCTCACAAAACGCTTGAGGTAGTAATTTTGCGACATTTTTTTTCCGTGCGGAGATCGGGTGGCTTCGGACGCGGGAGAAAAACTGCGAACCGGGGTAGGGGTTTGTAAAGATTTGTCGTGCCAAAAAAGCACGTGTGGGAGCCGGAGGGGAGCACAAGCGCGCGCAAGATGATGCGTATGGTACCGGGGTAACGGTATGATCATGTTGCGAAAAGCAATATGCCACGTTCGATATATCAATATTCTGACATGGCTCCGAGGCTTTCGGGACAAACGTCTTTTTCTGGTGTTGTTTTCTTTGTGTCCAAGTCTCTTTCGGGAATTGAGAGACAAAAGAAACTTTAAAAAGTTACAATTTTGACCCGAAAGCCTTGGAGCATGCTAGAATATTAATATATCGAACGTGGCCTATTTGAGAAAACAAAAAAGTTTGCAAAAGCTCCGACTGTCCGCAAAAGTATTCGAAAACAAATTCTGCCAAGTTGTAAAAAAAATAAATAAATAAAACGCCTTCGTTTTGTATTTGCATTGTTTGGTTTTGTGGAAGCTGCGAAATTTAGAGACTCGGGTGAATTTTCGGATTGCGTTCAAACTGTTATGGAAAAAGTAATCAAAGAAATTTTGCACAGCGCGGAAAGACCTAGGACGAGTTTAGCCCTAGAGTGTTACTCAATGTAGGTAGCGGGTCGCTTAAGAGATGACAACAGATGACAATTCAGGAGACAAAGTTAAACTAGTCATTGTTTTCATTCCTTTACTTTACTCTCTTCCTAATCAACAAGATTGTGTGCTCCAAGTGGTTACGTATCAGGATAGAAATTGCCCTACCCCTACCCCCTAAAATGGGCTGACAGCATTGCGTGACGAACAAATAACGAAGCACTGCAAAGGATTCAAGGTCAAACAGCAATCGTTCAAATGTGATAGTATTTTGGTGTAGTGCAAAGTAAGCAACTATCCACAAATGACTTAGCGTTGTTGAGTTAGATGCAGTGGTGATCATAAGCGCCGAAACAAGATCAAAGATGGTATTCGACCATTAAATACGACGAAAATTAGTGATGTAGATCGGACATTGTGTAAAAAGAAGGAAACTTTACTGCGTTAAATGCGACAAATGGTGAGCGAAACACGTTAAATCGGCTTTTGGACCTGCCTCTTACAGCAAATAAGGTTAGAACATTTCAAAATTATTATCTCTGTGTCTATTTCAACTTAATATAGGTCAAGGCATGTGGTGCATGCTAAAATATATGTGTAACCCGTAAATTGAAATTTGACGGAGGAGGGGCAAATATTTGCATTTTTAACGTAATTTGAAAAGCTCTCGTGTCGCTCACAATCATTTGCCCAGATAAATTTTTACAGGAATCTGTAGACCATTCTTCTGCAATTCAACCACCGGAAGCTTAATCCATTTGAAGGTTTCGCACATGGTGAAAATTTATTATATTCACGAAGTACTTTCAAGTGAATGAAATACATGTCTTCGAAATTTAATTATTTTGCATCCAAAAGACAACGCAACATTCCCTAAAATCGACCCAGCACACATTTAAACATTACACAAAAATATTTGATTGTTTTAAAGACGGAAGAATAATTTGTTTTTGCA
>OX421453.1:27812530-27815030 GCA_949126865.1 Montipora capitata
CAGTGGAAGACTCTTCATCTTATTGTTAGACAGATCCCTGTTAAAAACAATGGCACAAAAATGTTTTAAGAAAACGATACAAGTATGACTTGGGTAATTTTCCCAGCACGACTTCATCAATGGCTTGTGTCTGCAGTACTCTATCACCATAGGTTCTTATCCGGATACTATTTTTCACTTGTCCACAAAAACCCTGTTAATTTTTATTTTTATTTTTTGGCGAGAAATAAATCGATCTCTCCTTGGCATTTATCTAAAACAGCTGAAAATGCAATTTTACTCTTAGGATGTTGTAGGGCGAAAAGGTCTTAAGTTTAGAGTGCACCTTTCATCTCCTTCCACCGATTTAATTGCGGAGCTCCGCGCGCACGTGCAGCACTATAGTTAAGAAAATATGGTAACCCATAGATCCGAGAAAATTTGGTTTTATAGCTATGACGTCATGAACGTCCGTACGTACGTCCCTACGTCCACCCCTCTATGTATGCCAATGTGACCAGTATCATGCTAGTTTACAGCATACATCTTTGATATTGGACATCCATCTTTTGATTGACACCTGTCAAAACAAGGTATCCGCTGACCAGTACCACGTGACCATATCGTGAGCTCAAGCTTAGAGTTCACCGAGGTCAGCTGTTTTTTTTAAATTGACTGCTGACCAGGTACTGGTTTTTGATTGGATTGCAGGCTCAAACCAGGTTAACTCACCTGAACATAAGCAAGGCTTCATTTTTCGAGCGCTTTCTGTGGCTCGACGCGGCTACACCGCCATACTATATATAAACGAAAGTTCTTACACAGTCAACGCTTTTCGTGTTCTGGTGGAAAACAGTTTGGAAGATGTTTTCTTTCTGCATTTTTCGCTGGTTTCAATCCAGTTTGACATATCATGATATCTGTGGTCCACACTGGTGGGTATGCAGTTATTCAAGTCAAGCATGAGATGGATATAAACTTAGATCTGAGTGTTTATTTTTAATTTGCTCTGAGCTGCTTTGTTTTCTGTATTGAAATTTTTGGCATATCTTTAGAAACTCTGATAAGGTTACATCCTGCCTTGAGGACTTATGTCTAGAAGATAAACGAAAGGAGAGCGAAAGAGAACGACAACGACAAAACAGAATACCAGTAATAGTTCATACTTAGTGGAACAAGTTACTCCACAAGTTCTTTCCAAGGGCACTAAACCATTTGTTATTTTTACCGATGTGTTATTTAAAGTGGATGCATATTTTGAAAAGGTGGTTTAATCGGTTCTTCCTTTGTTCAGAAATTACAATCGAATTTTCATTGTCAACTGGAATTAAGTAACATTTATCTGTACTCTTTTTGGACATAAAGAAAAAGTTGATTTGTTTGTTTCTTTGTTTTGCTCTAAAACGCGACATAACACGTGCTTGTTTAATCCGTTTGCCCAACTGTTTTTCGTTGTGCGTCAACAGTCCCCAGGTACAAAACACAGGTCACAGGTCACAGGACATTGTTTTACCAATACAAAAAGTATCCTAAACATTCATAAACGCTTACCTTAAGCCTAGTAAGGCCTAAAAACGTTTAAAATTTGGTTTTATCAACGGAGTTGATAATGTAAATTGGACACCGTACAGAGATTCTAAAAGCTCATGTTTCGAGCGTTAGCCCTTCGTCAGAGTGAATCGAGGAATTATGGGTTATTTGTAGTTTATATAGTAGAGTAGGAGCTACGCTACTGGTGGTAACATGGCAACGTGAAAAATAGGAATATATTAGTTAAATGAAAAGCGTTCGTTGATACCGTGAGGAAAGGGTGCCGATTTGGAAGATGAATTTTTGTTCCAGATTCTTGCGGTTTTCTGTAGTACCTAGATGTAGGGAAAGGCTGCAGATAGCCATGTGTTTTTTTGGAGTGGTTAGGAAGATTAAAATGACGAGCGAATGGCTTAGATGCATCTTTGTCATTCTTCTCAACATGGCGAAGGTGTTCGCGGAATCGGTCACCTAGTCGTCTACCTGTCTCGCCAATGTATAATTTATTGCATAACGTACGGGTTGTGCAATAAATGACATTTGCGGAGGTACATGTGAAACGATCGGTGATCTTAACAGCTCGCTTAGGTCCCGATATCTTGCTAGTGTTAACAATGAAAAGACAAGTTTTGCATCGTGAGCGCGCACATTTGAAAGTGCCGGGTTCCTTGTTAGTTTTGAGCGCGCTTCTAACTAAAAAGTTGCCTACGTTTTTGTCGCGTTTGAATGAAATAAGTGGAGGTTGCGAAAAGATACTACCAATCTCGGGATCATTTTGGAGTAATTTAAAATTATTAAGAATGGTACTTTTGACTGCGTGATTATGAGGATGGAAAGTGAGGGTGAATGGAATTCTGTCATTCTTATCTTTTTGTGACATTTGTAGTGATGACTGTCAATCAAATTGTTGGGCGCGATGATGGCCCGCTTTGACCACAGAGACAGGATAGCCACGTTTTTCAGATAACTGGCAACTATCCTCTGATTTGCT
>OX421453.1:27832530-27855030 GCA_949126865.1 Montipora capitata
TGAAGATATAAAGCGAAACTCTTTATTGATGTCAAATGTTAAAACTCGAAAAAATATATATACAGTATTTCTTCTACATTTAACAAACCGTTCAACGGGACTTATTGCTGCCGTCCATATATGTAACTCTGGTGCTTCTTAAAAACATAACTCTTCTAACAAAACGTTCAACGGGACTTATTGCTGCCGTCCATATATGTAACTCTGGTGCTTCTTAAAAACATAACTCTTCTAACAAAACATTCAACGGGACTTATTGTTGCCGTCTATAAATGTAACTTTGGTGCTTCTTAAAAACATAACTCTTCTTATAAAACGTTCAACGGGACTTATTGTTGCCGTCTATAAATGTAACTTTGGTGCTTCTTAAAAACATAACTCTTCTTATAAAACGTTCAACGGGACTTATTGCTGTCGTCCAAAAGGTATATCGTGACCAGAGAAGGTTTGCTTGGTTCTTTGACAGTTAGGAGAAATAGTCCGTTATGGTTGACTGCCTCCTTGCCAATAGAGACTTCAGTCGCATGTCTACTAAGACATCATTGACCTTGGTAATTGCCTGGACTAGCGGCTCGTTTCCTTGCCAGTCAGAAAATGCCGCTAGCTTCCCAACAAGTTCCAGCGCCTGTTCCGCAGATGTAATTTCCGGAAGTTGCAGGGGCTGGTCATATTCCTCATCATCGTCGATTATCTCATACACCTGCTCTTCGTTGATAGACGCAGCGATTATTTCTTGTCGTACGGTATCTCTCCAGTTTGGAAGTGTGGTATCCACTGGTGGCTCAAAGGCCTCAGCTTCGTCATCGAACGCTGACATGTCTAGTCCTTGGGAAATATGGCTTAGCAATTCAGGAATATCCATCAATTCTTCTCCCTCGAACGGGTCGTCATCTTCTTCAGCATTGAGATTTTCAACAGGATACATCCCAACTTTCTTGAAGCATTTGGAGACGACTGCAGCTGGAACCTCTTCCCAGGCGCTGACCACCCATCGTACAGCCATCAGCAAATTAACGGACTTGACAATCTCACTCGCAGTTTTCTCTCCATCCATTTGGCCAGCAACATATCGCAATAGCTTCCGCCTGTAGTACGTTTTCCAAGTTTTGATGATTCCTGCGTCAAGAGGCTGTGTGCGTGACGTGGTGTTTTTCGGCAGGAACTCAATTCGGATGTTGGAAAACTTGCCTTTTAGGGAGGGAGGATGACAGGGAGCATTGTCGAGAAAGAGTATGATGTTACGATTTTCCCGCTTCATCTTGCTGTTTAACTTGGATATCACATTTTCCATTATCTCAGTTTTCATCCATGCCTTTGCGTTGCTGAAATACTGAGCGCCACACGGGCGCGAAATATCTACAAGGTTTGCAAAACAACGGGGCTTCTTGCTGCTTCCGATAAGAACAACACTATCCTTTCTTCCGTCGGCGCTCACAAAGAAAGCGACAGTGATCCTTTGCTTGGCGTTCTTTCCTCCACGACATCGCTTTCCCTTCTCTGAGAGAGACTTGCTTGGAAGCGCTCTCCAAAATGCCCCAGTTTCGTCTTCGTTCCATATATCGGCAGCTGCATATCCCTTGGTCAATTCTTTTACACGTTCACTCCAACTTTCTACCGTGTCTTTGCTAACATCCCCTTCCTCGCCAGCGATATTGAATCGCGCAATGTTGTGCCGTTGCTTCCACTTAGAAAACCAGCCTTCTGTTCCTTTAAAAGTTGTCACGCCGAGTTGTTTGGCAATCAACCTGGCTTCTTCTTTGAGTAAAGGCCCATCCACTGGGATGTTTGCTGCTCTAGCCTTGACATACCAATCCCACAGTATGCGGTTTATCTCTTCATACTTTTCGAAGTTGTTTCGTTTGATCGTGGAGCTGCCATTGGACATCCATTCATCCATAATTTTCTCTTTATCAGCAATGATCTTTGCTATTTGAGTTTTTCCGCAAGCGAACCTCTTCGCCAGCTGCCTGATGCTTTGCTTTTCATCTTGTTAGGCACGGATCACTTGTACTTTCTCACTTAGGGGTAAACACTTGCGGCTCTGACCATCGTTTGTAGCCTGTCTTGCTTTCTTTTTCGCCTTACTCGAGCTGCTTGCTGTTTCCACTTGAGGACTCCCCTGTATTTGATTCACTTGCTACTCTGGACGATTGACTGGCTCCTCTTCTTTGAATTCTTCATCTCCGATCAGGTTTTCAGCAGCAATTCTCTTGTCGAAACAGGGCAAACACCAGGCAACAGCAATACCTGCCTTCCAACCTGGATTTTCCTCGTCCGCCCACACCGAACAATCACTTGACTTATTACAAACTGGCCTTTCGCACGTTAAACAAATATATTTTGTAACGTTCGCGCAGTTACTGCAGCACGACATATTCACAGCAACCTACACGTGTATCAACTCGCCAATGCACTGAATATGGCAGAAAATCACACTGATTGACACGCGAATTACGGGATTATATTGTAATCTGTCAAAATGACACGAAGCAGTGTACTGTATACAGTTAGTATCCACGACTACAAACTACAGTAATAGAGATACTGTATTTCAATCAACACGATAAAGCAAGCGAACTTTTATGGTAGAATTGATACTGCACTCGTATTTTTAAATGATGTTAGCTTTCTGTAAGAGTTCTGGAAAATTTTCACACCTCTTACCGACAGTTTAACAGGCTAAAAGTACCGACGTCAAGATTTTAGGAAATTAAAATGAGCTGCCCACACACGTACAAACACTAAATTTACTTTCATTGAAAAAGAACCCGATGACAAGCAACAACAGTAAACACACGCTGTGAAAAGAGCTTTTACTGTACTGTATTCAAAAGTAAGACCTCGCATTACAGACCCCATTTTGCTGTGATCTCTTGACTGTAGCTGTATAAAGCGATGGCAAACAGGATGACAGAATCGTACGTAATGGTTGAGTCCTACATTCGCGGTTATCATGTATACAAAGATGCGGCTGGCTGGGATCCACAACTAAATGAGGAAAGGGCCCTTAAACGCGAGCCAAAGAACATCAAGGACGTGAATGCGGTTGCTGTAGTAAGGCCTAATTTAGAAGATTGCAGTCTTGAAACCACAGCCAAGGAACACGCTAACACAGTGTCTGGATTCGATGAGATACTTGGTCGCATTCCTTTGAGGATGGCTGAATTTGTAACCAAGTTTTTAAAGCGCGGAACAAACAAAGGGAAAGCCATCATAACGGGTAAACCTGTCAACAGAGGAGCTGGGTACGGCATGGAAATTCCTTGTAAATACGTTTTTTATGGTGATGTTGAAACATCTTTACCGTGGCTCAAGTCCAAGCTTGATTATCTGGGATACAGTGTTTGGTACAATCCGCAGTGATTGAAAACAGAAACAAGAAGTAAAGTAGACCATGACGAACGTGGCCATAACTAGCCCCTTCACAGACGTTTATTTTTTTCGTAAGATATTGGCGAGCGCCAATATCTTACGAAAATAAAAAACGTCCGTGAACAGGCTAGGCCATAATTAACGTGACACTACAAATGTTTCGTCGGACTCTTGTTAATGTCAAACGAATGGACAGCTTGCTTTGCCGCGGACAAATTGAAATTTGTAAAAGGTCATATTTTTGTTGATTTATTGCAAATTAAAGACAAATTTCATTGCCAAGAGTCAATTATGTACATGGTGTGTCCGCTTACGAGAGAGCGTAAACAAAAGAAAAATCCAATTTTCATTTTCAAAAGTGTCCGCGTCCGCATACGAGAGAGTGTCCGTTTACGGGAATGTGTAAATAGAAAGTTTGACTGGGAGGTAAAAACGGGGATTTAAAAAGCCGTCCGTAAGTAGAGCTGTCCGCTTACGAGAGTGTCCGTTAGCGGAGAGTTGACTGTAGTATATTAGTCATGATATTAACGTTAGGTAAGCACATATTCTGTCTTTATGAAGGCGCATTATGCAATCTGCTTTATAGTGTGGAATTTTAAGCTCCAAACTTTGTACAGTTTTGTATCCAACTTAATAAGAGCGTATAAACATTGCCTTTAAGATTAGTTTGACCCAGGGAACTGAATTTAAGACAGCTCAGGTGAATTAAGGCCTGAGCCCAGATCTCTTTTATGAAAATAAGTGAGGGGGTGGTCTAACTATTGAAGCATTCTGCATAACACGAAATAACTTTGGGACATTGTTAGCAGCAATAAGATGTGAAACCTTAACTGCTATATTGGATGATATATTATCACGTGTCAAAGCTATTTTAGCACAGAAATCTTCTCAGCTATACGGCAACACTTTCTATCATTTTCTGGTGATTGGATTTACCTTTATGATGTTAACAATATTGGGTACATCATTTCTGTGCTTAGACATTTCAAGAAAATTTTAAATGAATGTCCGAAAAAAAGAAATCACTTTCCATAGGGGACTGGTACTAGTACATAATGCCGTATATTTCCAAAACTAAAGACATTTTACAAAGGCCAAGCACAGTTCGTTTTCGTTTACCATTTTGACTAATCTAATTGTATCGAAGTGAAATAAAATTTAGCATAAACTGGTGCCGTTTTTTATTTTGAGTTTTGTGGCTGTAGCAAGTCACGTGATCTCATTTGCATACGTCATGGACATCAATAGAAACTTTTGTGACGTTATTAGTCTGGGAACGTCTTAGGTTGTTATTAAGAAACCTTCAGAAGTTACACCACCCTCTTACTTTTTTGTGCAATAATTTGGGGCCAGGGTGGCGCCCATGCCTTAATTTACTTGAGAGATCTGAAATAGGGTACTGACTGAACCAACGAACTACAGAACTATTTCTTTATTATCTAACTTCAATCGTGTTTTTGAGGAAATAATGTTTAATACATTGAAAGCATTTATTGATAAAAAGACATCTTATGCAGATCACAGTACGGCTTTCGTGATAATCATTCTACGTAACATGCAATACTTGACATTGTTAGCTCTGTTCAAAGGGTAATGGACAACAAACTTTTCTCATGTGGTAGTTTTATCGATTTAAGGAAAACTTTTGGCACAGTTGATCATATAGTTCTGCTTAGTAAATTAAATCACTGTGGAGTCAGGATCATTGTAAGTGACTGGTTTTCATCATACTTATTTCAACGCACACAAACAATAGAAGTTAGCTCGTTTATCTCTGAGAAGGAAATTGTGCTGTGTGAAATTGTTCCACAAGGATCAGTGCTGGGTCCTCTACTATTTCTGATAATTAATAATGACATTCCAAATTCCCCACAAAAGTTTATTTTTTTCCTATTTGCAGAAGATAGAAACATCCTTTATGCAGGAAACTGAGGAAACTGTTAATAATGAGTTGAAGTATGTATGTCAATGGTTGCTTCGACCACCTCAACGGTCCCTTAATTATGAGATCCAATTGAAAGTAACAGACGGCAGTAATATATCATCGAGTTTAGAATGTAAGGAGTACATTAAATATTTAGGTATTTTGATTAACAATCATTTAACTGGGAAATACCATAGAGACTATATTTCCATGAAGATTAAAAAACATTGTTCCTTTATATACGTTGCGAAAAATATATCAGTCACTCCTATTTTCTTATTTGACATATGGCTTAACTGCATGGGGTCAGGCCGCAAAAACCCACCTGAATAAATTACTGCTGCTGCAAAAGCGTGTATTGCGTATGATGCATTTTCCAAATCCACGAACTTATGTCATTCCTTTTTTATGTCTTCAACAATACTACCCATTAAACTATTCCTCTTTGAAGCTGCATCACACTTCATGTATGATGTATCAAATGGTTTCACACCTGAAGCAATCTCTAAAAGATTTCTTAAGTGTAGCTCGGTTCATTTATATAATAAAAGGGGTTCCTCTTAAGCCAACAATCTTATTGAATTTTCACGTCTGAATCAACAGCTAAATTATTTTGCTTGCTTTGGCGCGAAGGTATGGAATTGCCTCCATCTCAAGTATGTAACTTGCCTAAACTAGCATTTAAAAAGTCAATAGGCAAAGCTTTGTTTTTAGTCCTAAAAGGCAAGGAGGATTATATTACAGCACCAAGCCTATTTTCTAAAATTAATATATATTTTTACATACATAGCTTTTTCTGTAATTATTGTCCCCACTATGTTGTTTTTGTGGTTATTGTTTTGCCTAAAGTAAGTCATTTGGAAACAAAACCAGCAAATCTTGAAGTAAAGGAAAGTCAGCGAGCCAAATACTCATATCACGCTCAAAAAAACGAGATGAAGCAAAACTATATGAAAGAACAGATTACTTCATAGCTGGTATTCTCATAAGATGTTTAGTCATTCGTTGTGAAGTATAAGAAGTTAGAATAAACATCATATGCGCTCATTAAGTAATCTATATATCAACAAAATTAATACAGCTTTTAAACAATTATTGATGTTATGTGGAACGATTTTTTACTTATGGTGTCTATAGACAACGTATGTGTGCGCAAGTACAGAAAGCGTTTCAAAATATAAGTGTTATGCACTGGCTGTCATCTTTTTTTCTTTTTTCAGCATTTCTTGATTATAAGTACTTACAGCATTTCTAGCTGGGTATTGTTATCAAACACACCTCCGAGCAGTTTGTTCAGCTGGGTGTCACTCAGAAATTTGTAGTCAATCTCAAATAAAACATGTTTTATCGCCCAAGTTATTGTCGCTATGTTAGAAAACAGTTGGGGTTCATGGTTTTAGCTGTGCCTCTATAGAGTTATGAATTCATTTGGGAGATTGCTAAGCACTACAAATAACCAGAATTGATGTCAAAATTGAAATGCATTTATTCCATGCAATTATCACTAATTAAGAAGATTTTGCTATGATATCATGTTCCTGTCGAACAAGTTTAATTTGATGTCATATTTAGTATGGAACACATGCATTCCGCTCAACATCGCCTTGTATCCCTGCAAATGAATTGTCTTCACTAGCCTGGCTTTCAACATTTTCTCGATCTTACACCAAAGTCCAGAAGGGTCCAAACGATGCCTGGAGAAACTGAGCTGCCCTAAGATTTTCATAGGTTTGCCTGGAGTGGTCGTAGTTCTAACTCAAAATAAAGTTTATTCTGTTGGTAAGCGTATAAAAGCCATAAGGTTCTGATTTGTTGGTAGGTTCCTCACAACATATGGTGAGGGAATACAAACTATCCTATTGGCTGGTTAAAAACACGCCGCAAGTAAATTGAGCAAGTTGAGTAACAATCATTGACCAAGAACGATTCGAGTTCGAGTTCACAAACCGCGTGCTATAGAGAGATTTCCAAAAAGACAAATAAGTAAGAAAGCCAAAATCTCCACCATATCAAATTGACTCCCCTCATCAATAAATATCGAAGAATAAAAGATTCCTTCAAAACAGAAAAACCTGTTGCCACTTTTCCTGTGGCGCTGCTAGAAACCAAGAGGATAATTAATTTTTGACCCTGGAATTATTCCTTTTTAAGATACAATGTCACAAACGAAAAGAGTCAGTGGCACCGAAAGAGCTATCATGAACCCTTTTATAAGAGAGTTCGTGGATTCATCATACAATCCACGTCAGCTGTTTACCTGCATTTTTAATGACCTACATGTATGTGACAAATAAAGTACGTACATGACAAAGAAGCGTGAGATTGAGAGTGTGCTGCACGAGGACAATTTCATGAATTCTGAAGATTCTGGAACTGATCAAAGAACTTCGAGATGCAAAGCTGGAAATCGACACTTTTACTTGAAAGAGGGAATCGTTAAACACAGGTGCTTCCTGAAGAATCCCATTCCGGAAGGAAAGCCTGGGGCGGTTACTAAGTGCCTCCACCAGTCTATGTAACCCACACAAAAGTCACCTGAAGCAAAATACTTCAGAGAAATTTGTATAGCGATACAGTGTAGGTTATCATTTTGCAGCAAACAAAAATCATGATTTGTGTTTATTCTGGGCAGGATAACAATGCCTCTCGTTTCGTTACACATGGTTATTAATATGCCAACCAGAACCTAATTGGCTGTTGAAACAATGACTTCTTTTGTTCCGTGGTTCGCAAATTTGGATATCAAACGAAATGTGACGTCAATGTTTGTAAACAAGAAATATCGCTATTGTTTCACTGATAAAGTATGCTTACACTTTGAATCATATGAATGAGACAAAGTATTCCGCCAGGTGATGCGCATGTTGAAGTTTGTACTTTTTTGAAGTGAGGTGGAACACTCTTGCAAAGACAAATGGATGATTAAATAATGAGTGGAAATAAATATAAGTACACAGCATAAATGGGAAAAGAATTCTCTGTGTCATTAAAAAATACAAGGCTAACTCTAGCAATGAGCAGATACAGGAAACAAATAACGATACACGGTATTTTTAACGTCTCTTGACAATTGATTTAACAAAAGCCTTGGCTCTCTATAGAAACAAAAAAGTATTCCCCGTTAACAATTCACTAGTAGGTATTTCAAGTAATGAACAAATTTTAAAATGCCAGTCGGAAGTGGGAACATTGAGCTCTTTATGTGAGCACCTTTCTGAAGGTGTTAGATTTGTGTTCTTTGTCATATCATAACGCTGTTAAATCTAGAAATACATGTACAAGTGTAGCCTGTGAGGGCGTTTAGTAATGCGCTTTCTTTAACATAACAGCTTTGAATTGTTTTCCAATGTTATATAACAGAAATTGGGTCCTTACAGGCCCCTTAGCTGGGCATTCTTAACAAAAATGCCATCAGGAAGATCCGTCAGCTGGTTTCCTGACAAACCCCTAGAAAAAACAAAAATGTGAATATCATTCTCATCTCGCAGAATTTACAGCTTTATACATGTTTGTCTTTGCCAGACATTTAACCCCGGTTACAACTCAATAGTTTTCGTCATTAATGGATCATGGTTCAGCCCTTAGCCTTTTTGGTCACATTTTACATAAATTACTCATTGAAGGAGAGGATTCGCCAGTGTTTGCCACAGACTTCTCGTAATGAACAATCGCTGTTAGTGTGGGACTCATTCCGAGCACACTTAACTGATGAAGTGAAAGCAGATCTCAACCGGCGAAAAATTGATGTAGCAGTTATCCCTGGGAGCTTCACCCCTGTTTTACAGCCACTAGACAGGTGCTTAAAGAAGCCGTTCAAGGACAATGCCCAAAGAAAGTACTTGGTGTGGAGGATCAGCGGCCTGATCGAGTATACTCCGGCTGGAAAGAAGGTGGCGCCATTGAGAAATCTTGTACTTCAATGGGTGCATGAAGCAGGGCATGAGATCCCGGCGGAGATGGTTACTAAGTCTTTCAAGACCTGTGGAATCTCCAACTCTTTGGATGGAACTGAGGACGACGCCTGTACACTGAAGAGGCACAGGAAATCAACAACGATGAAGATGACAACGAATTTGAGACGGAGAGTGAAGGCCAAAGCGATGGCGAGTAAATGTTTATCAATTGAAATCTCTTTAACAAATGGCACCCTTAGGAGCTTCCAAATCCAGAAAAATTAGTTAATTGACCAACAATTTCATGCAGCCATCTTTATTCTGTTTCATTGATTTTGACCTGACCACAAGCCGATCACACAATTTGCGTGAAATTTCCTTACGTTCTCGACACCTGAGAGAGAAAAAAATCGGTCAAACTCTCGGCCATAAGCCAAACCCCTTTGTTGTGAATTTTTTTGGCCGATTCAAGTCCAAATTTCTGAAAATATAGTTCGTCTTATAGGTTAGTAAATACGGTAGTATCAAAGTGGACACTGGCTAAGGATACCTAGGGGCATAAAGCGAGATGGATATTGAACAAAGGAGGAGGGACTGGCAGAAGGGTGCACCATAAAATGAAAGAAACAGAGCAGAAGGGATATGGTTCTTCGTCTGTAACCCGCACTTCAAATATACTTTTATTTCAGTTAATAGTAAAGTATCTTGTGACCAATGGTTTAAACAGCGCCATGCATCTTCTATTGTGCATTACCCAATCAAAACACCGCCACGTTCTTTCTATTGAGCATTTTGCTGCACGGGAAATAACAAAAGACTGAAAGCTAAAATTATTTATAACTCGTACGGGCCCAAGTAATTATTAAGGTGCTTAAGCAATGACGACGGCGACGGCAACGAGAAACGTCATCTCGAAATATAAATTCATGTTATTGTAATCAGTTCGCGATTATTTCAACCTTTTTAACATGACAAGGGTGTGGTAGTTCCTCAAAAGTGACACTGGTCGGCACGGCGCTTAATTTAGGGGAGAAAATAAAAATTTATCCTCAAGTGCAAATGTTCGTCATAAAAACTCAAATTTGTTATTTCATGTTGTTGTTTTGCTGACAACGGCAAATTTAAAGAAATGGACAAAAGTGAAAAACGCACGTGCAAGGCGTGCAAAGCTATTGTTTTGCTCACTAAATATGCAAATTTGTGACGTTCTCGTAGCCGTCGCTGTTGTCGTTGCTTAATTTGAGCTCCGTATTGTTTTATGTGTCCAAAGTGAAGTGACCAGGGTGCCAGGGTGAAAGTTTATCACTGAAGTTATCGTTGTAGGGTTTAAGCAGTGTTACGTCTGTAACTACTTGTCACAAAATAGAATTTTCCATATAGTATTAACGGTCTTGAAGTAAACAATAAAGTGTGGAAAACTATTTGGTTTTTGATTTCCAAAAACTCATTCATAATTCATGAGGCTAACAGCCTATCGAAACATCGATAAAACGTCACGTGTATGAACCTTTATACCTGATAATCTATGAACATCCGGAAAAACTTGGTGGCGGCTTTGTTTTCAGTCCCAGGGGAGTGCGGGCCGAATGTACAAGCAATGCAGTTATCGCTTATTCTCAAATGAGTTGATCTTTGTGTAAAGGCCACTAGTGATCTTTATTTAAAGATCACTTGTGATGCTAATAATCTTCATCGAAATTTGAGCCATTACAAACTTCTGGCGGATACTTTTGCCCATCCCACTTCCAAATTTTTTCAACAAATTTTGTCAACCAAAAATTCAAGGACTCCTCTGTCATTTTAACAATGTTTGTATCTAGAGGTTGGATTTTGTCCCGTTCCCCCTCAAACCCTGCTACTTCGTTCTTTGCTTTTTTGTTCAGCATTGCATTTTGCCACTGTGCGAAAATATTAAAACACCTGCTTTTTCTTCATTGACAGTTTTCAATTCTTGCAGCAGGTGTTTTACGGGTATAAAAACATGCAGCTACGCCTCATGCTTTTAAACCCGATAAAACACTGCCGCTCGTTCTTTAAACAATACTTATATTCATGATTCGTTCTCGTCACCAGGGCCTCGGATCGACCCAAGGCTCTGGGAAACTCTATGTAGGAGAACATATAGCCACAAATTGCCTATTTGAACCTTACGGCGCCTGCTCACTCCTCGTTCCAACATGAATGCACCAATTAGAGACGCGTTTGATTGTCCTTTACGAAAACCAATGAGGAGACACTTTGTTTCAGGGTTCCTTAGAGCTCTTCTCTCCCTCAGTCAAGAGAAGAGCTCTGGGGTCGAGATTGTTCGTGATTGCTCAAGCAATTAAACAAAATTAGCATTAGTGATATTTTGAGAGACGATGTGTTTATTACAAAAGAAAACTGCTACTAAAATCACCCTGAGCAAAAGAAAGCAGGCCAGTAGCTGTAAAGAAGTGTCTTTTCTGAAGTTAAGTTACATATCCTGGGGCAGACCCAGTTTTTTAGTACAGGGAATTCCATGAAACAGGGCTGCCAAAGGCGAACCCACAGATGCAGGGGAGTCCTCGGAAACGCGATTTCCGCCATTATGAGGCAAAGTCAGCTTGTTTTAATATCTGATTTTTTAAAATTAAAATACCATTCTCTTTGCTTCAAAATATAACAAAGCTGCGTAAAAACAATGCAAAATTGCAGTAATAAATTACGATAAAAATATGCCGCATTAAATCTCTTTTCAATGTTCGTCAAAGATGGGATCAACAAGAAGCATTCTTCGGGGGTACCTTCCTGCAAAAAGCTGAACCACAGCATCGTAGCCAACAGGATTTTCGTAGAGAATTTTTATAAGAGCCAAGCCTGACAGTCTTGACTCGGTTATGAATTTATCGCATTTGCGATTGACTGTATTTATTTTATATTGTGGGAAGTTTTTGATGTTACCTGTTTTAATTTACCTCCTCCTGTTTTTATTTACCCCCTCCCCACCTAGACCTGTCCCAGCCTGGTGAATACTGATAAAGAGGGATACCAGTTAAATTAGTGTTATGGAGGAAGCCTGCGGTAGTTACAGCGCAGTAGATGCAGTAGGCGAAAGGGCTGTACCACCTGGAATACTGAATTCCCGTCAAGTGCGATTCGTGTATTTCATGACTTATGTCAAAATGTACTTTACAAAGGAACAGACAAATATTACAAATTGTATTTGAAACGCCCGTCTAATTAAGGCAAAACATTTCTTTTAAATCATCTTCCACATTTTGCAATGCAGCCATTTAACCTTCGCATGGCTAGGTACAAAGGTGGCGGAAGTTGCATTTCCTTATTTATTTAGTTGGTCCGCGTGTTCGTTTAGAAGGCAAATCAACAACACACAATTGATTGTTCAGTTAAAAAAGAGTACAAAGATACATCGTTTAAATTAATAGTTACAACCTTATTTAACGCGGGAAATCATAAAACCAACAACCTTTTTCTAAATTTCCCACCCATTGTAAGAGTGTACTTACGCATCAACGTTGCACTCCAGGTAGCTTAAAATGAGTAATAACTAATACTTGATACGACCACCCCTATTTCTGATCGACACTGTCCATTCTTTTTGGTATAGAGTCTATCAACCTATTTATGATGACTACCGGCAGGGTAAAAAGTTATTTATTATACGAGCTTTAAACTCTTCAAACGTCTCAATTTCACGTCTTATTTTGTGATCTCTTTCTTGTTTTCAAAGGAGCCTATCAACAATAGCAAAAACGTTTTCGTTAACATATAAGTCTGCGCTTTGGGGTGGAAGTTTGATGTCAGTGCTATTTACACGCTCAATTACCGCTTTTACCAACGCAGAAACAATTGCAGAAATTGAACTTGAAACTGAATTGATTTATTTTACGATTGCTTAAAGTGATCTTGCTCGACTCGACTCGACCCGTTGATATATACGCAATATGATTCACGTGCCTTAAGTGTCAATCAAAGTCATCATGAAATCAAACGTCACAATCAGTACTCTCCAGATGTACAGTCCATTAAAACAAATAAATGAAATATTTTCACAACACACTTCCCCAGTTTGGGTCACTTCTGTGAACAATAAATCACAATTGAAATCTCCACATCAGTTCTCAATGACTGCTGCGTTGCAACGCGGTCTAGCAATAGAGTCCTTACAGGACACGCGAGGTATACTTGTAGTTTGCTCACACTCTTTGTGATCTTCCTCTTCAGTTACGTCTTTCGCATTTACTTCGATCGGAAATAAATGTTTAACACTTTTTGTGAAGATTCGTGGATTTCGATCGGCATTCGCTACTTCCACTCATGCTGCTCTCACAAAGCCATTGTTTCCCAGTAACAGGGCTTCCACTACAGCCAACTTCTAAAACATGCTTTGAGTGGAGTTGTTCTTGAGGATGACAACATCACCAACGGCTATTTCAGGTCCCTTGTGAGGCTTTGTATTCTGTGAGTGTCGCCCTCGGAGACTTAGCAAGTAAGTCCGTCTCCACACATTGCTAAACTGCTGGAGAAGATGTCGATGATGTTTTGCACGCTTTGACAACGATGTGTTTGTACTGATAACCTCAAAATGTCCCCCATTTGGAGACTCGGTGATTCTTCTAACGTTCATAAGCTGAGAAGGAGACAAAGTATAACTGACACCATCTTGGCCATCTTCTACTTAAGTTAAAGGTCTGGAGTTAATGACTGCTTCAACCTCAACCAGAAGGTGTTTAATTCGCCTTGAGTTAACGTTGCCCTTCCAATGGTCTTCTTTAAACACCTCTTGACACTTCGTCTTAGTTGCTCCCAGAAGCCACCCCACCAAGGTGCATTCTTGACTGCGAATTTCCACGGGATTCTGTTGTTGGTGAAACATCGCAAGACTTCTTTTTTGATCTCAAAATTTTTTCTCTCTTTACGCACTTCTAAAGGTTTTCGCGTTGTCTGTAATCAAGGCTCTTCGGCTTGCAAATCTTCTAAACGCTAGAAGGAATGAGTTGACAATTTCATCCCCTAATAAATCCAGGTGTACTGCTTGTGTTGTCGCATGTGTAAATAAACAAACATAACATTTTGAATTATCTCTCACTGAGGATGAACATTGAACTTCTCTTATGAACAGAGGCCTTGCAAAGTTAATTCCCAACCGTACATGCTTGGATTTTCAGAATTTCATCCATGCTCTTGCAACATTTTGGCGACAGAATCATAGGTAGCGCTCATAAGGGGAAGACCTTGCATTGCTCTTCCTGCAAGTCCTTTTATTGAAAGGAGTTCCAGAAGGAGTTCCATTTAGTTACGTCTCCCTTAAACTTAGGTAGCGATAACTTTGGCAATTTTGGTTTAAGATTAACGTTGCTTACCACACCGTGCTGTTCAGGCTGTGTGTAGATGGCTGTACTTCGTTCACTATTGTCTTGGAGGCTTCAATTTTTTTGCTGTTATTTCTTCTACTTTACATAATGGATCATATTCAGAGGGAATACCTTAATTAGCCCCAGGACGCCACGCAGTTTCCAGCTGGGTGATGACTGGCATTGGTTGTAATTCGATCACTTGTCTCGCTCAGTTGTTCGAGGAGCTTTTTTCTTTAGTGTTTCACTCTCGTGTATTGGTATGTTATGGCCGCAGCTGCTGGAAAACGCAGGATAAAGGTCTTATCCTTGCCCTCAAGTTTTGATTATGACACGCCTTTCTTCGAACGGCCGCCACACAGCTTTCCATATGCCAAATCTGGGCCGCCAATCGACACCATTACTCCAAGTGGTTCCCGGCAATTAGTCGGATTTCCAGCTTCTCAACCTACAAATCGAGAAACAGCAGCTGGAGATCCATCTGCCGGAACTTGAGGCACAAGGAAAAGCGCGGTGTTTGATACCAAATAGCTCCTCAAAGCCGTCCACCATTCCTTCGCTGGATACTGTTAGAACCGGTGTTAACAACGAAAAGTCTCAAGGTCACCTCGTCCACAATACACCCATTGTAAACCCTCAAGAATGGCCCCATTTACACGTTCCATTCGGCCTTTCCTGAAAGAAATTTAAAGACCTTTCTATGGCAGAGTTTGTTTACGATCTGGATATTTTAACTTTAGAAACCCCAGCTAAACAATTTTTAATGCAACGACACTTGATGTCCCTCAGTATCGCTGGGATGCCATTCTATCCTTTCACGCCGCAGTTTTGGACCGCATCGAAGCCGTCCTCGCCAATTGGGGTGACGATGTTAGTGAAATCGAGCATTTTCATATAACCAAATCAAACCGTCTTCCTGCAAAATTGCCGTCTCTAAGCAACAACAACACCCACTTCACTGCATCCAGTAGCAACCGGCAGCGCAATTACTGCCGTGAGTGGAACTGAACTGCAATCTTGGACAAAACTCGTTGGGAAAATGTGACGGGCTAATTTGTCGGTGTGATAAAGATTAATTTCTTCCCACTTTCCCCCCTCCCCCCATTCCAATGTTAAAAAACGGGCAAAGGCTTGCACAGTATGTTTTGCATCACATTGTCAACATTGGTTTGGGGGGTGGGGGGAAAGGACCAATATACTTTGTAAGTGCATGTCAAATGATGCTTAAGCTAGAATTTTTTCCAAGAGTTTTGTCCAAGATTGTGGCTCCTGCAGCAATGCGTCACATCATTAAGGAGTGGAACACATTTGTGCGTATTGGAAACTTCCGGATCACACCATCGTTTCGTTCCCAACCCGACCAACGCCTCCCTTGTCCAATTGACTAGTCCCCTCACCTCCACCTCCACCTCCACCTGCCTCTGACCAATGTAATACTGGCGCGATCATCCTCTCCCCTCCACACACGTTCCAACCTTGGCACCAGGTTAACTTTTACTCTCTCGCACCCACTCGCCTGCTGCAGTTGTCCATTATATTCTCGGCTCAAAATCGCCGCTCCCGAATGCCGTTGGCGCTCGTATTCCCTTCCGTCTAATTTGAATCTACCTTTTTGGAATCCGCCCTGGAGCACTATTCTGATCGCATTGTCACCGATTTTCTCGCTTTCGGTTGGTCAATCAACTACCGCGCTGCCACCTTTCCAGAACTGTAATCATCTAACCATTCCTCAGCAGTCTGCTTCCCTGATACCATCGATGCCTTTTTGTTCACTGAGGTACAACATGCAGCCACGGCTGGGCCTTTCATTTGCAATCCTTTTCCGACACCTTTGCAAACTACCTCGCTTCAAACTAAAGAAGAAAGGTGAAAGTGCACTACCTGTCGTTTTGGATCTAAGCTCTCCCCAGGGCGCCTCGGTCAACGATCGACGAGCCCTCCCACTTCACTCTCCCTCATTCTGTCAATTCATTGACCTTATCGTAGCCAAGGGCCCAGGTTGTTACCTTTTCGAGAAAGATTTGAAGTGGGCGTACCAACAAATCCCCAGATTACATCCTTCTCACTTACTGCTGGCAAGTTATGTTATATTTAGACCTGGTCCTACCGTTTGGTTTCCTCTCGGCTACTTTTGTTTGTCAGCGTACTATCAACGCTATCACTCACATTTTCCGTACAGCATATCTCAAAGATCTACATAGAGAACCTCCGCGGTGTTGAGGATTGCCACAACGACGTGCTACTTGTCTTTACGCGCCTTGAAGACTTTTTCACTAGCTTGGGTCTCAAATCTTTGCCGACAAAGCATTGTGCACCCTCAACCAGAATGGTCTTTCTTGGTCTCACATACGACACTGTCGCCATGACTCTAGATGTTCCTCAGGACAAGTTACACCAAACTTCTCAATTTCTCAGCCGTTGGCTTAGTTCGCCATGTGTGTCCGAGTCCGAATTCCAGTCCCTTATTGGCAGGTTTTCTTACGTCTAAGCTTGCATTAGCCCCGGGAAAATATTCATCGTACAAAAAAATCTGACTACTCGTGTCAAGCCAAGCCCTGAACTTCTTGCCGATTTACGCTGGTGGAACAATTTTCTTCTCAGCTTACAACGGCGTTTCACTGCTTCTTTGCACTAATTGGCTCGACCACGAGTCTCTTTTCTGCAACGATTCTTGTCTTTCCGGGGTTGGCGGCTTCTTTGACGGCCATTTTTTTTTTCCACTCGGCATATCCACCTTTCTTCGATCCTGGTTCCCTGACTATCACCTCACTCGAAATGAGAGCTGTCACGGTCAGCGTCAAATTGTGGTCTGGGGAGCTGCATGGCTAACGGATATTGGTCAGAAATGACAATCAAAACACTGAACTCGCCATCAATACTGGTCGCTTTCACGTTCCCTCTTCGACTTTGAGCTACGTGCCTTACACATATATACCAGGCCATGAGAACACTAACGCCGATTCTTTGAGTCGATTGGATACTGATCCTCATTTTCGACCTTGTTTCGTGACACTGCTTCTCTTTATTACGATCATTTGTCAGAGTATTTTTGTTCCTTAGATTTGTTTCGTTTCAAGTGCATGCGGTAACCACCTCTTTTGTTTCAGGTTTCCATCTCAGTAAGCTACAACATCATGTCCACCATATCCAAGCCTTCACCTTATCGAACGCCCCCAAACGGCCACCAACCTTTCTCGTTGGTTTCTTTACTTTTTTTCGGAACATCCAACCTCGTCCTACGTCCACTCGACACCTTCTCCTCACACACTAAGTTATCAAGAGGCAGCGTTACGTTCACCAGTTGTGGCGCCCTTCTGACAGTCATAGGCAAAAAAGTCGCCAGTCTGGCAATACTGCCCTCGTTGTTCCAGTTCTGCGTATTCCGGGATCACCTCTCTGTCCCACGTTTGCGCTCCACTCATTGCTTCGCACAGTCTCCGCTCCTGCAAAATATCCTCTATTCATATTCAGCACTAACGTCATCCAGTGAGAATTAAGGGTGCCGATTTGGAAGATGAATTTTTGTTCTAGATTCTTGCGGCTTTCCGTCATACCTAGATGTAGGGAAAGGCCGCAGATAGCCATGTGTTTTTTGAGTGGTTAGGGAGATTAAAATGACGATCGACTGGCTTAGATGCATCTTTGTCATTCTTCTCAACATTGCGGAGGTGTTTGCGGAATCGGTCACCTAGTCGTCTACCTGTCTCGCCAATGTATAATTTATTGCATAACGTACAGGTTATACAATAAATGACATTTGCGGAGGTACATGTGAAACGATCGGTGATCTTAACAGCCTGAACAGATCGCTTAGGTTCCGATATCTTGCTAGTGTTAACAATGAAAAGACAAGTTTTGCATCGTGAGCGCGCGCATTTGAAAGTGCCGGATTGCTTGTTAGTTTTGAGCGCGCTTCTAACTAAAAAGTTGGCTACGTTTTTGTCGCGTTTGAATGAAATAAGTGGAGGTTGCGAAAAGATTCTACCAGTCTCGGGATCATTTTGGAGTAATTTAAAATTATTAAGAATGATGCTTTTGACTGCGTGATTATGAGGATGGAAAGTGAGGGTGAATGGAATTCTGTCATTCTTATCTTTTTGTGACGTTTGTAGTGATGACTGTTGATCAAATTGTTGGACGCGATGATGTCCCGCTTTGACCACAGAGACAGGATAGCCACGTTTTTCGAAGAACTGGCACATCTCTGATTTGCTGGAAAAATCAGAGTCATCACTACATAGACGTCGAAGTCTAAGAAATTGAGAATAAGGAATGGAGTTCTTGACATGTGATGGATGTGATGATGAATACAACAAATAACTGTGAGAATCTGTAGGTTTGTAGTGCACACTGGTACATAGCACGTTGCCACTTTCCTAAATATCAAAGTTTCTATTAGTGGCTAATAGAAGTTGGGTAGTTTCTATTTCTATTAAGTGCCTTCACCAGACCACGCAACCCACACTACCTGTCAGGCGTGTAAAGGATCAAGGCCTTCTTGGAACCCTTAGAGGATTACAGACTTGCCACCCCACTACCACCTTTACCACTGGGAGACAACTCAACGTTTGCAGTGGTATCGGACGAAAGAATCTTCAAACTACTTTCACACCTTAATCCAGCAAAGGCCTCTGGTCCAAATGGCATTGCGAACTGGATCTTAAAGGAACATGCAGACCTACTCGCCTTACCTGTTACCACCATCATCAACAAGTCGTTCCAAGAACAACAATAACCTAACATATGGAAATGCGCTGATGTTACGCCACTCCCCAAGAAACAAGCTGTAGAAGACCTTAAGAAAGATCTGCGCCGCATCTCACTAACACCTTGTCTGTCCAAAGTTGCCGAGGAAATCATCGTGTGTGACTTTGTTAAACCAGCTGCTTTGAAAGTTCTTGATACTGACCAGTATGGAGCAGTACCTAAATCTTCTACAACTACTGCCTTGCTGAGTAATTAATATGCAGCACGGGAGTTTCTTTCTTTCAGACTTTTCAACCCGTGTTTTGCATATATAATAAATTGCGTTTACACGCTGAAATTTTAAGCTAGTGAGTAAATGACGTCATTTTCTCTAGATCCAACCCTCTGAGGTCCAATCGGCCAGTTTTGAACGTGAGTAATGGCGGACCATGAAATTCAAAACTAACACTCAAAATAAACAGCCTTTGGATAAAACTCAAAGCTCAAAATTTTGCCAGTTAGGTGTTTAGCGAACACGCTTTCAAAATCTCAAGAAAAAAAGAAAATGATTTTTTGATCATAGTACCACTTTAACATCGTAAATTCTTCACTTAATTTTTTATATGAATTTATATATTGTAAATTATTTAAATACGCAATTCAACCTTTGGTTGCGAAGTATTTCATAATAAACTATCTGTCTGTCTGTCTGTCTGTCTGCCTGCCTGCCTGCCTGTCTGTCTGTCTGTCTGTCTATCTATCTATCCCCTACTGTGTCTTCTTTGGGTATTGATTCGGGTATTGATTGTCTACTTAATCTGCTGATTTGTTTCTTTTGTCTGAGAATGCTGTCTCTCCTCATTGTGAGGAGAAGTTCTTTCCTTTGTTTGGTTGTCTTTATTCGTCTTGCACTTGGCGTCAGCTTTTCTTTTTTGATTTGGATCGTCCTGTCATTGATTTGTGTTGGAAAGTTTCTCACGGGCTCCTTTACATGGTTGAGAGGCTTGCCGGTTTCTACTGCTCGTTTTTGTTCTGCTCCTATGGAATCTCGTCAACATCTGTTTTTCTACTGTCCTCTGGCGGTCACTGTCTTGTATTGGCTTCTCCTCTTTGTCCTACTATCTTGCTTCGTCTTGTGCTCTTTAGTTTCTCAGTGGACGAGTTGTCTGTCGTGCCTCGGGTTTTTGTTTGTATTCTCAATGTTTGCATGTTTTGTGTTTGGGGGGCTCGAAATGATTTTCGTTTTAGGGGCGTTGGTCCCTTGGCTGTCGTTGTTATGGAGCGTGATAAGTCTCGTGTTCGGTTTTATCTTCCTTTGTTTTTCCGTTGTTTCCGGTCTGACTGCCGTTGTCGTTTTTTTGTTCGTCAGTGGGGTGCTCGTGGTGTGGTGGCTTTGTTATGGAATGATGTCTTGGTTGTCCATATTTAATTTCTCGTTTTGCGGTTGCGTGTCCTGGCCGTTTTTCTAGGGTGAACCAACGTCTCGGCATTGGATGAGTCTGTTGATGGGCGGCCTTGTTTTGGTCGCTTTTCGCCCTTGTGCATGGTCGTGTTTGTTTTGTTTTGTCCAGTTGTTTTTGAGTCCTTTTTGCTGTTTTTGTCGAATTGTCATTAAGCAGTGTAAGCCGGACGAGGCATCTCCTAGATGCAATTATTTGTCTGTTTGTCTTTTGTTCATTGTTTGTAGGGGCGAAGTTTGATTCTTTGGCGAAGTGTTTGACGGAGTAGTCGTTAAATCTGGTGGCCATTGCACTCACCCTACCGGGGGACCAGCCTTTGGCCTTAAACATAAAAAAACTTCAGAGAAATTTGTATAGCTATGGGTTATCTTTGTGCAGCAAACAAAAATCATGAGTATGTTTTTATTTTGGGCGTGATAGAGATGTTTCTTGTGACGTCACCCATTGTTATTAATGTGCCAAGCAGAACCTAATTGGCTGTTGAAACAATGACTTCTTTTGTTCCGTGGTTAGAAAATTTCAATACCAAAGGAAATGTGACGTCAATGTTTGTAAACAAGAAATATCGCTATTGTTTCACTGATAATGCATGATTACTGGGTTGTCATATGGCAATCCAGTCGGAAATGGGTCAATTTTTCCGGTTTTTTTCCGTGTCAGGTAAATGAAAACCAGTCGCTTCTTTGCTAAGTATTGGTTTTGTGCCTAGAGTATCCTGCGCGTATCTTTGGTAGGATTCAGGGGTAGTGGAAATGCATTTTATCAGGTGGATACAGTACAAACAATGGCGACGAAGCCGATGTAACGCGAATGGTGTTTTATTGGATCTTTAAACAAAATATACCCTTTTGGAGCTCAATAATGGGACGTCTATTCGATAAACAACACAAGCTGTGAAAAAGGAATATCTGGAATCTTAAAAGCGACAAATAATGGGCTTCAAGAACAATTGCGTCTTTCGGCGTCGGATGTCAATATTTTGTTAACTGTCGTGTTATGTACAACACTGAAACCAAATGGCAAAGTATATTGCATAAGCTACACATTACGTATCATACTACATAATACAATTATTGAACTTAATTGTTACAAACTCGCTAAATCTCTTCGTGTTTAGTTTAGGGGTCAACGACCGGTTACGTCCTGAACGGAGAATGTAGTCATGTAGAATGGTATCCCTGTGCCGATTTCATGGGTTCTTGGTCCTGGGGAACTGGGGAAGAGCCTTCTTCCACACGTTCCCTGACTGAGGCTGGGAGCGGGGTGAAGCTGGATGTCAGTCCGTGCAGAAACTCATTAAGCCCTTAACACAGCGACTCAAGTGAAGGAAACGTGTCGCCTAGCAGCTGATGCCACCACTTACCAGATTCTGTCATGCCGCCCAACCCTTTCACCTCTTTCCACAAGCGTGTTATATTGGTTTCCTTAAGAGATGAAACTTTGCGCTGATAGTATCGTTGTTTACATAACTTGCACTCTCGCTGCACTCGGTGCCGTAATTGCTTATACTTCGCAGAATCCTTGCCACAGGTGAAAAGTGCTTTCTGTTTCTCCAAGGTCAGACTCGTTAGCTTCTGATTGACCCAAGGTTTGTTGTTAGAACATATTCGTATTTTCTTCATGGGCAGAAAGGCATCCACTGCGCTAATCAGGATGTTGTAAAATGTTTCAAAACTGGTTATCCATCTTCTAAAAGCAATAATAGCACTCTCCCGCAGGTTACGCCTCAGTATGGTCTTCTTTGCCTCCTTCGGGTTTATGGCAGAGGAGTTGTGTTTTACCAGAACGGCGTAATGGTCACTGCGACCAATCTTTGATAGTTGTAGGGG
>OX421453.1:27867530-27882530 GCA_949126865.1 Montipora capitata
TGGCCCTGTCGAACTTTCGCGGAATTCCGACCAGTAGAAATAGTATTTGTTTCGTGTTTCCTGCAACCAACCCCAAAACCTCTGAGATTAAATGCAAATTTGCCCTTGCAAATTTCCAGCAGAGATTGAGTTGTCTAATTTTAAACTTCCGGCGAGTGTTGTAATTAATTCATAGTCCCGCCCCCACAAACAATGTTGCACACGTCATATTAAAGAGCTATTGAAAGGTAATGCGACCCAGAGAGGTGTGACGTTTTCTAAAATGAACTTTATTTCCATGTTCGTGGCCGTTTACAGTCTGCTGCTTTTAGCGCACCCTTTGATGACATTATGAATACCCGTAAAGTGCCTTCAAAGTATTTTACTTGTAATAAACATGAACCCGATGAGTTTATGATAAACTACTAAATCTTCAAAATGTTTTGTTCATACCAAAGCATTGGCATTGTAGTGAGCATCTACTGATGCAGGCAATTCTTAAGCTTTACTGCAACGATTGGATCACTTTTGATGAGAAGAGACGTTTCTCTGCGCTTCGCTACTGCCTCTTCGTTTTGAAATGTCTTCTTTGAAAAAAATGCAGGGTATTGATCGGGAGCTCTTTTCCGAGCTCGTAGAATCCCCGATCAATCCTACATACCTACACATGTCTACACCCCAGCCGTCGAGGAGTGAATGGACTGAGTCAGGAGATAGAAGTCGATAAAAAGTCGAAATAAAAATTTGTTAATATCCTTATGCATAAACTAAACGAAGTGTGCTGTTAAGAGGGTAAGCATAAAAAGCAAAACCAAACAAGTGATCGAAAGAACAAGAATTAGTTGAATTTAAGTAATTTCACAACCAAGCTGATGCCTCCAATGGGGCTTCAGCTTGCGGCTAGAGCATGAGTCGTCAGTGTTTAGGTCTTGCTCTTACCGCCTTGTAAAAATGAAAATGCTGTTAACTGCTTTGTAAAACTGAAATAAGTTAACTGGGCAGTGTATGTAATGAAAATTCTTAACATTTAACTGCTTCCGGTTGGCTCCAAAGTGCATGTAAATCAAATAACTCAAGCCACTCAGTTGTCAGCACCGCTTAAAAGCCGTGTTTTCTAAGTTGTACAGTAGCTAGTGGTCATAAAATAGAATTTTGGCTATAGTATTAACGGTCTTGGAGTAAACTATAAAGTGTGCAGAACTATGAGGTGAAATACAGGTTTCTGCCTGTTTTTTACTGTGTTTTTCAGAAACTCATTTATAATTCATGAGGCTAACAGCCACTCAAAGCATCGATAAAACGTCACGTCTATGAACCTTTCACTGGTGGCTTTGATTTCAGTCCCAGTGGAGTGCGGGGCTCAATGTGCAAGCAATGCAGTTATCACTTATTCTCAAATAAATTGATATTTATGTAAAGGTCACTAGTGATCCTTATGCAAAGATCACTTGTGATCTTTAAGAAATAGTCCTAATCATTTTCATCGAAATTTCAGCCATTACCAACTTCTAGCGGATACTTTTACCCATCCTCCTCCCAATGTTCTTCGACAAATTTTGTCAAACAAAAATTCAAGTACTCCTCCATCATCATTAACAATGTTTGTATCTAGACGTTGGATTCTGTCCCGTTCCACGTCAAACCCCGCTTCTTTGTTCGCTGCTTGTTTGTTCAGCCTTGCATTTTGCCACTGCGCAAAAATATTACAATACCATTTTGTGGCAAATCGTGTCAATTTTAAACGGACTTTTTAGTGAAATTCAGGTTAGTTAGTTATAGGCGTCTGTCACGTTATTCCACGTGGCGTTTCTTTCGGTAGCCTCCTTCGCAGCCGTATTTTGATGTTGATAGCAAGTGTGACAATTTTGTTCCCTGAAGTTCTTGTTGACAACTGGGGTTAACAGTTTTATCCCCTTATTTTGTTGTTTGTTGTTCCCTGAACTTCTTGTTTACAACTGGAGTAAATGTCTGCCTCAGTTTTGTCAGTGAACATTTATCTTGATTCTGCATTTTTTATCTTTTCTGTAGAATAAACCGAATGCATAAATGGCTGCCAAAAAATATTCTTTTGTTTATGTGCTAATTAGACTTACTAGCCTCGTTTGCTTGGACAAAATACAAAAGAAATGTTTCTTGAGAGCGAAGGTAGTCAGTCTAATTAGTGCATAAACAAAAGAATACATTTTTGGCCACCATTTATGCATTCTGTCTATTGTGCCTCCGAAAAGGCCAAAAGAGACCATTAAAGAGTCAGGAGAAAAGCGTTAGCTTGTAGATGAAAGTCTCAACACAGACAACAATCTCCAAACTAACGCTGGCCCCCTGATTTAATGATTTAATGAGGTTACACGCCGCCTACAACTGCAGAATCCCAAATCGTTGCCTGGCTCCAGCTCTGAGGAGCAGCCTCCCAGACTCGAACTAGGAAAGGAAGTTGCTGACCGCGGGACAAAACCAAGTCATTGGTGGAGCAAACAGTATTTGGTGTCAGCCAGTCCTTGGCAGGTGAGCAAAACCGTGTGCCAGGGAGAATCTTCCATTCCTGCAGTCTACCAATTGACTGTAACATTCCGTAAAGTGAGGGCTAAAATCTGGGCGAATGAGTATATTGATTTTGGGGTTTTGTTTTCAAACCCTATAATTGAAAACAACTTTAAAATTGCTGTACAAACGGTAGATAGTAGTGGTGCACCATCTTTATGTTGTAGAATCAGCGTCTTAACCACGTTAAAATATTTACCATTGATCAATAGGGTTCTTGTTTTTTGGTTTTTGTTGGTGTTTACACTAGTAAGTTTCCTTCGGAAGCACCACGTTTGATGAAGTATGGTGAAAAAATAATAGATCTGGCAGCCTGGAGGCATAACTGGAGATTTTATGATGAAAATTTCAGATTCTTACGTCAATCACAGCCTTCCTCAATGCCATGGGGAACAATACATGGCGAGCTGTGGCTACATCCACAATCTAGTTTTGCCAATAATCGTAGGCCAGTTATGAATTTTACAGGGAAACAAAATTTTAAGGAGTCCAAGCTGGTTTTTGTTTTAAATTTCACAAAGGCGGGCATTGTGACAGCTGTACATACAGCCACAATTGCTTTAAATGTGATGGCAATTGCAGGGTCAATTCGTGTACTTTTCATCTCACAAGTCCACCATCTGTTTCCCCCCCCCCCCCCTCCTCCCTTAGGCTGCCAGCTCCCCATCGTCTACCAATACAGCAGTTCGTGGATCCCAACACTCCAACACTAAGCCATCCAACTCCAGTAAATCTGGAACGGCTTAAACATCTTCTAGTGGGTTTTGAACCTACCACATCTGAATTTGTTTTTCATGGTTTGACGAATGGTGAAGAGATTCATTTTTCTAGTGATTCCAATAATTTGATTCTGCTATTGAAAATCCATCTGTAGTGGAGGCTAGAATTGCTCCCCTTACCCCATTTTGTGTTTCACCTTTAGGTGTTGTACCAAAAAATACTTCGGGTGAATTTAGACTAATCCATGACTTGTCCTTTCCCAAGGGTTATTCGGTTAATGATGGCATACCTTTGGAACACTCCCGGGTGTGCTATGCAACCATAGGGGATGCCATTAAGCACATTAATGTTGTCGAAACAGGTGCTTATTTGGCTCAGATATTTAAAGCGCTTTTCGTATTTTACACGTATGGCTTGCTGGAAATGAAATGGAAGGATGAGTATTACTATAATCGTTGCATGCCCATTAGTTGTTCCAGCTCTTGCAAAACTTTTCAGACATTTAGCACTGCTGTGGAGCGGATTAGCACTTTTTATTGCATAGGATATGCGCCATCCACAGTAAATACTTATGTTTCGGCTCTTGCTTTCTTTCAAAAGCTTTCTAACTACAGGAATAATAGTCTCACTTAAACTTACTTTCGTTGATTCAAACACAATTATAATAGGCGCCTTTTTCCGATTGTTATCAACCGCCAGCAGTCTCATTGCCCAGTTGAGTCATTGTTACTTCACTTGAAGAATAGGGGTCCTGTGTCAGGTCCACTTTTCATTGATCGTGGAAAACCTACAAATCGTAGTTTGTTTGTTGAACAGCTTTCATGGGCTGTGAAATCTCCGACGCGGTCTTGACTCCTCACGATATAAAGGTCACAGCTTTCGTATTGCTGCTGCCTCTCATGCTGCAGACATGGGATTGTCAGATTCTCAAATTATCTGGGGCGATGGAAATCCAATGCATTAACTAAATATATCAGGATTCCTTCGTTATCTACCTAATTTAGTTGATCTGCATTCATTTATTTTGGCATTTACACATTAATATAGGGGAAATTGGCTGATTTACGGGGGTGATCAGTCACTTATTTCTCTGGTGTGCAAGCACGTAACTTCATGATCTTAATTATATGAAGTGCATTTTATATGATATTTATTAATTTTAGAGAGTTGATTGACTGATTTACAGGGTTGATCAGACTTATCTCTAGGGCTATATAGTGAATTTCATCACTGGAATGCAAGGATTGATTTGGGGTGACAACACCACTATCCGGTCTTTAATTTGAAATTAGGATCTTGAACAAAAGGAATAATGAAAGTAAAATATTTTTGTGCCTTATGGGACTTAGTTGAGATATAAAGATTAGCATAAGCCAGGTTTTTTCCTTTTTTTTTTTTGTTGACAGAAATAAGCAGTTTTCGGACAGGACAGGTCGGGGTTTTTTTTATTTTGTTGTCGATAATTCGCTTTCGTTTCCGTCGTTTAAAGAAAAATAGGTTTTGTGTATCATTTTAGGAAGTACCTTTTTTCTCATAAACATTTTTTGGTAGCAGAGCGAGGTTCTTTCGAAGGGATGTTGTTATTATAGTTTTGTTTCGTGTCACGCCCAATGCCGGTATAGAAAGCTATAAAAGATGGCCGAGGAGCAACGAGATGCGCAAGAGGCATATGACGACAATTTGGAAAAGTTCAAACAGCTGATAGCTAGAACGAAGAAAACTCTTAGTCGAGTTCGACGTAATCTATTCGTATCAATCGACGAAGATCATCCCCCAAGGCATAGTGATGTTCGGAAACAATGTCATAGACTTGACTCACCGTTAGAGGTAGCAATGAATGCTATGGAAAACCTATCGGAAGAATATTCACGCTTCGGAGATCGCTTCAACAGGAGAAAGTAGGAAATATTGACGTTTAGCGAGTACGAATCCAGCTAACAGCAGCACAATGAAGATAAAATTTGAGTTCAACCGAGCCAAGGTTATCAATTTCGAAGCAAGCAAAATTAGAAGGAAGACAAAGCTTTGCAGAATGACGTGAAGCCTCATCGACACGGGCCAGCGTCGACTCCGTTTAGCACTTATTCAAGTCAAGTTGAATATTCCAGTATTTTCGGAAGATAAGAAGAACTATGAAAACTGGTAAGCTGCATTTATAGCTTGCATAGGCAAGGCTCCAGCGACACCCTAGTATAAGTTACTTCGGTTGCGACAGTATTTGTCTGGGGAAGCGTTAAAGGCTATCGAAAATCTTAGTCATTCAGCTTTTGCATATGAAGCATCAATGGCTCGATTATAACGCAAATTCGGCGGGGAGCGGTAAAAAATAGCATTACATCTTGAAGAACTGGACAATATCAAATTTCTACGTCCGGGAAACGTGAAAGACCTCGAAGTACCACGGTAGATTAGGCAATAAGGGGCCTGATACGTCTGAGGGCACCTATATATAGCCGAAGTTACCTTCTTACACAAATCGTTAACATGATTAGACCAGGAAAGCCGATTGTGAATAATGAGACCTAATAATTTTGCGTGATCAACTTTGCTGATAACTTGGTCTTTCTAGTTTGATGTTTATTTCATTATGGCTTTCCGCAAGAGGCTTCTGGCGAGAGCCAATAACCATAAACTCGGTTTTTGCGATATTAAGACTAAGCTTATTGGCTTTTAGCCAACAGTGAAGGTTCAGTAGTTCTAAGTTAGTCTTTTGTTCAAGGTCAGCTAGAGAGGAACCAGAAATGGTAATATTTGTGTCATCCGCAAACATTTTAGCGCATGCTGTATGAAGGCAGTTTGGGAGATCGTTTATATAGATTAAGAAGAACAGAAGCCCGAGAATACTACCCTGTGGGACTCCACATCTTAGTTCGCTTGCACTGGACAATACGTCATTTACATAACATTTCTGGCTCCTGTTACCTAGGTAGGAGGCAAAGAATCGTAGGGAACCCAGATCAAGTCGATAGTTTGCAAGTTTACGTAACAATATTGCATGGTCAATGGTGTCAAAAGCGTTTTTAAGGTCGATATATACCACACCATTTAAAAGGCCGTTATCTATATTAATAGACCAGTTTGTAGTTGTTTCAAGTAGCGCAGTCATAGTGCTATGGAGTGATCGAAAGCCGGATTGATAAGTATTCAAGAGTTTGTTTTTATCCACGTAATCGTAGAGTTGTTGATAAATAATTTTGTCGAAAAGCTTTGAGACAATTGGCAATACAGAAATTAGTCTATAGTTATTTAGGTCAGATTTTGTTCCTTTTTTAAGAATAGGGGTCACCTTAGCGATTTTCCATTCATCTGGAAAGGTTTCCGTTTCCATACAGCTATTAAAAATTTTCGTTACTGATGGTGCGGTAATGGAACTGGCTAATTTCAGAAGTTTACAAGGAACTCCGTCCAATCCTATGGCTTAGTAGCTCACATACAGTTGTGACGCTAAGAGCCGTTAAGGAAAAGGCTGTTCCAGTGGGCTGTAAATACCTTTCAGGGTCGGTAGTAGAAGGTGATAATTTACTGGCTAGATTTGGTCCAATAGATGTGAAAAGGTTATTAAAAGCTTCTGCAATTTCAGGTGCAGAATTTATGGTTTCGTTATCAGTTTTAATTTCAGTGATATTGCGGTTTGTGTAAGATTTACGTGAGCTCAGTTTCGTTAATTAGCTTCCAAGTTTTGGAAGAATTATTTTTATTCAACTCTAAGTTGTGCAAAAAATACTGACGTTTGGCTGATTTGATAGCATTGTTAGTTTCATTCCGCGCTTGCTTGTATTCATCCCAAATGGCTGCATTGTTTTCAACAATAGCTTTCTTTTTAAAGTAGTTTCGTTTGTAAATTTTACACCTCAAGTCGTATGTAATCTACGGGGAATGCTTTTTTGAGATCCGCTTTGTTTTAAGTGGGGCATGTTGATCAACAATTTCCATGAACAGGGTTTCCCATGCATCGCACATTGCAGTTGGATTTGGCTCTAAGGAAATTAAATCCCATGGCAGTTGAACAAGATCGTTTAAAAATTTGTCGCTGATGACACTCTTGTAATCACGAGATTCGATAGTACAGTGCGTGCCAACACATTCATAACGTACCTTTATACTCATAAAAACCAGTGAGTGATCACTAATCCCAAGATGAACGACACCGGAGTTAACATTTTTTTCGGGAGAATTCGTTATACAAAGGTCAATTAATGTGCGTGATGTTGACGTAATCCTGGTTGGTTCAGAAATCATTTGGCTCAATCCATAAATGTCAAATATATTCGTTAAATTGGACGAAATATGGTAATTTGACCGATTTTGCAACATATCAAAGTTCAGATCTCCCAACAGATAGAAATCGTTGTTTTCCGAGTCAATTTTGTCCACCAGGATTTCAAATCGACTAAAAATATCCTGGGAGGAACTTGGAGGTCGGTACCACGTACTTACTAAAAATGGTCTCGAGTGCGGTCTAGTAATTTCGATAACAAGGCATTCAAGTTGGTTATCACTTAAGTCATCTCGTATATGATAGTTTATGTTCTTTCGTAAATATATACAAACACCGCCACCGCATCTCCCATTCACCGGACGATCCCTCTTAAAGACTTCGAATCCTGGTAGAGATATTTCAGAGTCAGCAATGGAACTATCTAACTTTGTCTCATTGATTGCTAGTATATCAATTTTGGAATCAGTCACAAATATTCTAAGGTCGTCAATGTGAGCAAGTAAACTATTTATGTTAAGCGATGCCATGACAAAACTGTGACTGAATGAATTGAAAGATTTTGATGGCTTACCCTTACCTGCAGGGCTCCCTGGAAAGCATACCCTCGTCGGACTCCCACTCGACAGTATTCTAATCTCCTCTCAATTTTAAGAATCTAATAAAGTTAGAAGCCAGTCGAGCAGTTCCTTTCACATTTAAATGAAGACCGCTTCTATGTAAGTCATGGTTGGCGGAGATGTTGGAATGGTCAACATAGCCCCAATCATTCTGGTTTTCTAGTTTATACAATTATTGACGTTCAATTCTCCTCTCACTCACTGTGGAGTCAGCAGCTGTCTTGAACTACTCAAAATTATAAGACACAATCAACTTGGGAACACACTGTCCTCCCACAAATCTTCTAAAACTCTGCAGGACCTTAACACCTCTGGATGGCAGATCGCAGGCTTGTCAACTCCAGGACAGAACCTCCCCTGTTTCGGTTCGACACGAGCGCGAACTTCATCAACACGGTTTTGCACAAACTGTTTCCAAACTCTTGACTCCTCCCGTTATCCAATACAGTGAGACTAGTGAGTCAGTCCAGCAGCACAGTTTGTTAATGACAAGAGATTTCTCAAGAGCTTCTCTAACGTACACAGGTAATCTTGACAGGATAACAACACCAAGCAATTCAAGCCTATGAATGGTCTTCTTGGTCAATGGGGCGACTCGGGTTTGAGAAGCGATTAGTCTAGTGAACGTTCCCAGGTCCGTTACCATCCTCACAAAACTAAATCAGCATAGTCGGTGTCTAAGGATTACTAAAACCATGCAGCTCTGCCGATTCAATCCGTCCTACAGCAGCAGATACATAACAACGTGGAATAGGGATATTGCCGGTAAATTAGTAATCCAAATGTTCCACAGCTTTGCATATTTGTGGTCGAGAGATTCGTCCCACATCTTCTTGTAGTTACGCAGTTCTTGGAGTAGGATCTTCATCAACATAAGCACTGTGAGATCAGCCCAAGGGGACCATAGATGCTTGCAATAACACGGAGAAAATTGGGCTTTGTAGCCGGTAAATTCAGGTGAAGTCTCATTGTAAGAGTGTCTTCCTTGTGGTTCCAGATAACCCCCAAGATCTTGTCCTCGTACTCACTCCTCTCTACACCACAGGGTCCGGAGAAGGAGGTTGCATAGGTTTCATCTTCTTCTGACACCGTTATCGCAGGAACCTTAGAGTTGGATTCAGAGTCATTAAACAATTTCATCAGCTCCTTGGCGTTTGAGATCCAGTTTCGAAGGTTGAACCCTCCTTCACTGATTTTGGGCCTAATCCACTAATAAAACTCCAGCCCCTCCCACACACAATCGACTCCAGTGCTTAGATCATCCACATAGAGTGACTGTAGCATCTTGTTCGCAAACTCTGGATCGACTTCCTTGTAGGTCGAGATGTGATGCCTTAGTGTTCCATTAAGCAGAAACGAGCTTGCGTTGACCCCCAAAACAATTCTAGCTAAACGCTTTACAACAATGCAGGGATTCTCCTTTGCTATGTAGTCAAGCCAAAGAAAGCGCAAGGCATCTCTGTCTTCCTCATACACTGAGACCATGAAAAACGCTTTTTCAATGTCAGCTCTCAGCTATCTGGTGAAATCGTACAAGAGTATTCATTAGGTTTGGGAGAAGGGATAGGCCAGCATGCAAACAACTGTTCAATGAAACACCATTGTTGGATGCCGAGGCGTCGTATACCTCTCATAGGTTTGTTGTTTCCTTATTATATCTTAGAACCGCATGATGGGGCAGGTAGTGGACCTTCCCTGCAGGAGCCAGTTTAGATGGTGAGATCTCTTCAATGATCCCTCTTTCCATTTGTTCCCTGACCACGTTATCATATTCACTCATAACTTCCGATTGCTGCCTCAGTCCTCTTAAGTTGCCTTTTAGTCGTCTAAAACTCAGTTCATAATTGACTGGCAACAAGGGTAGCCTAACAAGGGTAGCTTGACTTCATATCTCTCTCCATTGAAGGTCAATTCTTCCATGAATTTCTCATGTACGGTGTCACAGTTCGCCTTATTCCAATAGATTCGAGCTCCCAGAACCTTGCCAACTGGTCATCCAGATCGACGAGTTGTGTAATACCCTTTATTTAAAGAGGGTAACACCTATTACTATAAAAGTATTCTGCCTAGTGGCCCTCTAAAAACAAAAATATTGAATAGAAATTACACCAATTAAGATAAAAGGATATAGATAAGTAAAATGGAGAATCTATTTACAAAGATATTTACAATGATATTAAAAATTTTAAAAATCAGAGTAGCTTTTTAACTTTAAAATTATCCACCGCATAAATTGGCGCAGTGCTATTAATTAGTGTAGTTTTCATGGAGTTAAAAGAGGCCGTTGGATTTAAGGTTAGAGCATTGAGGTGTTTTATGGTGGAATAAAAGAAGGTTCTCCTCATTGCTTCGGTTCTTGGTTTCGGTAAACGGTATGATGTTTTAGCTTTTGTGGGAGAATTGTGCTTAAAACGAAGGGTGTCTAAGCTTGCAGTAAGGTATTCTGGTGCTCTTCCATCAATCATCACTTCCCTGCAGTACACCGGATTGAATACTGAGCGGTTCAGAGAGTTTACCGTCGACACATACCTTCTGATATCTTCCACTGAGGTAACTTTCGAACCATTTGAGGGAGTTGCTGTTCAAGCCATAAATCTGAAGTTTCTTCAGCAGCAGTTTATGGTCTACAACGTCGAAAGACCTGCGTAAATCGATCATAACAACACTTGAAAGAAGGCTTTTATCCATTGCCTCCAGCCATTCATCTGTAATTTTTACAAAGATGGTTTCGCAGGAGTGGTTAGCTCTAAACCCGATTGACATTTGTACAATAAATTGTGAGTAGTAAGAAAAGCATTGAAGTGATTGCAAACATGTTTCTCGAGAATCTTTGAAATGACGGGGAGGACCGATATAGGTCTGTAATTGTGAACATCGTTTTTACTCCCCTGTTCGTAAATCGGATTAACACGAGACAGTTTGAGCTGAGCTGGGCAGATACTGTTAATTATGCTGCAGTTTATTACTTTTTCTAGACTTGGAGCAATTGCGGGAGCGATTCCATCAATGGGCTGATTCCATCAAGTGCGGTTGCAACATTTGATGGGAGTGATTTGATGATCTCTAAAACTTCGCGATCTGAAATTGTGGATATGTTGAATTCTGCAGAGTTTCCAGCTTTGTTACGTCTTACGAAATCCACCAAACTAGTTAGGTCGGGTTCAGTATTGATGGTCTTATCAATGATGTTATCAGCAATAGAGATGAAATGCTTGTTGAACACGTTGGATATTTCTTCCGGTGTAGTATAGCTAGTTCCGTCTTTGGTTACAGAGTTTATTCGACTCAACTGTTTTACATTAGTAGGGAAAATGCTCTTTAAGGTCTTCCATAGGACTCTGGAGTTCAATTTGCTGTTGTTTATTTCATTGATAACCGCTTCTTTTTTGGCTTTTTCAATAAGTCGAACTGCTTTGTTTCTAGCAGCAGTAAAAGAAACTTTTTGGATTCGTCCTTTTTCGAGCTCTTTGTTGAGCCGATCGTGCTCTTTGATAGCTGTGAGAATTTGATCTGAAAGCCATGATGTATCTGTCCTTAAGGTGTGAACACTCACGAAGTTGACTGCGAGGGAAGTAGCAGTACTTGGCTGATTGGCAGGACCAGAGAACACTCAGCTAAGTCTTGTGTTTAAGGCTACTGGTCCAGAGTTTCCATGTTTTATCTGTCTTGTGACTATGTTTCAATAAATGTCAGAACCAACCAACATATCCATTTCAAGGGCAGGTTTCTCAGTAGGACCAACAGCAAGCTGCACCCCCTTTAAGTGAGGGTAAATCTGCTAGGCAATCTCAATGGCATGGTTCTGCAGAGGAGCACATCATCATGGTATCCCTCCAAAACGAGTAAGATTGTCTATTCAACTTCTAGTCTTGTGCGCGCATTGGTGGCTAAAGAGTCCAATTGTAGAGTGGCACGCTTTGCCACAGGCGGGGCAGATGTAGGAGGCCTGCTGCGACAAAGCAGGGGCAACTTCACGTTCTTTACGGCGTTGGCGTTTTTCCTCCGCTTTCTGACGCCTCTCTTTCTCAAATAGCGCCACACTCTCCCGGACTGCATGTCTCCATCTGGGTCTGTCACGTGCCAGATCTTCCCAGGTCGTCAGACCAATGTGGCACACCTTAAAATTTGCTTTGAGATTGTCCTTGAAACGCTTTCGCTGCCCCCCTTGTGCTCTGGTGCCAGAACCCAACTCTCCGAAGAGGATCTGCTTGGGGAGGCGCAAGTCCATCAACCTGACAACATGACCAGTGCAACGCAGTTGATTTTTGATTATCATGGTTTCGATACTGGCGCATTGTGCTTTGTCAAGGACGCTGGAATTTGTCCGCCGATCCTGCCAGGTCACACCCAGGATGCGTCTCAGGCAGCGCTGATGGTACTTTTCCAGGACGTTAAGGTGTCTCCTATAGGTCGTCCAGGTCTCCGAGCCATAAATGAGGGACGGAAGCATGACAGCCTTGTACACAAGGAGTTTGGTGTCTTTCCTCAGACTCCTCTCCGCAAACACTCTCTCAGACAGCCTTCCAAAGGCACAGCTTGCAGCCTTAAGACGATGAAGAGTCTCCGCCTCGATGTCAGCTTCTGTTGAGAGGACACTGCCAAGATAGGGGAAGGTCTGGACATTCTTTAGTGTGGACATGTTGTACAGGGTTTGTTGACTACCTCCCAATCCTCCACCTTGATCAGTGTTTGGAAACAAAGATGGTTGGCAAAATGTTGTCTGTGGCTGAGTCGTTTTGACTGACAAGTGCTAACATGGTGTCGACCGCCACAATCCTTGCATCGTAGCTTTGATGTACAATCTCTGCTTAAGTGTTGCCCCATCACGCATGTGAAGCACCTCCCCTTTCTCCTCAAGATGCCCAGTCGTGTGCATACATCTACTGCCATTGGACAATCAAGCGAAGGATGAAGATTTCCGCAATAAGCGCAAGTCGCTGAACCTTGATTATACCTTTTAAATGAAGACACGAGTGTCCCAGCAGTTGGAACTTAAGGTCATTGCCTGTTTCCTTAGTTCTACCCATAAGACTGCATCTTTCTCTGGCTTCTACTTCTTCCTTAAAAGATTTCAGCAATTTTTCAAGGTGCCAAGTGTCGAGTTATGATGAGTCTCAGTTCTTCAGGCAACTTGTTCATCATCACAGGCACTAACAAACTACCATAGGCATTAGAGGCTATACCGAGGGCCTTCAGTCCTCTTAAATTGGCCTCAATCTTATCATAAATCATTCGAATCAGCTTCACATCAGTGATGGATGTCATGGCTGGCAGTTCCCGAAGGGCTTCCATGTGCGAGCTAGTAATTAGCTGTTTATTTCCAAGTCTTTTGGTTAGAATCTCGATTTTGTTGTTATAGTTTGGCTCAGTTAGTGATAAACTAGATATGGAAGCTAAAGCTGCACCCTCCAACAGGCTTCTTAGGTAATTAAACTTGTGAATATCCCTCAGGGACTAATTCGCGTGAACAGCTGCGTTGAAAGAATCCCAAAACGACTGCCAAACCTTTGGGTCACCTAAGAATCGCTTGATAAACAACTTATGTAATTTCGTGCTAGACTGTAATGGAGTGGACCCACCTGATGTTTCTTGGTGCAATACCTGTTCTCCCTTGTTTTCTGCAGGCTTGAGAAGTCTTTCGGTCTTGCCGATGATGTCCATAATTTGACGCGTGAATTCACTAGTTTCTTCGATTTTCTTTTGCAGTTGTCCAGACCCATCTTTGCAAAACAGTTCCAAAAGATCGCTTTCAAGATTCTTAATAGCGTCGGCTTTTTCTTTGAGCAATCCAACATTTGACTAAGTAGTTTCCACCGACGATGGTTCCGGGTTTTTCAAAGATAGCTTCCGTTTCGTGGAGAAGTTTGTTTGCTAACATAAGCTCGGTTTGCCTCGTGTATGCGATTCTTCTTTGCTAATTTATCCCTTATCTGCTTCTTGCTCGCCTTCGACAGCGGAGACACTTTTAATCCGGCTGGAAAACTCAAAGAGGGTCATAAAGAGACTGGACATTATGAGGATTTGTTTGTCAGATTCCGTCACAACAACTTCGGAAGAAAAACAGAAATAGAATATGTTTTCGAGCATGTGCTTTTAAAAATATAACAAAAGCGCATTTCCTAGGGCTTAATTTCAGATGTGCTACCCTTAAACGCAAGAACACTAATCTTAAGCATTCCATTCCCTTATCCAAAGTTGAGGCATGTACAAGGTGGATCAGGCATCGAAGGTTCCAAGGGCACTGTCCATCAAGCGTTTGAAGGTTGCTGGGGCATTGCAAACGCCGAAGGGCATGACATTAAGCTGCCAATGATCGTTCCTTGCGCAGAATGTTTTTTTCTCACTGTCCTTCTCCGCTATTTCCACTTGCCAGTACCCACGTTTGAGATCTAAGGTTGAAAATCAGGAAGAACCAGAAAGTTCATCGAGGGTGTTGTCTATCCTCGGTAGAGGGTACGAGTCCTTCTTGGAAAAGTCATTAATTTACGGTAGTCCAACCGTAATCACAACCGCTGATGCACAGGGGCTAGCTGAGGGCTCAATTAGATTCCTTGTTCACGCATCTCCTCAATCGCTTGAAAAGCTTCACCATGCTGTGCATATGGCAGTCATCGTGGTGACTGTCGAGCCAGAGCAGCATTGCCTGTATCTATTTTGTGTTGCGCCAGCCCAGTTCTTCCTAGGTCATGGGGTCCTCGTAAGAAGATGTCCTGAAAATCACCTAGGAACTCCTGATGTTGGTGCAGCTGTTCATCATTTAATCCTTCAGCGCTTCAGACATAGAGGTCTGTCGGGTGATCTGTCAGAGATGGGCCTACTGTTCCCCAGGGTTCATCAGGGAGTTCATCCATAATCTTTGCTGTAATAAGTGTCTCACTGTGAGGGGAAATCAGTGTCTCTTTGACGGCTGTTACTCAATAACAG
>OX421453.1:27887530-27915030 GCA_949126865.1 Montipora capitata
ACGTTATTTAAGTGTTAGAGCAGATCATGTTTGAAGTTCGTCCTTTCTTGGTTGCATTGCCGTAGTTTGCCGATTCTTGTACCAAGCCAACCTGGCGTTTTTCAATGAAATACATCAAAATGTGAATGATCTTGTTTTCAGAGATGAAGTGGAATAAAGTACATCAGTAAAACTCTTCTTTGACCTTGAACTGACAAAGTTGTTTTTATGGCTTCTAATTTTATCATGATTACTATTCGCTGGCTATTGACAGTTGACTCTGAAATGGCTTTTGTTTCTTTTCCATTCGCTTGCTGAGGGTGTGCTTGTTTTCTTTTAAAACTCATTCGATTTAAGGAAAAATTAATGCCAAACTGGTGAATTACAACGTAAATTTCACTGGAAAAACCGATGTCGCACTCATGGCTTCCTGATTCATGCGATATCGGTATTTAGCGAAACATTTACTGTGGAATTCACTAGTTAGGCAATGAATTTTTCTATAGAAGAAATTGAATTATTAAAGCAGCAACCGGAAACATCAAAATGCGGACAATTCGAAACCTTTTATTTTCACAAACCCTACAGGCAGTAAGAATAAATAACCAGGGAGCTCCGCTTTTAGGCTTGGCTACATCTATATATTATGCGCTTATTAAGTATTCTATATATCAACAAAATAACTACAGCTTTTAAACAATTATTGCTATGTGGAGAGATTTTTTACTTATGTTGTGTCAAGCACAGAAAGCGTTTTAAACTATAAGTGTCATGCACTTGCAGTCATCGTTTTTCTTTTTTCAGCCTTTCTTGATTATATTAATTATATAAGTACTTACAGTGTCGCTAGCTGGGTATTGTGATGAGTTAGAACTACGACCACTCCAGGCAAACCTATGAAAATCTTAGGACATATCAGTCTCTCCAGACATTATTTGGATCTTTCTGGACTGTGGTGAGAGGAAAAAAGTGTTGAAAGCCAACAAGTGTAGACATTTTATTTGCAGGGATATAAGGTGAGGTTGAGAGGAATGCATGACTGTGTTTCATACTACAAATGTTTAACAGGAACCTGACATCATAGGAAAAGATTCTTAATTAGTGATAATTCAATGAATAAATGCATTTCGATTGTGACATCATTCCTGTTATTTGTAGTGTGTCTTCACAAAATGGTGTTTAAGGGAACTATAGCAGACCGTTTGAAAGCGTACCTCCTAGATTCGCCGAAGGATAAAGGATAGAAAAGGCTTAGAGCTAACAGATGTGTGGCCTGCAACCCTTTTCCGAGTTTAAAAAGCTGGTTTTTCTTTTGTAAAAAAGAACACTGAGAAGAGTAGGCCTGAAAGGCCACGTAAGATTAATACCAGGATGGAGAGGATGTTACCCCAACAGATCAAGGCTCTTTGTCAAACCAATCCGAACTTTTTCTTGGCAAGTTGATCAGTCAGGTGACTCAAATATAGCGATGTTAGCAACAGAACAGAAAACGAGCATTTTTCTTCGATAGACAACGATCGAAAAAGGGGGTTCTCTTCTCTAACGATATATTGATCAGATAACTGCGTTGCAAAAAGATCAGAACAGAAAAACCAAAGAATTTATGGAGGTCAAGAATCAATTTCTACCACCAAATAAACCCCAGCAGGCCAGGCAGGAGCTCCCCAAGGGTAAATTGGGCGGATGAAGAAAGTGGCATTGGCTGAAAGGTTCACTTCAAAATGTCAAGAGAGGAACCACAGGGAAAGGGGATGCGTGAAATCACACTGCCCTTTAAGGCGGGGACCCTCACCAAAGTACTGCGGGTGTCAAGGCGTGTTACAGGCCAGGCAGGACCTCCCCAAGGGTAAATTGGGCGGATGAAGAAAGTGGCATTGGCTGAAAGGTTCACTTCAAAATGTCAAGAGAGGAACCACAGGGAAAGGGGATGCGTGAAATCACACTGCCCTTTAAGGCGGGGACCCTCACCAAAGTACTGCGGGTGTCAAGGCGTGTTACAGGCCAGGCAGGACTTCCCCAAGGGTAAATTGGGCGGATGAAGAAAGTGGCATTGGCTGAAAGGTTCACTTCAAAATGTCAAGATAGGAACCACAGGGAAAGTGGATGCGTGAAATCACACTGCCCTTTAAGGCGGGGACCCTCACCAAAGTACTGCGGGTGTCAAGCCGTGTTACAGGCCAGGCAGGAGCTCCCCAAGGGTAAATTGGGTGGATGAAGAAAGTGGCATTGGCTGAAAGGTTCACTTCAAAATGCCAAGAGAGGAACCACAGGGAAAGTGGATGCGTGAAATCACACTGCCCTTTAAGGCGGGGACCGTCACCAAAGAACTGGATGTGTCAAAACGTGTTACAGGCCAGGCAGGTTGATTGACTGGTTTACAGGGGTGATCAGTCTTATCTCTAGAGCTATGTAGTCAATTTAATAACTGAAATGTAAGGATTGATTTGGGGTGACACCACCACTATCAGGTCTTTTAGTAATTTGAAATTAGGATCTTGGACAAAAGGCCTAATGAAGCAAAATATTTTCGTGTCTTATGGGACTTAGTTGAGATATAAAGATTAGCATAAGCCACGTTGTTTTTTGCCAGAATTAAGCAGTTTTCGGACAGGACAGGTCAGGAGTGGTTTTTTTTTATTTTGTTGTTGATAATTCGCTTTCGTTTACATCGTTTAAAGAAAAATAGTCTTTGTGTATCGTTTAGCATTTTTTTGTTTTCGCAAACAGTTTTTGGTAGCAGAGTGAGTTTCTTTCGAAGGGATGTTGTTATTATAGTTTTGTTTCGTGTCACGCCCAATGCCGGTATACAAAGCTATAAAAGATGGTCGAGGAGCAACGAGATGCGCAAGAGGAATCTGACGACAGTTGGGAAAAGTTCAAACAGCTGAAATTTAGAACGAAAAGCAATTTTACTCGAGGTCGAAGTAATCTATTGGTATTAATCGACGAAGATCATCCCTCAAGGCGCAGTGATGTTCGGGAAAAATGTCAAAGACTTTACTCGCCGTTAGAGGCAGCAATGAATGTCATGAAAAACCTTTCGGAAGAATATTCACGTTTCGGAGATGGCTTCCACAGAAGAAAGGAGGAAATATTGACGTTGAGCGAGTACGAGTCCAGCTAGCAGCAGCACAATGAAGATAAAGTTCAAGTCCAACTGAGCCAAGACGATCAATTTGGCAGCGAGCAAAATTAGAGGGAAGAGAAAACGACGACTCCGTTTACAACTAATTCAAGTCAAACTCCAGGAACTATTGGGCAGGACATGCGGAGACAACTCAAGCGAGCTGCCATTCCAATATTTACGGAAGATACGAAGAACTATGAAAACTGAAAAGCTGCGTTTAAAGCTTGCATAGACAAGGCTCCAGCGACATCCTTGTATAAGTTATTTCGGTTGCGACAGTATTTCTCTGGGAAAGCGTTAAAGGCTATCGAAAATCTCAGTCATTCAGCTTTTGCATACGAAGCAGCAATAGCTGGAGTGGAACGCAAATTTTGTGGGGAGGGGCGAAATATAGCATTACATATTGAAGAACTGGACAATGTCAAATTTCTGCTGCCTCCAGGAGACTTGAAAGACCTCGAACTCTTTGCAGATTTATTGGACGTAACCGTACTCAACCTTAAAGAACACTTTATATTAGCTTATGCAGAAAATTAAACGAAGCCTAACCCTAACCCAAACCCAATACCATCGATGGACTTCTTGAGAACAGACACCGGGAGGCAGTTGAGTCCCTAAAATAATTCGTGTTACGGAAAGCAGATTTTCATACGGGTGCATCGGAGACCCCTAGAGGAGTAAATTCGTCGAACTAGAACATTGAACTAAGACGTAGTCGCAGCGAGAAAGCATTCTTTGCTTGTGCTCAGAAATCGGAATTTCGCCCTTGCAAAGTGTGCAGTGGAAACCACGGAGTTTGGCGTTGTGATAAGTTTAAAGATCTGGCAATTCCAGAAAGATGGGGAACAGTAAAACGCTTGAATCTGTGTTTTCGTTGTCTAGGAGGAGTAGGATGTGTGAATAGACAACTGCAGAGGACCTCACAAGAGACTGTTGCACGTTAACGAAAGTCGAATTCAAGCAGATCGCAGACAGCAAGTTGTGACTGACCCAACACTAAACAAGAGCGAAGAATCTGACAACCTATCAAACGTAAGATCTGAAATTGAGAAAGTCCAGCTGGTCATGTTATTCCGCCAGAAGCCTGGTGCTAAACAACAAGCAGAGAGAGCGCACAGCGCACACAACTACAACACCAGAATGTATACAAACTGGAACAGTGCCTGTGCTCCTGAAAAATGTGAATCGTAAAATCGAAACAAATGCTTTACTTGACGAAGCTTCAACCAAGATGTACATTAATGTTGACGTTGCAGCCGAACTCGGACTTCAAGGAATTCCACGGAAAGTATCTGTGAACGATTTGAATGGTCAAACTTAAACTTTTGAGACTATGCCCGTTGATGTTGAGCTCGAGGGTTTGAACGGCAGTGTGAAGAAAACTGTCAGCACATCCACCGCAGAGAAAGTAACTGGAAACTTAGAAGTAACCGACTGGGGAAAGCATGCTTGTAAGTGGCGACACCTGAAATGTTTCCAGTTGCCGGAGCCTGGACCACACCCATTTGTAGATATGCTGATAGGAATTGCTTACATCGACCTACATTATTCTGTCAAGGACGTGAAGGTACACAAGGCGAATGAGAGGCAAGACTAACCCCCCTAATCTGGACGTGCGTAGGACCCACTAATGCCCGGATTAGAGAAGAGCTGCACACCAATTTTATGCACACATACTTTGTCAAAGAGCAGCGAGAAGAATCTTACGAGATAAGTGACCTGTTTCGAAAATTCTGAGAAATCGAAAACTGTGGAACATCAACAGAGTTCCGCGTATTGATCGCGGATGAGAAAACAGCCTTAGAGAAGCTAGAGGAATCCATTAAATACGTCGATGGCAGATCTCAAGTGGCAATTCCCTGGAGAGATGACAAACCTGCACTACCAGACAATTACAAAATGGCACTGCAACGATTATTTAACACTGAAAAGCGGTTGCTGAAGAATCCAGAAGTCGGGGAAGCCTACATCAACAACATCAACCAGTGCCTCGAGAAGAGTTATATCCGCAAAGTAGACCTCTCAGAGAAGAGCCCTCCGAAAAAGTGGTATCTGCCGCATTCCCTGTTGTAAGGCTACATACACAAAGACTGGCATCGTTTTCCATGCTTCCGCCAGTTCGAAGGCATTTCCTTAAAATGACGCCATTTACCAAGGACCAAAATTGCAGAGAGAATTGACAGATGTTTTACTTCGATTTCGAAGAAACCCCACGGCAGCAGTTCTCTGCTTGAAAATGAAATAATCCATTTCAATAGCTTTGAGCATCAGCTTGTTTCAAGCAACTTTCTGGTCGGATAGAACTACTGTGCTGTGGTGGATTAGAGGAAGAAGTCGATCATTTAAACCTTTCGTAGCAAACCGCATTGGAGAGATTTAGACTGCAACAGACCCTAACCAACAAGAACCCAGCAGATTTTTTACAACGGGACTCATATCTAAATTTAGCCAAGCCTAAAAGCGGAGCTCCCATCTCTAACCCCAGAAAGCAAATTATAACCCCTTTGTTTTTTTATAAAAACGTGTAATTTTGGAGCTGAGGCTGAACGTTCTTATATAATTTGGCGTTGTGAGGCCGAAAACGTTCTTAATTTTACATTGTATAGTTTTTTAATAACTAAAATCTTGCGGACGTGACTAGGAAAGCGATCAAAGTGCTTCCTTTAATGGTGTTGAAGTTTAATATTTTGTAACGATTATAAATAAGAACTGCTCAATAACTGACATGTGTGTCATGCAATAAGAAAACCGTCATTATGTTATACTAAATATGCCCTCAAGTATTTGGGTTAATTTACATTTCTTTACCTTTATTTCATTCCTTTATTTAAAATACAAACACCAAAATAAAAACGTTCTAAATCGACTCAGTCTCAGCCTGAGGAATGTTCTTAATACGTTCTTATATTTTTGGTTAATCTCAGCCTCAACGTTCTATAAAAAGGTTCTCATAATAATAAAAAAAAGACTGTATTTTGTTTATGAAAAACGTTATGCTTCTGCATAAAGTACAAAATTAATCGTCATAAGTGTGTACAGTTTACAGTGATCAAACAGATCAAACACTGGAGCTGGTCAGGTTGGTCGAAAATTAGAAGGAGTGGAATGAACCGGATTTCCTGGGACAGCAGGAGTTGGAGTGGTAACAACATAGTCATGAATCAACAGTTAATAACAATGGAGATGAAGAAGAAAAATTCAATGTTACCACACCAAGTTAAGCAACGTGAAGAGCGAACAATGATTACCATCACAAAAGAAGACCAGTCGTGGCGTCTGTACCCCAAACGTTTTTCAAGTTGGAAAAGATCCTTACGAGTTAACGCGTGGGCACGTCACTTTGTGGATAACTGTAGAGTAGACAAGACAGAAGGTGGAGAATTAAAGCCTAGTGAAATCGAAGACGCAGAGGTTCAACCAATTAGGAGTGCCCAGCAGGAAGCCTGTCCTGTAGAATATTCAGCCCTTCAACGCCAAAACGAAATGCCAGACAACTGTAAACTATTTCCTTTACGACCCTCTTTTAAATGAGGAATGGCAGATCAGAATAAAATACGCTGCATTCTTATTAGACGTTCGCTTCCCGATAATTCTTTCTCGAAAGCACCATGGCACAAAGTTGATCATCAAACATTAGAGATCTTTAGACATTTCTCATAGAACAATAGTGAGCGCGAGAAAATCAGCGTCATTTTGACAGGAAAAACGTGATACCATCGTCATTTTGGTACGCGGTAGTAGTGCTATAGGATACTTCAGGGCACTTTTGACGGTTGGAAATGGAGCGTTTTGATTGGTCGATTCAAATGTTGGCGGGAAAATTCAAATTTGGGCGGGATATGCCAACATACGTTAGGGGGACAGTCAAACCATGACGTCACAGACATGTGACACCTTCCTTGTGCGGACCCTCAGGGGTGTTTTGCGTAACCATGCTGGATACAAAGATAACGGTCGGGAAATTCAAAATTCAAACAATGACGTCACACGGTTCGAGAGAAGGATGACGTCACAGAGTCGCAGGCCCCTTACGGTCAGAAAAAACACCAGAGACCCAGGCACCTCACGGTTCAAGGGAAAAAACAAGACAGGATATTTTCTTTCCGAATCAAACGGTTTAATGAGATAATTACATGCAAACGGGAAATCATGAAATTGAAATGTTGAAAAACGAAGGTAAAAAGGGTGGAGAGGGTACATCCCCATAAGGGCAACCACTCTCCTCATGAAAAACGGTTTCATATATACAAATATTTACAATAGAGGGCTCACAAAAACAAACAAAGTAGAGTTCCGTCTTGTTCGCAACGTTCGGTACAGTATCTATTCAAAACATCTCTGAGCTGACAGCAGTAAACAAACAAGCCTTGCAAACCATAATCAACCATTTTAATCAACAACTAAAACTGAAATGACATTCACAGTATTCTCTTTCACAACATTCTCCGTTTTACTGATCATCTTTACATCCTCTCTCTTCAGTTTAGAATAACAGCAAAATTCTTACTCATTAAAAAGTCAAGCTAAAACGTAGTCAATTCGCTTACTCGACTGCCATTTCACAGACAAACAAAGCAGCTCACGACTGGACATCCATTTCACACAAAACGCCTATCAATGTGATTGTTGAAATATGCCAGAATCTCTGTCAACTTGGGAATGGCAAACATTTTCACGACTTCTTCGTTTTTTTAGCGAGTTTTAGAAATTATGTGAGGCAGCGAGGTATGCATTAAGAAGGAACCCATTTACCTGAAAGCGAATCGTTGTGATTTGTCTCTCGCTCTATTTCTCTCAGCTTTTAACGGTGTTCTTCATCGAAATTTTCTGTTCTTCTCCTTCCTCCACTTTTCTCGAGACTTTCTTCACTTAAACTTTCTTCGCTTAAATCTCCGCCAAAAAAGAACAGCGAACGCCGACCACTTGTTCTGTGTTTTAAAGAAAAGGATTCGTCGCCTCCTTGGTTTCAAAGCAGTAATCTTTGAAAGTCTACAACGTCTGATGCCTCCACTGAATCACAAGAGTATCAAGATATGCCTGCATATCAAATGACTGGTACAAGCTCACCAGGCCTTAGACCATATCAGGGAAACTTTCAAGAACCTGAATTAGAGAGTAATAGACCATATTCATAAATGGCGGCCAAGAAATTCTTCTTTTGTCTTTATGCTAATCATCCTCACCAGCCTCACTACAGAGCAAAATTTCTTTTGAATTTTGTTTGCGCTAACGAGGCTAGTGAGGATGATTAGCATAAAGACAAAAGAATAATTACTTAGCCGCCATTTATGAATATGGTCTATGTTTCCATGGAAAATTGTGTGATGAATTTCACAACTTGCAGTGGGAGGTGGCCTGGTGCCTAACCTCGTCCCGGTTTACGGCCGTTCGGGATAAAATTGAAACTATCTTTTCGGGCAGCACTCGGGGGGCATCGGTCGAGTCCCCTTTGACCCCGCACCTCTGCACAAAATGGTAGCCCTCCACCTTGGGACTGTGATGATGCAGCGGATCTTCATCGCAACCACAGGAGTCACATCACTACTCAGTCTTTTGGTGCCCCACACGCGCACACCCTGCAACTATTTAAAAACACTCCAATGACATGCTTTGCGCAATCAATCTTTCTTTCATTTTTTCAATATTGTCTTTGTCCGTAATCTGTTTTTGCGCCCATCCATCATGAAAGGGTACCATATGGTGTTGTGCTACTGGGGGAAACATCATCTTCCACTCTTCACGCCAAGATTTTAGAATATCATTTTTTTTTTACCGATACCATGGCTGCCTTTACACACGCATCAGTTTCTTCTGCTCTATGAAGCTTTGAGTAACGCTCCCAAGCTTGATTTTCATAGATTTTCCAGAACACTTCGATTATATCCTCGCGCATTGGAAGGCGACATTTCTTTCTTTGGAGATGGCGCTCATGTAGCTGTTGCTTTTTAACTCGAACCATTCTTTGAAACTCCGAGCAGCGAGAGGTCACTTCATCTCATCTTCATGCACCAAGTTTGTGCTAGGAATGATTTCGAGACAGTCCCGTGTCTTTTTTCTCTTTTTGAAAAGAGTTCTTGACACCTCATTGTAGAAATGAACGTTTCTCATTATTGGGTTACATGGAAAAAAATGGCGGAGATCCGTTCAGCAGGCGACCATGTTGTAAAAAGAGGGTGAAGAGAGGAGGGTCTTGAAATATATAGAGACGTCGCGTACGGGATTGGCCGAGAGGGGATGACATCACACACGGGGATTGGTTGAAAAGGATGACGTCACAGGGACCCAGACCCCTCACGTTAAAAAAATGGAAACGAGGCCAACTTTAATCATTTAAAACAAGACAAAAATAGGATTTTTTTACGAATGAAACTATTTAATTAGAAATAAAAGAGCTATTGACAATCGGGAACCTGGGAGGCGGCCTGGTGCCGTACCTAGTCCCAGTTTATCAAAGTCCGTGTCCATATGTTATTATAAACAAAAATACAAAAGTCAAACAAGTCCCAGTCTCTGGGCGCGTTCTGTATTCACAAAATAGGGAGGCCTGAGGACCCATGCATTCAATACACAAATGCACAGTAGCACAAACAACGTTCTTTAGTTTGTACACCTAAAAGTCGTTCACTTGTCATCATCATTTTGTTCTTCTTCATCTTGCATTGGGATGGGACGCGGTTGGAAGATCCTGTTCAATAAAAATTTCCGTCTCTCCACAGCCGCGTCTGTAGCCTCTTTAACATCCATTGAATCCTCCTCCATGAAACGATGTCGGGTTTTCATAACGTCTTTATGCACTGGCTCATGCTTAAGACGTTCAAACCACTGGAGATAGTGCAAGTACAGCCCTCGCAACGTTCTTCTGTAAACGGGTAACAGGGCATTAAAAGCTTTGGCCTCTGCTATCGTTTCAGAGAACCCTTCCTTCAAGAACTTGTTGACTCTTTTGTCATAGGTTGAACTCAGTGACTCTTCTACCTCTTGGCGCAGAGTTTCCCAGGGATCTTGGTCATCCATTTCCCTGTCACTAACGTCTTCATCCTCAGACTCGATGACCATGTGCGAGTCCGAGTCTGAGTCTTTTTCTTCCTCTTCATCTTGGTTTAGCTCCTCATCTTCTTCACTTCTCCCTTCCGAGGCAGCATAGGGTGGTACTTCCTCAAATATGTCCCCCATGGTTGTGTCTCCCACAGGCTGCTGGTCTAAACGTTTCCAACAATCTCGCCTCTTATGACGGTCTCTGTTATAAGCTCGACTAAACGGTTTGTGGCAGTAGTGGCAGAGATGTGCCATACACTCACCCAAAGGAATTGCTCCAAATGAGCATCGCGAGTTTGAAGTCTGCTTTTATACCCACTGCGAGTCATGGGGGCGAGTGACTCAGAATGAGTTACTCATCACTCCTTGGAGTTACTCCCCCAAAATACTCATTGTGAGTGATGGTGCGAGTGACTCAGAATAAGTTACTCGTCAGCCCTTGGAGTGACTCCCCCCAAAATGAGTAGGGAGCACACTGAGGGTAAGGGTGAGAAATCCTAGGTGTAGCCTAGGTTTACTCTTGCACGAACCAATAAAAGGGTGAAACGGCCACGGAGATCATCAAAAATGAGAAGCCACCGAGGAGGACAATGTGGTCTGACTGAGCTCTGGTTGCTTTTGTTGACTTAGTGAAGTGCATGCCATCTACCAAAGAGTGTATCAACAAGACATGGAGGCCACACTTGCAGCACTGATTCAAGAGATCCAAAGATTGAAGCGACAAGTGAAAATCCAGAAAGGGAACAAGCGCGAGACGATGGCGCACCAAAAACCCGGACAAGGTTAAGGAGCAAAAGAAGAGATGGAGGGACAAGACACGACAAAAAGTGAGAGACCAAAAGAGAGCAGGAGAAACAACCATGACACAACCTCCGCTCGTGACGACGCCAACCTTCACCGAGGAGACACCCTGTGTGGTGATGGTTGCAAACACGGAACCAACGCGACAGCCTAGCCAAAGGACTGAACCAGACGGGGTTAAAGACACCATCCCAAAGGAAATGCTCGATGGAGTGGCAAGCCCACCGAAGCCAGTGGATGAAATGAAAGCAGAAACGATCCTCGCCTGCCGACAAATGTTTTTCAACATTTCAACATCATGATTTCCCGTTTGTATATAGTTATCTCATTAAAACGTTTGATTCAGAAAGAAAATATCCTGTCTTGTTTTTTCGCTTGAACCGTGAGGTGCCTGGGTCCCTGGTGTTTTTTCTGACCGTAAGGGGCCTGGGACTCTGTGACGTCATCCCTCTCTCGATCCGTGTGACGTCATTGTTTGAATTTTGAATTTCACCCCAACCTGTTTCCTGAGGGACCGCACAAGGGAGGTGTCACATGTCTGTGACGTCATGGTTTGACTGTGTCCCTAACCGACGTTGGCATGTCCCGCCCAAATTTGAATTTTCCCGCCAACATTTGAATCGACCAATCAGAACGCTCCATTTCCAACGGTCAAAAGTGCCCTGAAGTATCCTATAGCACTATTCGCGGTTTTGCAAAAATGTAGGCGTTTCAAAACAAGTCAACATCACGGTAGCAGTTTCTAAGTATTTTCGCTAAATACGGGCAGACAAATCTCGTTCTCCTCTTCGTCCTCGTCGAAGAATCTAAAGCTCTCTAATACCACCAGGACGGCGACCATGCAAATGGCACAAATCAGACACTAGCAGCTCTATCGACTAGATTCTGGATAATACCTGGACTGAATAAATTCGAAGATGGGAGAAGGAGTGTAATGAACGCCGCAGGCAAAAAACAAAAGTTGCAAAGCAAATTGTGGCACCTCCTCGGCTGATCAGAACTCGGTTTTCTCTTTGACCTTTTGTGCAAACGACTGTAAACTTTAGAGGACCATTGATTACTATTCAAGGAAGAGGATCTTGTAGGCAAAAGCGTTGTTTGTGCCTATTCATCTGTCTAGCTACAAGTGCAGTCCACCTTGAGATGGCTTTTCGATTAGACACTGATTCATTCCTAAACGCCTTCTATAGGATGGTTAATCGAAGAGGACTACCCAGGGAGATGTTATCAGATAATGGTACAAATGTTGTTGGGTTTGGAGATGTAGTGCTAGTCATATCGACCAACACTCCAGAGGGCACTGGCCTTTTGGAAAAATCGTCGAAGTCTATCAAGGAAAACATGGTCATGTAAGAGTCGCCAAAGTCCAAGTGGGAAAAAGCCAGCTAACCAGACCCATTTCGAAGCAGTGTCCGTTGAAACTACAGCAAAAAACTTGTGTAAAATGAACAGCAGAAGAGAATTTTACACGAATGAAAACAGTAAGACTTTTATGAAGAACTTTGGTGATAGTCAACGTCGATTTTGTAACTTTAATATTAGTATTAATTCAGATTCAGACGTTTTCCCCTTTTCCCGAATAGACAAAATAATTGATACGCTATGTCATATCAAATGGAGAGAAATGGACAAAAGGACAAATGAAGCAAAATATTTTTCGTGTCTTATGGGACTTAGTTGACATATAAAGATTAGCATGGGCCACGTTGCTTTTTGCCAGAATTAAGAACTTTTTGGACAGGACAAGTCAGGAGTTTTTTTTCTTTTTGTATTTCGTTGTCGAAAGTTCGCTTTCGTTTACATCGTTAAACAAAAATAGTTTTTGTGTATCGTTTTAGGAAATAGCTTTTTTTTCTCGTAAACAGATCTATTGTTATTTTGCACAAAATTATAGAATAATTTCAATATAATTGTACACGTTCTGGTTACATACTTGGGCAGGGGCGACAGTCTCATGTTTGTATCCTTGAATATTATTAATTTGAAATTATTATTTCAATTTTTTACATATCATTATTGAATGATTTCTAGCTTATTGTACTTTGCGATGTTCTAGTACATTAACAGGCTGTTAGCAGAGGCGACAGTCTCCTGATTATTTGATCTCAATTATTATGCAAATGATTCCTACATGATTTAAATATGATTGTGAATAGTAATGTTCTGTTCTTAATTGATGTCTATTTGTTTCTTTATTTCTTGCATTTTACTTGGGTGGGGCTATAAAATGATTTCATTTGTCATTTTGCTTTAGCGATTAATTTGCCCTCACTTTCACTGGGCAGTACTCACTCTTCTCATTATCAGATTGTAGTAACAATTTCTTGTAATTCAATTTATTGTAACGTGATTAAAACACGGCTGTAGCCATTTTACTCCAAGCTTGGCTTGTTTCTTTTGTCTCCCTGCCCAGTAAACGCAGCTTAGAGGGGATTTAATATATAATAAGTGGAAAACAAATAAATGTACAAGTGTAGCATGGGCGGGCATTTAGTAATATGCTTCCTTTAAAGTCATCACAGCTTTGAAATGTTTTCCAATGTTATATGACAGAAATTTGGTCCTTACAGGTAACTTAGCTGGGCATTCTTATCAAAAATGCCGTCAGGAAGATCCGTCAGCTGGTTTCCTGAGAAATCCCTACGAAAAAACAAAAATATATATCATGCATGTGGCAAAATTTACACATCGGGCAGAATGAGTGGACATCATTAATTATTCATAATCACCGAAGCGGCAAATTTGAAAGCGAGCGCGCTTTGAAAACCCCAGAATAAGAGAAGAAAGGGCTCAAATCGGCCGAGTGGGCAGAGAAAAAGTGCTCGTATGACATCACAAAACTGCTAACCACCACTTCGGCCGACGGCTTTTTGAAGAGGAAGGATGTATCTACAATAATAGACAAAAACGAAGAAGTTTCATCAAGTGTAAGGTCTATCCATTTGCGCATGAAAATCAACAGAAATGAGCCAATTTTTGTATGGAAGCCGATTTCGAAAGAAATTTTCTTGAACCTAGAATACGCTTCCAAAAAGTGGCCAACGGCTAATAAAAGATCGCATTTTTGTCTCTTAAAACCCGCTTTAACTTCGAAAATTGGTGGACAAGAACCACTATCCATTTACGTTTCAAAACAACCATTTCAATTTCGTTCGAAAATGGCGCTTCTTGCTCCAGCCAGCCTTTGTCTTTATCACTCGTATGCATAACAATGGTTGTTAAGGTTTACAATTAACGTATTCACAAAACCACTCAGTCGTGAAACAGTCGTGTGCCGCGAAATTTAAAATCCGGGAGCATCAGCTCTGATGATTTATTCAAACACGGAGGAAACAACAATGAACGATGAAAAGGAAAACGAGCGCCATCGGGAGCTCTTGTTTAACATCATTTACGCATGACAGTCGTGAAAGAACGCTGGTCCAATGTGAAACAGACAAAATGGCGGGAAAAGGGAGAATGGTGACGGTAGTTTTAAGCGCAATCTTTCCAAATGGTGCATCTTGTTCTTCTATTAAGCTCGTTATGCAACCTCTGCAGCTTCCGAACGCAAAACACTCACAAATAGAACGTTGTGTTTATTTTCACTGAACACAGTTATTTCGCTTGCGCAGAGATAATTTGACAGTTCATCATTCTTTGTGAGTTATAACTTTTGTCCAAACAAAACGAATCTAAAAAATTGCCCATGCTATAAAGCAAAATGGAAAACCGTGTCAAGAAATGTTCCGTACGAAGTAATCGCATAATTATTATGTGCAGTTTTGCGAAACAAAAGCAAAGACAATAACGCTCTGCGTTCATTGTTAAGTTTGCCGCCTTCATCGAGTTAATGAGCGTCGTTGTGCGTTCATGGCAACCAATGATCGAAGCTCTTTCTACGCGTTTATGCATAATGACGCGCGATATGACAGATCTACAACATTTTTTTAACTGGAAGTAAATGTCCCGAGAACAATAGGCATTCTGCGCGATGAGCCTTAGCGAAAGTTTAAACTATACCAACCAACTGGAAACCAAAAGACTTCAAGGACCATCGAACGGTGGTGGGTGGTGAGGCTATATTACAATCACTGTTTTGCTTTAATCGATTTCCCTGGCTCCAAACGACATGCTTGTAAGTTAAAAATGAAAGATAAGTGGCCCTGTATACATCTTTGCCTTTGCCAGACTTCTAAGCCCTTTTTTCGTCGTTAATGGATCATGGTTCAGCCTTTAGTCTTTCTGGTCACATTTTACATCAATTACTTATTGAATCCCCTCGCCCATGTTCTATTAAGGTTCGAAAGGCAACTACTTGGTTTTGCAGGTGGAAACGAGTTGATTCGCCAGTGTTTCCTACGGATCCCTTGTAATAAATAGTCGCTGATAGTGTGAGACTCATTCCGATCTCACTTAACCGATGAAGTGAAAGCAGATTTCAACTGGCGGGAGCTCCGTTTTTAGGCTTGGCTAAATCTATATATCATAACAGAAATTTGGTCCTTACAGGTAACTTAGCTGGGCATTCTTATCAAAAATGCCGTCAGGAAGATCCGTCAGCTGGTTTCTTGACAAATCCCTACGAAAAAACAAAAATATATATCATGCATGTGGCAAAATTTACAGCCTTAGCGAAAGTTTAAACTATACCAACAAACTGCAAACCCAAGACTTCAAGGACCATCGAACGGTGGTGGGTGCTGAGGCTATATTACAATCACTGTTTTACTTTAATCGATTTCCCTGGCTCCAAACGACATGCTTGTAAGTTAAAAATGAAAGATAAGTGGCCCTGTATACATCTTTGCCTTTGCCAGACTTCTAAGCCCTTTTTTCGTCGTTAATGGATCATGGTTCAGCCTTTAGTCTTTCTGGTCACATTTTACATCAATTACTTATTGAATCCCCTCGCCCATGTTCTATTAAGGTTCAAAAGGCAACTACTTGGTTTTGCAGGTGGAAACGAGTTGATTCGCCAGTGTTTCCTACGGATCCCTTGTAATAAATAGTCGCTGATAGTGTGAGACTCATTCCGATCTCACTTAACCGATGAAGTGAAAGCAGATTTCAACTGGCGGGAGCTCCGTTTTTAGGCTTGGCTAAATCTATATATCATAACAGAAATTTGGTCCTTACAGGTAACTTAGCTGGGCATTCTTATCAAAAATGCCGTCAGGAAGATCCGTCAGCTGGTTTCTTGACAAATCCCTACGAAAAAACAAAAATATATATCATGCATGTGGCAAAATTTACAGCCTTAGCGAAAGTTTAAACTATACCAACCAACTGCAAACCCAAAGACTTCAAGGACCATCGAACGGTGGTGGGTGCTGAGGCTATATTACAATCACTGTTTTACTTTAATCGATTTCCCTGGCTCCAAACGACATGCTTGTAAGTTAAAAATGAAAGATAAGTGGCCCTGTATACATCTTTGCCTTTGCCAGACTTCTAAGCCCTTTTTTCGTCGTTAATGGATCATGGTTCAGCCTTTAGTCTTTCTGGTCACATTTTACATCAATTACTTATTGAATCCCCTCGCCCATGTTCTATTAAGGTTCGAAAGGCAACTACTTGGTTTTGCAGGTGGAAACGAGTTGATTCGCCAGTGTTTCCTACGGATCCCTTGTAATAAATAGTCGCTGATAGTGTGAGACTCATTCCGATCTCACTTAACCGATGAAGTGAAAGCAGATTTCAACTGGCGGGAGCTCCGTTTTTAGGCTTGGCTAAATCTATATATCATAACAGAAATTTGGTCCTTACAGGTAACTTAGCTGGGCATTCTTATCAAAAATGCCGTCAGGAAGATCCGTCAGCTGGTTTCTTGACAAATCCCTACGAAAAAACAAAAATATATATCATGCATGTGGCAAAATTTACAGCCTTAGCGAAAGTTTAAACTATACCAACCAACTGCAAACCCAAAGACTTCAAGGACCATCGAACGGTGGTGGGTGCTGAGGCTATATTACAATCACTGTTTTACTTTAATCGATTTCCCTGGCTCCAAACGACATGCTTGTAAGTTAAAAATGAAAGATAAGTTGCCCTGTATACATCTTTGCCTTTGCCAGACTTCTAAGCCCTTTTTTCGTCGTTAATGGATCATGGTTCAGCCTTTAGTCTTTCCCGTCATACTTTACATAAATTACTTATTGAATCCCCTCGCCCATGTTCTATTAAGGTTCGAAAGCCAACTACTTGGTTTTGCAGGTGGAAACGAGTTGATTCGTCAGTGTTTCCCGCGGATCCCTTGTAATAAATAGTCGCTGATAGTGTGAGACTCATTCCGAGCTCACTTAACTGATGAAGTGAAAGCAGATTTCAACTGGCGGGAGCTCCGTTTTTAGGCTTGGCTAAATCTATTTAGTATCACCCAACTAGTGGACTAATGCAAATCCTGCATTTTGATTGGCTACGCTACTAGAGGACTATTAGTAATAGTCCTCGAGTAGCGAAATGCGTGACGCTTTCTTTCGTTTTATTCCGTAATAATTATTTCTTCAACTTGCATTTGCGAACGTTATTATTGCCTTTTCTGTCCGACTAGTTGGGTGATACTAAAACAATTAGACCCTTCGCCCTTAAGGGCCACGGGTCAATAGGTCATTCGGCTTCGCCTCATGGGCTATTGACCCGTAACCCTTGCGGGCTGCGGGTCTAATTGTTAAATATCATAACAGAAATTTGGTCCTTACAGGTTACTTAGCTGGGCATTCTTATCAAAAATGCCGTCTGGAAGAAATTTACAGCTTTATTCATTGATTTTGACTTGGCTACAAGCCAATAGAATTGACGTAAAATTTCCTTAAGTTATCGACACCTGAGAAAGGAAACAACCCTCGCCCACAAGCTGAACCCCTTTGTTGTGACATTTTTTGCCAGATTCAAGTCCAAATTTCTGAAAAAAACAGTTGGGCTTATTGGTAAATAAAAACCGTAGTATCAAAATGGACACCGGCTTAGGATTCTGAGGGGCATAAAGCAAGATGGATAACGAACAAAGGAGGAGAGACTGGCAGAAGGGTGCACCGTGAAAGGAAAGAAAGAGAGCAAAGAAGTGATGGTGCTTCGTCTGAAACCCGCACTTCAAATGTACTTTTCTTTTAGTTACCAGTATAGTATCTTGTGACAAGGGGTTTAAACAGCGCCACACACCTTTTATTGTGCATTGCCCAATCAAAACACTGCCACGTGCTTTCTGTTGGGCATTTTGGAGCACAGGAAATAATAAAAGACTGAAATCTAAAATGATTTATAACTCGTTGCCATTACTGGTCAGAGTAATTATTAGGGAGCTTAAGCAACGGTGGCGGCGATGGCAAAAAGAACTTGATCTCAAAATATGAATTCACGTTATTGTAATCACTTCATGACTATTTTAACTTTTTAATATGATAAGGGTGTGGTAGTTTCTCAAAAGTGACACTGGTCGGCACGGCTCTAAATTTAGTGGAAAAAATGAGAATTTATCGTAAGTGCTGACGTCTTTGTATTGCTGACGACGGCAAAGAAATGAACAAAAATGAAAAGCGCATGTGCGGGGCATGCAAAGGTATTGTTTTTGTGCACTAAGTATGCAAATTTGTGACGTTCTCGTTGCCGTCGCTGTTTTAAGCTCCCTGTTGTTTCATGTATCCAAAGTTATGTGACGAGGGTGAAAGTTTATTGCTGAAGTTATCGTTTTAGGGTTGTAAGCAGTAAGAAGACGGTAAATATTTATCACAAAATATAATTTTGGCTATAGTATTAACTGTAAGACTCGAAAAGGAAAAGGGTAATAAAGAGACTGGATTGTATGGAGATGTATTTGTCACATTTCTTCAGAACAACTTTGCAAACAAAACAGAAATAGAATACGTTCTCAGATGTTGTCGAGCAGGTGTTTCAAAAAAAAATAAATAAGAAAAGCGCATGCGCACAGACCTTTACATTATGTAACATACAGCAAGTTCCTACACTCCCCGCCGATGGCCCAGAGTATAAAATGTAGCAAGTTTGAGATTGGCGAAAAAAAAAAAAGCAACAGTTCAAACAGATGTTCCTCCTAAACGGTCTATTATTTTTTTATGGGAGCCCCTCTTCTTGGTAAACATTGGCAATACTTGACTCTCCCTGGTTACAGGGTATTGTCTGATGGGTTCCTAGTTTATACAGTTATTGGACAGGCCTCTCAATAACTGCGCTTGCCTTGTCACGCTCTCTAATTTTCACTGCAGCGTCACATACAATTCTTCCACTCCCGGAGAACAATCTTTCAATTCTGCCGAGTCACCAGAAGTTTCTGCGCTCATTGTCTGTCTTAACGTGAATTTTTTTGGCCGATTCAAGTCCAAATTTCTGTAACGAACAAAGGAGGAGGGACTGGCAGAAGGGTGCACCGTGAAAGGAAAGAAAGAGAGCAAAGAAGTGATGGTGCTTCTTTTGAAACCCGCACTTCAAATGTACTTTTCTTTTAGTTACCCGTATTGTTTAAACAGCGCCACATGCCTTTTATTGTGCATTGCCCAATCAAAACACTGCCACGTGCTTTCTGTTGGGCATTTTGTAGCACAGGAAATAATAAAAGACTGAAATCTAAAATGATTTACAACTCGTTGCCATCACCGGCCAGAGTAATTATTACGGAGCTTAAGCAACGGTGACGGCGATGGCAAAAAGAACGTTATCTCAAAATATAAATTCATGTTATTGTAATAACTTCATGACTATTCTAACTTTTTTAATATGACAAGGGTGTGGCAGTTTCTCAAACGTGACACTGGTCGGCACAGCGCTAAATTTCGTGGCAAAAAAATGAAAATTTATCCTAAGTGCTAATGTCTTTGTATTGCTGACGACGGCAAAGAAGTGGGCAAAAGTGAAAAACGTACGTACGGGGGCGTGCAAAGCTATTGTTTTTGTGCACTAAGTATGCAAATTTGTGACGTTCTCGTTGCCTTCGCTGTTTTAAGCTCCCTGTTGTTTTATGTATCGAAAGTTATGTGACGAGGGTGAAAGTTTATTGCTGAAGTTATCGTTTTAGGGTTGTAAGCAGTGTTCAGACGGTAAATAGTTGTCACAAAATAGAATTTTGGCTATAGTATTAACTGTAGAAGACTCGAAGAGGGTAATAAAGAGACTGGATTGTATGGAGATTTATTTGTCACATTCCTTCAGAACAACTTTGCAAACAAAACAGAAATATAATACGTTCTCAGATGTTCTCGAGCAGGTGCTTTCAAAAAAAATAAGAAAAGCGCGTGCGCACAGACCTTTACATTATGTAACATACAGCAGGTTACTACACTACCCGGCGATTGCCCAGAGTATAAAATGTAGCAAGTTGACTCTGGACATTTAAAAAAAAAAAAAAGCAACAGTTCAAACAGATGTTCCTCAAAAATGATCTATTAATTCTCGTCTGGTTACAGGTCTTGTCTGATGGTTTTCCAGTTTATAAAATAATTGACTTTCAATTCTCCTCTCACTCAAGAAAGATGTCACCTGCGGGGTCAGCAGCTGACTTGAACTACTGAAAGTTATAACAGGGAATCAACTTGGGAACACACTGTCGTCCGACAAATCTTCTAAAACTCTGCAGGACCGCCTGGGTAGTCACTGGTAGACGCTGCTCGTGTCGTTGCGCAAGAGTTCAATGCAGTGTAAACCTTCAGATGTACTGATCTGGAATTCGGTTCCCTGTCAAAGAGCGGTCCAAGAAGTCAATTCGAACACTTGAAAATGGGTGTTGGTTCTCAAGCCTAAGGTGAGGTAGCTGAGCAATGGGTAGTAGAGAGTAGTGCTTCCCCACTAGCCTCGGACACCTGTTGCAACTTTAGGTCCTTTTCTTGACAATATGCCGACCCTTTCTTAGCCAATAGTGAGTGAGAAGCTCTGCAAGAGTTTCCTTAACACAATTGTGCATAATTATCCCTTTCATAGCAGTCCCTTATGATTAAGCTGGTAACGGGTTGAGATGGGGGAATCTCTTCAGTTGATAAGGGGCCTAGACGTTTCCCTAGTCTGAACTTCTTTGCCCTTGTGTTGCATATAAAGCGCATAGGGTAAGCGGTTACTCTTAGCCTTGAAACACTGCTATGCTTCTCAGCTGAGATGCGATACTTCAATCCAAAACCTTGTGATGTAGAGGTGGTAGCATTTAGTGCAATACTAAGACATCTTCGGGACTGTGGCTTCATTTCCCCTAATGCTTCATTAGGAGGATTCTCAGTCTTGTTTAGGTTTTGTGATGGCCAAGCATCTTTAGGTAGCTTCAACAGAAGGGTCCCTTCTACCATTTCGCATCAGCACTGAGAACAAAAGCCTTAACACCTCTGGATGGCAGATCTGCAGGCCTGTCAACTCCAGGACATAACCTCCTATGTTTCGGTTCGACACGAGGGCGAACTTTACCAACACGGTTTTGCACATACTGTCTCCAAACTCTTGACTCCTCCCCCCCCCCCCCCCCCTCGTTATGCAATACAGTGAGACTAGTGAGTCAGTCCAGCAACACAGTTTGTTAATGACTAGAGATTTCTCAAGAGCTTCTCTAACGTACACAACTAGTCTTGACAGGATAACAACACTGAGCAATTCAAGCCTAGGAATGGACCTTTGTGCTCGGAATCTCCACTAAATGTTGAAAGAGAGGGTGAAAACCTAGGGGCGTCGGATGTGAATCTTCGTTTTGCTGGGGTAGAATTTTCCACTTTGGTATGGGTTGGATGTTCGACGTATTTAGTCTCTCCTCAAAACTATTCAGGGTATCGCTTACCCGCACGTCAAAACACTTGTTTGTTTCCTTGAGTCTTTTGCTAATATCAACCTCCAACACACTTTGCCTAGAATCGAGAGAATCCATTTCTTTTGGCAAATTCGTCTTCCATAGTGCAAATTCTCACAGCAAAATTTTCTTCTTGAAATTTAAGCCCTGTTTCTAATTGAGTTACTGGACTGTTAATGCGATTGCTCAAGAGTCTCCATCCTGCATCCAGAGGCGGTTGTCACCTTTTCCAGTCAACTGAAACAGTGGATCAAAGTCTTCATCAAAGAATGTACCCCCGCTGAATTTACGTAATGTGGAACTGTCTTCGTTGAAACCTCACTTCATTCAATTCCGGCCTTTTCCTTGAACGTTTAATTTTACGGGTAAAAGTGCCGTCCCCTTTTCTCAGGACCTCTTTGTCTTTCACTTAGCTTAAATTCACACCCTCTTTTTGAGAAACTTCTCAAACATGAGGGAGTGCTACTAATTACTTTGGAAAATTTTCACAACATTTGCTGTTTACGGACGGAGACCCCTTTAATGCAGCTTAAGTAAAAAAGCTTTTACCCTTGTCGCAGTATCAATACAGTATCAATACAGTGTTTAAAGTCCATTATGCTTGTGCAGCCTTTCTTCTCGTAAATCTACAAGATAACTTTCTCTTTTACCAACAAATCAACTCTTTGCAACAATTGTTAAAGTAAATGAAAGTACTTGAACGTATTTTAAATGCAAAAGCCCTAGAAAAGCAACTTTTACAGAACACATTAGTAATGGTTAATTTTGTTACCTGAATTGTGATTGTCATTCAACACCCAGACAACTTCGGTCATAAATAGTTCACTTGTAACACCTTGCTAGAACATCGCGTAAATCGCATCAAAGCTAGTAACAACATACCCCTCCTCCTTCCTCCCTCCCTCCCTCCCTTGTATGTTGCGTTTACAACATTGAAAGGGGGAGCCCTTAAATTTCCGTCTGTGTTACAACATTTGTGGCAGAGACTGTGGGTCTCAGTGAAAGAAATCATCGCAGTTACAAAGTAACTTGAGCAGTGAGAAACAAGTCTGAAAAAATCCAGGCTTGAACCCGACTCAAACCCATGATCGTGAGCTATCAAGCCTGGAGGCATCTTCCCAAAATGCTCATGTTCTTTACAAATGCGATGATCTCTTTCACCGAAACCAAAATACGCCTTAGTTTAAAGAGATGTTTGTTTATCAGTGTCAGCACTCAATTTGACTACTGTCTGTTTTCTGTTAAGTGGTTTCATCGATGGGAAGTCCATTCCGAAGATTACGCCAAGGTGACCACATATTGCTGAAGGAAAGGTCAGACCACAACACTGGGAACTCGATGCCCTACTCTTTTAGAATAGTGTGTGGGATCTCTAACGTCCCACATAGTTTATGAAAAATCTTTGTGCGATGGGGCCTACGGTAAGACTTGAAAGTCTAACCATTTGCATGAAAAATTTCATATATTTGTTATTTCAAAAACAAAATTGCTTTGCCTAGATTAGGCAAAGACCCCCCCCCCCCCTCCCTTACCAGGGATTTTTGATTAAGTAACCGATTCATGAATTCAGATTTACATTGACGAAAAAAAAGTCACAACAAGTCTAGCCTGTACCCACATTATGTAATATGTTCTGTAAAGGCTGTAATTTACTCCAAACTAAACTTTCACTTGAAATGGATTCTAAAGTTCTTTTTATCAGTGATTCTATCATAATAGGCAATAGGAAGAAGAGAATAAATGCCATGGGGTGCAGGGATGGCGCAGTGGTGAGAGCACTCGCCTCCCACCAATGTGGCCCGGGTTCAATTCCCGGACTCAGCGTCATATGTGGGTTGAGTTTGTTGGTTCTCTACTCTGCACCGAGAGGTTTTCTCCGAGTACTCCGGTTTCCCCTCTCCTCAAAAACCAACATTTGACTTGATTTACTTTCATTGTTCATTTCAGTTTACAGTGTCCCCAATTAGCGCTCCAGCGCTAGAACGACTAGACACTTAAATAAAGTTCCTTTCCTTCGTTTCCTTTCCATGATAACAATATCTTTCGCGGTATCATCGGTAACTTAAGATCATGTTAAATATGGTATTTAAGAAAAAGGAAGTATAACAAAGGTGGAGTTGGTAAAAGGCAAATCGGTTTCGAATCAAAACCAGCAAATGATAATATCATGCCCAAAAAAACCAGATCAAGCAATCAAAGAACAAATATTTCATAGTTGGTATTCTTAAAAGATTTTTAGTCATTCTTTGTGAGGTATAAATAGTACGAATAAAGATCATACACGCTCATTAAGTATTCTATATATCAACAAAATAACTACAGCTTTTAAACAATTATTGTTATGTTCCAAGCACAGAAAGCGTTTTAAACTATATGTGCCATGCATCTCTTGCTTATATTAATTATAAAAGTACTTACAGTGTCGCTAGCTGGGTAGAGTTATCAAACACACCTCTGGGCAGTTTGCTCAGCTGGATGTCCCTCAGGTACCTACCAACAAATCAGAACTTTCATACGCTTACCAACAGAATAAACTTTATTATGAGTTAGAACTACGACCACTCCAGGCAAACCTATGAAAATCTTAGGACATATCAGTCTCTCCAGACATTATTTGGACCCTTCTGGACTGTGTTGAGAGGGAAAAAGTGTTGAAAGCCAACTAGTGTAAACAATTCATTTGTAGGGATATAAGGTGAGGTTGAGAGGAATGCATACTAAATATGACATCAAATTAAACTTGTTTAACACGAACCTGACATCATAGGAAAAGATTCTTAATTAGTGATAATTGCAATGAATAAATGCATTTCGATTGTGACATCAATCCTGTTATTTGTAGTGTGTCTTCACAAAATGGTGTTTAAGGGAATCATAGAAGACCGTTTGAAAGCATACATCCAAGATTCGCTTAAGGGTAAAGGATAGAAACGGCTTAGAACTAACAGATGTCTTGCCTTCAACCATTTTCCGAGTTTAAAAGGCTGGTTTTTCTTTTGTAAGAAAGAACACTCAGAAGAGTAGGCCTGAAAGGCCACGTAAGATTAATACCAGGATGGAGAGGATGTTATCCCAACAGATCAAGGCTCTTTGTCAAACCAATCCGAACTTTTTCTTGGCACGTTTATCGAAGCCAGATGACTGAAATATAGCGATGTTAGCAACAGAACAGAAAACGAGCATTTTTCGTCGATAAACAACGATCGAAAAAGGGGTTCTCTGCTCTAACGATATATTGAGCAGATAACTGCGTGGCAAAAAGTTCAGAACAGAAAAACCAAAGAATTTATGGAGCTCAAGAATCAATTTCAACCACCAAATAAACCCCAGCAGGCCAGGCAGGAGCTCCCCAAGGGTAAATTGGGCGGATGAAGGAAGTGGCATTGGCTGAAAGGTTCACTTCAAAATCTCAAGAGAGGAACAACAGGGAAAGGGGAGACTCGTGAGATCACACTGCCCTTTAAGGCGGGGACCCTCACAAAAGTACTGCGGGTGTCAAGGCGTGTTACAGGCCAGGCAGGAGCTCCCCAAGGGTAAATTGGGCGGATGAAAAAAGTGGAATTGGCTGAAAGGTTCACTGCAAAAATGTCAAGTGAGGAACCACAGGGAAAGCGGATGCATGAAATCACACTGCCCTTTAAGGCGGGGACCCTCACCAAAGTACTGAAGATCTCTAGAGCTATATAGTCAATTTAATCACTGAAATGTAAGGATTGATTTGGGGTGACACCACCACTATCAGGTGTTTTAGTAATTTGAAATTAGGATCTTGGACAAAAGGCCTAATGAAGCAATATAGCATAAGCCACGTTGTTTTTTTGCCAGAATTAAGCAGTTTTCGGACAGGACAGGTCAGCAGTGTTTTTTTTTGTATTTTGTTGTTGATAATTCGCTTTCGTTTACAATGTTTAAAGAAAAATAGTCTTTGTGTATCGTTTTAGGAATCTTTTTGTTTTGTTTTCGCAAAAAAATTTTTGGTAGCAGAGTGAGTTTCTTTTGAAGGGATGTTGTTATTATAGTTTTGTTTCGTGTCACGCCCAATCCCGCTATACAAAGCTATAAAAGATAACCGAGGTGCAACGAGATGCGCAAGAGGAATATGATGACAATTTGGAAAAGTTCAAACAGCTGAAATTTAGATTGAAAAGCAATTTTACTCGAGTTCGATGTAATCTATTGGTATTAATCGACGAAGATCATCCCTCAAGGCGCAGTGATGTTCGGGAAAAATGTCAAAGACTTTACTCGCCGTTAGAGGCAGCAATGAATGTTATGGAAAACCAGCTTTCGGGAGAATATTCACGTTTCGGAGATGGCTTCCACAGAAGAAAGGAGGAAATATTGACGTTGAGCGAGTACGAGTGCAGCTAGCAGCAGCGGAATGAAGATAAAATTCGAGTCCAACTGAGCCAAGACTATCAATTTGGCAGCGAGCAAAATTAGAGGGAAGAGAAAACGACGACTCTGTTTACCACTTATTCAAGTCAAACTCCAGTAACTATTGGGCAGGACATGCGGAGACAACTCAAGCGAGCTGCCATTCCAGTATTTACGGAAGATACGAAGAACTATGAAAACTGAAAAGCTGCGTTTAAAGCTTGCATAGACAAGGTTCCAGTGACATCCTTGTATAAGTTATTTCGGTTGCGACAGTATTTCTCTGGGAAAGCGTTAAAGGCTATCGAAAATCTCAGTCATTCAGCTTTTGCATACGAAGCAGCAGTAGCTCGACTGGAACGCAAATTCGGCGGGGAGCGGCGAAATATAGCATTACATATTGAAGAAGTTGACAATATCAAATTTCTGCTGCGTCCAGGAAACTTGAAGACCTCGAACGCTTTGCAGATTTATTGGACGTGACTGTACTCAACCTTAAAGAACATTTTATGTTAGCTTATGCAGAAAATTAAACAAAGAGATGCTCACCCAATACCATCGATGGACGTTTTGAGAACAGGCACCATGAGGCAGTTGAGTCCCTAAAAAAATTCGTCTTACAGAAAGCAGATTTTCATACGGCTGCATCGGAGACCACTAGAGGAGTAAATTCGTCGAACTAGAACATTGAACTAAGACGTAGTCTCAGCGAGAAAGTATTCTTTGCTTGTGCTCAGAAATTGGAAACTCTGAAATTTCGCCCTTGCACAGTGTGCAGTGGAAACCACGGAGTTTGGCGTTGTGATAAGTTTAAAGATCTGGGAATTCCAGAAAGATGGGGAACAAAAAAACGCTTGAATCTGTGTTTTCGTTGTCTAGGAGGAGACCGCCGCGGACAAACGTGTATTAGAATAGGATGTATTAGAATAGGATGTGTGAATAGACAACTGCAGAGGACCTCACAAGAGACTGTTGCACGTTAACGAAAGTCGAATTCAAGCAGATCGCAGACAGCAAGTTGTAACTGACCCAACACTAAACAAGAGTGAAGAATCTGATAACCTATCAAACGTAAGATCTGAAATTGAGAAAGTCTAGCTGGTCATGTTATTCCGCCAGGAGCCTGGTGCTGAACAGCAAGCAGAGAGAGTGCACAGCGCACACAACTACAACAGCAGAAAGTATACAAACTGGAACAGTGCCTGTGCTCCAAAAAAATATGGGAAGGTTCAACCAAGATGTACATTAATGTTGACGTGGCAGCCGAACTCGGACTTCAAGGAATTCCACGGAAAGTATCTGTGAACGATTTGAATGGTCAAACTTAAACTTTTGAGACTATGCCCGTTGATGTTGAGCTCGAGAGTTTGAATGGCAGTGTGAAGAAAACTGTCAGCGCATCCACCGCAGAGAAAGTAACTGGAAACT
>OX421453.1:27920030-27927530 GCA_949126865.1 Montipora capitata
CCGATACTATGGCTGCCCTTACACACGCATCAGTTTCTTCTGCTCTATGAAGCTTTGATTTTCATAGATTTTCCAGAACGCTTTGATTATATCCTCGCGCATTGGAAGGCGACATTTCTTTCTTTGGAGATGGCACTCATGCAGCTGTTGCTTTTGAACTCGAACCATTCTTTGAAACTCCGAGCAGCGAGAGGTCACTTCATCTCCATCCACCAAGTTTGTGCTAGGAATGCTTTCAAGACAGTCCCGTGTCTTTTTTCTCTTTTCAAAAGGAGTTCTTGACACCTCATTGTAGAAATGAACGTTTCTCATTATTGGGTTACATGAAAAAAAATGGCGGAGATCCGCTCAGCAGGCGACCATGTTGTAAAAAGAGGGTGAAGAGAGGAGGGTCGTGAAATATATAGAGACGTCGCGTACGGGATTGGCCGAGAGGGAATGACATCACACACGGGGATTGGTTGAAAAGGATGACGTCACAGGTACCCAGACCCCTCACGTTAAAAAAATGGAAACGAGGCCAACTTTAATCATTTAAAACAAGACAAAAATAGGATTTTTTTACGAATGAAACTATTTAATTAGAAATAAAAGAGCTATTGACAATCGGGAATGTGGGAGGCGGCCTTGTGCCGTGCCTAGTCCCAGTTTATCCAACTCCGTGTCCATAGGTTATTATAAACAAAAATACAAAAGTCAAACAAGTCCCAGTCTCTGGGCGCATTCTGTATTCACAAAATAGGGAGGCCTGAGGACCCATGCATTCAATACACAAATGCACAGTAGCACAAACAACGTTCTTTAGTTTGTACACCTAACAATCGTTCACTTGTCATCATCATTTTGTTCTCTTCTTCATCTTGCATTGGGATGGGACGCGGTTGGAAGATCCTGTTCAATAAAAATTTCCGTCTCTCCACAGCCGCGTCTGTAGCCTCTTTAACATCCATTGAATCCTCCTCCATGAAACGATGTCGGGTTTTCATAACGTCTTTATGCACGGGGTCATGCTTAAGACGTTCAAACCACTGGAGATAATGCAAGTACAGCCCTCGCAACGTTCCTCTGTAAACGGGTAACAGGGCATTAAAAGCTTTGGCCTCTGCTATCGTTTCAGAGAACCCTTCCTTCAAGAACTTGTTGACTCTTTTGTCATAGGTTGAACTCAGTGACTCTTCCACCTCTTGGCGCAGAGTTTCCCAGGGATCTTGGTCATCCATTTCCCTGTCACTAACGTCTTCATCCTCAGACTCGATGACCATGTGCGAGTCCGAGTCTGAGTCTTTTTCTTCCTCTTCATCTTGGTTTAGCTCCTCATCTTCTTCACTTCTCCCTTCCGAGGCAGCATAGGGTGGTACTTCCTCAAATATGTCCCCCATGGTTGTGTCTCCCACAGGCTCCTGGTCTAAACGTTTCCAACAACCTCGCCTCTCATGACAGTCTCTGTTATAAGCTCGACTAAACGGTTTGTGGCAGTAGTGGCAGAGATGTGCCATACACTCACCCAAAGGAATTGCTCCAAATGAGCATCGCGAGTTTGAAGTCTGCTTTTATACCCACTGCGAGTCATGGGGGCGAGTGACTCAGAATGAGTTACTCATCACTCCTTGGAGTTACTCCCCCAAAATACTCATTTTGAGTGATGGTGCGAGTGATTCAGAATGAGTTACTCGTCAGCTCTTGGAGTGACTCCCCCCAAAATGAGTAGGGAGCACACTGAGGGTAAGGGTGAGAAATCCTAGGTGTAGCCTAGGTTTACTCTTGCACGAACCAATAAAAGGGTGAAACGGCCACGGAGATCATCAAAAATGAGAAGCCACCGAGGAGGACAATGTGGTCTGACTGAGCTCTGGTTGCTTTTGTTGACTTAGTGAAGTGCATGCCATCTACCAAAGAGTGTATCAACAAGACATGGAGGCCACACTTGCAGCACTGATTCAAGAGATCCAAAGATTGAAGCGACAAGTGAAAATCCAGAAAGGGAACAAGCGCGAGACGATGGCGCACCAAAAACCCGGACAAGGTTAAGGAGCAAAAGAAGAGATGGAGGGACAAGACACGACAAAAAGTGAGAGACCAAAAGAGAGCAGGAGAAACAACCATGACACAACCTCCGCTCGTGACGACGCCAACCTTCACCGAGGAGACACCCTGTGTGGTGATGGTTGCAAACACAGAACCAACGCGACAGCCTAGCCAAAGGACTGAACCAGACGGGGTTAAAGACACCATCCCAAAGGAAATGCTCGATGGAGTGGCAAGCCCACCGAAGCCAGTGGATGAAATGAAAGCAGAAACGATCCTCGCCTGCCGACAAATGTTTTTCAACATTTCAACATCATGATTTCCCGTTTGTATATAGTTATCTCATTAAAACGTTTGATTCAGAAAGAAAATATCCTGTCTTGTTTTTTCGCTTGAACCGTGAGGTGCCTGGGTCCCTGGTGTTTTTTCTGACCGTAAAGGGCCTGGGACTCTGTGACGTCATCCCTCTCTCGATCCGTGTGACGTCATTGTTTGAATTTTGAATTTCACCCCAACCTGTTTCCTGAGGGTCCGCACAAGGGAGGTGTCACATGTCTGGACGTCATGGTTTGACTGTGTCCGTAACGTACGTTGGCATGTCCCGCCCAAATTTGAATTCTCCCGCCAACATTTGAATCGACCAATCAGAACGCTCCATTTCCAACCGTCAAAAGTGCCCTGAAGTATCCTATAGCACTATTCGTGGTTTTGCAAAAATGTAGGCGTTTCAAAACAAGTCAACGTCACGGTAGCAGTTTCTAAGTATTTTCGCTAAATACGAGCAGACAAATCTCGTTCTCCTCTTCGTCCTCGTCGAAGAATCTAAAGCTCTCTAATACCACCAGGACGGGGATCATGCAAATGGCACAATCAGACACTAGCAGCTCTATCGACTAGATTCTAGATAATACCTGGACTGAATAAATTCAAAGATGGGAGAAGGAGTGTAATGAACGCCGCATGCAAAAAACAAAAGCTGCAAAGCGAATTATGGCACCTCCTCGGCTGATCAGAACTTGGTTTTCTCTATGACCTTTTGTGCAAACGACTGTAGACTTTAGAGGACCATTCATTACTATTCAAGGAAGAGGATCTCGTAGGCAAAAGCGGTGTTTGTGCCTATTCATCTGTCTAGCAACAAGTGCAGTCCACCTTGAGATGGCTTTTGGATTGGACACTGATTCATTCCTAAACGCCTTCTATAGGATGGTTAATCGAAGAAGACTACCCAGGGAGATGTTATCAGATAATGGTACAAATGTTGTTGGGTTTGGAGATGTAGTGCTAGTCATATCGACCAACACTCCAGAGGGCACTGGCCTTTTGGAAAAATCGTCGAAGTCTATCAGGGAAAACATGGTCATGTAAGAGTCGCCAAAGTCCAAGTGGGAAAAAGCCAGCTAACCAGACCCATTTCGAAGCTGTGTCCGTTGAAACTACAGCAAAAAGCTTGTGTAAAATGAACAGCAGAAGAGAATTTTACACGAATGAAAACAGTAAGACTTTAATGAAGAACTTTGGTGATAGTCAACGTCAATTTGGAAACTTTGTTAATATTAGTATTAATTCAGATTCAGATATTTTCCCCTTTTTCCGAATAGACAAAATAATTGATACGCTATGTCATATCAAATGGAGAGAAATGGACAAAAGGACTAATGAAGCAAAATATTTTTCGTGTCTTATGGGACTTAGTTGACATATAAAGATTAGCATGGGCCACGTTGCTTTTTGCCAGAATTAAGAACTTTTTGGACAGGACAAGTCAGGATTTTTTTTTTTTTTTTTTGTATTTCGTTGTCGAAAATTCGCTTTCGTTTACATCGTTAAAACAAAAAATAGTTTTTGTGTATCGTTTTAGGAAATAGCTTTTTTTTCTCGTAAACAGATCTATTGTTATTTTGCACAAAATTATAGAATAATTTCAATATGATTGTACACGTTCTGGTTACATACTTGGGCAGGGGCGACAGTGTCATGTTTGTATCCTTGAATATTATTAATTTGAAATTATTATTTCAATTTTTTACATATCATTATTGAATGATTTATAGCTTATTGTACTTTGCGATGTTGTAGTACATTAACGGGCTGTTAGCAGAGGCGACAGTCTCCTGATTATTTGATCTCAATTATTATGCAAATGATTCCTACATGATTTAAATATGATTGTGAATAGTAATGTTCTGTTCTTAATTGATGTCTATTTGTTTCTTTATTTCTTGCATTTTACTTGGGTGGGGCTATAAAATCATTTCATTTGTCATTTTGCTTTAGCGATTAATTTGCCCTCACCTTCACTGGGCAGTAATCACTCTTCTCGTTATCAGATTTTAGTAACAATTTCTTGTAATTCAGTTTATTGTAACGTGATTAAAACACGCCTGTAGCCATTTTACTCCAACCTTGGCTTGTTTCTTTTGTCTCCCTGCCCAGTAAACGCAGCTTAGAGGGGATTTAATATATAATAAGTGGAAAACAAATAAATGTACAAGTGTAGCATGGGCGGGAATTTAGTAATATGCTTCCTTTAAAGTCATCACAGCTTTGAAATGTTTTCCAATGTTATATGACAGAAATTTGGTCCTTACAGGTAACTTAGCTGGGCATTGTTATCAAATATGCCGTCAGGAAGATCCGTCAGCTGGTTTCCTGAGAAATCCCTACGAAAAAACAAAAATATATATCATGGATGTGGCAAAATTTACAGCCTTAGCGAAAGTTTAAACTATACCAACCCACTGCAAACCCAAAGACTTCAAGGACCGTCGAACGGTGGGGGGTGGTGAGGCTATATTACAATCACTGTTTTGCTTTAATCGATTTCCCTGGCTCCAAACGACATGCTTGTAAGTTAAAAATGAAATATAAGTGGCCCTGTATACATCTTTGCCTTTGCCAGACTTCTAAGCCCTTTTTCGTCGTTAATGGATCATGGTTCAGCCTTTAGTCCTTCCCGTCACATTTTACATAAATTACTTATTGAATCCCCTCGCCCATGTTCTATTAAGGTTCGAAAGCCAACTACTTGGTTTTGCAGGTGGAAACGAGTTGATTCGCCAGTGTTTCCAGCGGATCCCTTGTAATAAATAGTCGCTGATAGTGTGAGACTCATTCCGAGCTCACTTAACCGATGAAGTGAAAGCAGATCTAACTGGTGGAAAATTGATGTAGCAGTTATCCCTGGATGCCGGCCCCTGTTTTACAGCGAATGTACGTGTTCGAGTATTCTGCGGCTGAAAAGAAGAAGGCGCCATTGAGAAATCTTGTAGCTCGATGGGTGCAATATCCAACTCTTTGGGTGGAGCTGAGGAAGACGCGCTGTACACTGAACAGGCGCAGAAAATCGATGACGATAACAAACGGCTCCTTTAAAGGCTACCAAATCTATAAAAGTTCATTGACCAACAAATTAATTTTGTCGTTATTGTTTTGTTTCATTGATTTTGACTTGGCTACAAGCCAATCACAATTTGCGTAAAATTTCCTTAAGTTATCGACACCTGAGAGACGACAAATCGATCAAACCCTCGGCCACAAGCCGAACCCCTTTGTTGTGAATTTTTTTGGCCGATTCAAGTCCAAATTTCTGAAAAAACCAGTTGGTAAATAAAGACCGTAGTGTTAAAATGGACACCGGCTTAGGATTCTGAGGGGAATAAAGCGAGATGGATAACGAACAAAGGAGGAGGCACTGGCAGAAGGGTGCACCGTAAAAGGAAAGAAAGAGAGCAAAAGAGTGATGGTGCTTTGTCTTTAACCCACACTTCAAATGTACTTTTCTTTCAGTTACCAGTATACTATCTTGTGACCAGTGGTTTAAACAGCGCGACACGCCTTTTATTGTGCAGTGCCCAATCAAAACACTGCCACATGCTTTCTGTTGGACATTTTGCTTCAAAGGAAATAATGAAAGACTGAAATCTATGCAAATTTGTGACGTTCTTGTGGCTGTCGCTGTCTTAAGCTCCCTGTTGTTTCATGTATCCAAAGTTATGTGACGAGGGTGAAAGTTTATTGCTGACGTTATCGTTTTAGGGTTGTAAGCAGTGTTAAGACGGTAAATAGTCGTCACAAAATAGAATTTTGGCTATAGTATTAATTGTAGAAGACTCGAAAAGGGTAATAAAGAGAGTGGATTGTATGGAGATTTATTTGTCACATTCCTTCAGAACAACTTCGCAAACTAAACAGAAATAGAATACGTTCTCTGATGTTCTTGAGCAGGTGCTTTCAAAAAATATAACAAAAGCGCATGCGCACAGACCTTTACATTAAAAGTTAAATCGACGCGGTATTTTGCCGGTAGGACTGGGTGACCCGACACTTATAAAAAATCTATGAAAATGAGAATCTGGGATCTTCCCTGTGTTACTTTTAGCAGAGTGCATGCGTACACTTTGTATTGTGCGACTCCAGTGCTTACCATATGAGAGGTGAAATTACTTTTCAGTTGAATGGTATTTTGCCGGTAGGACTGGGTGACCCGACACTTATAAAAAACCAGCAAATTCCTACACTCCCGGCCGATGGCCCAGAGTATAAAATGTAGCAAGTTTGACTCTGGCCATAAAAAATAAAACCAACAGTTGAAACCGATGTTCCTCATAAACGATCCATTATTTTTTTATGGAAGCTCATCGTCTTGGTAAGCGTTGGCAATACTTGACTCCCCCTGGTTACTGGGTGTTGTCTGATGGGTTTCTAGTTTATACAATTATTGGACAGGCCTCTCAATAACTGCGCTTGCCTTGTCACATTGTCCAATTTTCACTTCAGCTCCACGTACAATTCTTCCACTTTTCAATTCTGCCGAGTCAGCAGACGTTTCTGCGTACATTGTCCGCCTTAGCAATGACAACATCACCCACCCTGATATTTGTGTTTTTTCGCCTCTGGGCGTACAGGCGGTGATATTCGCGAGGGCTCAACAGATACACTTCACGCCTTCTTGTCCAGAAATCATCAGCCAGTGCCACTTGATATCGGGTCCTTCTATTCATGGTGTCTTTCCTACTGATAGAATCCCCAAAGCATTGCCAAAACGTATCTCGGAATTGTAGCTTAGAGGGGATTTAATATTAAATAATAAGTGGAAAACAAATAAATGTACAAGTGTAGCTTGTAAGGGCATTTAGTAATATGCTTTCTTTAAAGTCATTACAGCTTTGAATTGTTTTCCAATGCTATATGACAAAAATTTGCTCCTTACAGGTAACTTAGCTGGGCATTCTTATCAAAAATGCTGTCAGGAAGATCCGTCAGCTGGTTTTGTGACAAATCCCTACAAAAAAACAAAAACAAAAAATATGTCATGCGTGTCGCAAAATTTACAGCTTTACTGACAACTTAAACTTTACCAACCCACTGCAAAACCAAAGACTTCAAGGACCATCGAACAGTGGGGGGTGTCGAGGCTATATTACCATCACTGTTTTTCTGAGGTGCAGGGAATCGATGAAGAAGACAACGAGT
>OX421453.1:27932530-27935030 GCA_949126865.1 Montipora capitata
GCCCTGCAAGTGTTTCCTTAACACAGTTGCGCATAATTATCCCTTTCATGGCAGTTCCATGTGATTAAGGTAGTAAGAGGACCGGCTTGGGAAGGGGGAGGGGGGAATGGGGGCGGATAAGAGCAGGACACTTAGTTTCATACGGCAAATTAGAATACATCAAGCTCCCCTTACATCTTGTAACTCCATGGTTCCAAGACTTGCTGCCAGCTCTTTGAGCGGTAGCCTCGCAGCTCTTACAAGGTCTCACCTGATTGGAGACCACCCTAACCCTTAACAAAAGAACAAATAACAGAAACAATGGACCCTAGGCCTAAAACCTAACCCTTTTGTTTTACGCCTAGGGTCCATTGTTTCTGTTATTTGTTCTTTTGTTAAGGGTTAGGGTGGTCTCCAATCAGGTGAGACCTTGTAAGAGCTGCGAGGTGACCCTCTTTGAGCCTTTCCTCTTCTATGGCTTTCTGCAAGTCCTTCACCCACTTGATCTGGTAGCATTTAGTGCAATACTAAGACATCTCGGGGACTGTGCTTTCATTTCCCCTAATGCTTCATTAGGAGGATTCTCAGTCTTTTTCAGGAGAGGTAATGGTCAAACATCTTTAGGTAGCTTCAACAGAAGGGTCCCTTCTACCATTTGGGGTCAGTACTGAGAACAGAAGCCTTAACACCTCTGGATGGCAGATCGGCAGGCTTGTCAACTCCAGGACAGAACCTCCCCTGTTTCGGTTCGACACGAGCGCGAACTTTATCAACACGGTTCTGTACAAACTGTTTCCAAACTCTTGACTCCCCCCGTTATCCAATACAGTGAGACTAGTGAGTCAGTCCAGCAACACAGTTTGTTAATGACAAGAGATTTCTCAAGAGCTTCTCTAACGTACACAACTAGTCTTGACAGGATAACAACACCGAGCAGTTCAAGCCTAGGAATGGTCTGCTTGGTCAATGGGGCGACTCGGGTTTGAGAAGCGACTAGTCTAGTGAACGTTCCCAGGTCCGTTACCATCCTCACAAAACTAAGTCAGCATAGGCGATATCTAAGGATTACTAAACCCATGCATTTCTGCCGATTCAATCCGTCCTACAGCAGCAGATACATAACAACGTGGAATAGGGATATCACCAGTCCTTTGTAAATTAGTAATCCAAATGTTCCACCGCTTTGCAGATTTGTGGTCGAGAGATTCGTCCCACATCTTCTTGTAGTTACGCAGTTCTTGGAGTAGGATCTTCATCAACATAAGCACTGGTGAGATCAGCCCAAGGGGATCATAGATGCTTGCAATAACACGGAGAAAATTGGGCTTTGTAGGCGGTAAATGCAGGGAAAGTCTCATTGTAAGAGTGTCTTCCTCGTGGTTCCAGATAACCCCCAAGTACTTGTCCTTGTACTCACTCCTCTCTACGCCACAGGGTCCGGAGAAAAAGGTTGCATAGCTTTCATCTTCTTCTTACACCGTTATCGCAGGAACCTTAGAGTTGGGTTCAGCGTCATTAGACAATTTCACCACCTCGTTGGCGTTTGAGATCCAGTTTCGAAGGCTGAACCCTCCTTCACTCATTCTGGGCCTAGCCCACTAAAAAATTTCCAGCCCCTCCCGCACACAATCATCCACATAGAGTGACTGTAGCATCTTGTTCGCAAACTCTGGATCGACTTCTTGTAGGTCGAGATGTGATGCCTTAGTGTTCCGTTAAGCAGAAACGGGCTTTCGTTGACTCCAAAAACAACTCTAGCTTAATGCTTCACAACAATGCAGGGATTCTCCTTAGATATGTAGTCAATCCAAAGAAAGCACAAGGCATCTCTGTCTTCCTCATACACTGAGACCATTAAAAACGCTTTTTCAATATCAGCTATCAAGGCTATCTTGTTCTGGCGAAATCGTTCAAGAGTATTCATTAGGTTTGGGACAAGGGATAGGCCAGCATGCAAACAACTGTTCAATGAAACAGCATTAGTGGATACCGAGGCGTCGTATACCACTTACAGGTTTGTTGTTTCCTTATTAATTCTTAGAACCGCATGATGGGGCAGGTAGTGGACCTTCCCTGCAGGAGTCAGTTTAGATCCTGAGATCTCTTCAATCATCTCTCTTTCCATTTGTTCCCTGACCACTTTAACATATTTACTCATAACTTCCGGTTGCTGCATCAGTCCTCTTAAGTTACCTTCTCAGTTCATAATTGTCTGGCAACACAGGGTGGGAACTCTTCCAGGGTAGCTTAACTTCATATCTCTCTCCATTGAAGGTCAATTTTTCCATGATTTTCTCATGTACGGTGTCACAGTTCGCCTTATTCCAATAGATTCGAGCTCCAAAAACCTTGCCAACTGGTCATCTAGATCGACGAGTTGTGTATCTGTCCTTAAGGTGTGAGCACTCACGCAGTTGACTGCGAGGGAAGTAGCAGTGGTTGGCGGATTGACAGGACCAGACAACACCCATCTAAGTCTACTGGTCCATAAATTCCACGTTTTATCTGTCTTGTGACTATG
>OX421453.1:27940030-27942530 GCA_949126865.1 Montipora capitata
AACGGACACAGCTTTTTGTTCAGAACGATGGTAAGTTTTTAAGTCATCAACGAAAAGCACATGTGTGATCTTTTGGTCTTGGGCATGGGACAATTTATATCCCTCTGTACTCCTCAGGTACCATGCAATAGGATTAAGTGTTAATGTAAATAGTCGCACACAAAAAGAATCCCCTTGCAGAATTCCTCTCTTTATTTTAATCGGACCAATGATCTCCTTGCCTTTGTTGGTAGTTACTTCGAGGTTGATGTTCCATGCCTTCATAATAGTTTTTATGAGATGGATGAGATCTCGTTTACTCCATGTATCTCGAGTGCTTTGGTGATCCATTGGTGAGAAACAGAATCGAATGCCTTCTTGACATCGATCCAACTACAAGACAGATTCTTTTTATTGAATTGGGCATCTTCTAGTATCATCTTATCAATTATGAGGTTATCAACGCAACCCATAGACTTAGCTTTTCCTCCTCTTTGGTCAATTTGCATCAAGTTGTTCTTATCTTCATGTATTTCTAAAAGGTGGTCAATAACTGAGGTTATCAGCTTGTATAGAGTGTTTAAACAAGTTATTGGTCGATAGTCAGAAGCTGATGGGTTAACTTTCTTCGGGACCATGACACTTCTTCCCATTGTAAGCCAAATCGGTACCTCTAGTTTGTCTGTGACTATTTTGTTTAGCGCTATTGCGATGTCTTGATGGAAGTTTTTCATCTTCTTTATCCAAAAGTTGGTAATTTTATCTTTACCAGGTGAAGACCAATTACTATTATTATTATTATTATTTCCAATCTTTCTGTTAGAATCTCGATTGCGTTGTTATAGTTTGGCTGCGTTAGTGATAAACTAGATATGGAAGCTAAAGCTGCACCCTCCAACATGCTTCTTTGGTAATTAAACTTGTGAATATTATTATTATTATTATTATTATTATTATTATTATTTCCAATCTTTCTGTTAGAATCTCGATTGCGATGTTATAGTTTGGCTCAGTTAGTGATAAACTAGATATGGAAGCTAAAGCTGCACCCTCCAACATGCTTCTTTGGTAATTAAACTTGTGAATATCCCTCAGGGATAAATTCGCGTGAACAGCTGCGTTGAAAGAATCCCAAACCGACTGCCAACACTTTGGGTCACCTGAGAATCGCTTGATAAACAACTTAGGTAACTTCGCGCTAGACTGTAATGGAGTGGACCCACCTGATGTTTCTTGGTGCAGTACCCGTTCTCCCTTGTTTTTTCCAGGCTTGAGAAGTCTTTCGGCTTTGCGGATGATGTCCATAATTCGTCGCGTGAATTCACTCGTTTCTTCGATTTTCTTTTCTAGTTCTCCAGACCCATCTTTGCAAAACAGTTCCAAAATATCGCTTTCAAGATTCTTAATAGCGTAGGCTTTCTCCTTGAGCAATCCAACATTTGACTAAATAGTTTCCACCGACGATGATTCAGGGTTTTCAAAGATAGCTTCCGTTTCGTGGAGAAGTTTGCTAACCTAAGCTCGGTTTATCTCGGGTATGCATTCTTCTTCGCCAATTTATCCCTTATCTGCTTCTTCTTCGCCTTCGACAGTGGAGACATTTTTCATCCGGCTCAAAAGGACCATGTAGAAAACTCAAAGAGGGTAATAGAGAGACTAAACTGTATAAAGTTTTATTTGTCAGATTCCTTCACTTGTGATCTTTATGAAATAGTCCTCATCATTTTCATCGAAATTTCAGCCATTACAAACTTCTTGGCGGATTCTTTTGCCCATCCTCCTTCCAAACTTAGTTAACCAAAACTTCAAGGATTCCTCCGTCATGTTAACAATGTTTGTATCTAGATGTTGGATTTTGTCCCGTTCCGTGTCGAACCCTGCTTCTTCATTCGCCACTTGTTTGTGTCCATTCAGATCATTTTGTGTCTCCTAAGCAAGATCCATTTAAATCTATGACTTTTATTTTGGTTTGCTCTTGTTGTGTTTTTTTCGGTTGAGTTTTCATTTTCCTTTCCTTGATTGTTTTGACAGGATTTAGCTTCAAGTTTATGCTCCTGTCTGTGATTTTACATATGTTTGCGGCCGTTAATTTTATTGATTTCCCTGAGAGAGCTAATGTTGAGAGGAACATCAACATGTGCTCAGTTTGAAAGCAATGCGATGAGAAGCTACATAAGATTGCAAACGCTCTTCACCATTGTAGAAAGTTCTATACCCGACTCTTGTTCTCTAGCTCTTTGATCTCTCTGTTAACAATGCTGGTATGTTTACTAGAAAAGAAAAGTACTATTGATTGAAATCACCCTGAGAAAAGAAAGCAAGCCAGTAGCTGTAAAGGAGTGTTTGAAAAGGTTCTGAAGTCAAGTTACATATACTGCTGTGGGGCGGATCCAGGTTTTTAGCAGAGTGGATTCGATGAAAGATAATATAATATACCCGGTAATGTTTATAATATTTATACAGGGTAACCATTTCAGTTATACAACTGGTATCAATGTGGGCCCTGGAAAGCGCGGCCGCA